>CM060705.1:40967049-41432340 GCA_030686995.1 Artemisia argyi | reverse complement strand
CCACTCCACTTGACAACTTGATGAATTTCATCCGAAATGATCAAGAAAATTTAATTGACGAAATGTCAAGCAATCCCTTTCGTGCGAATACTCTCCAACGTATTTTTGATTAAATATAAATCTAATATATATATATATATAAATATTTTTCTTGTTCGTTCCAGAAACCAAAACACGAAAAATAAAAATTTTTGGAGGGCGACCCCCTTAATGTTTAAGGGGACCGGCAGCCAAATGAAGGGCGGCCCCCTTAATGTTTAAGGGGGCCGGCCATCTGATTGCTCCAACTCGTTTTTCCTCTTGTTCCTTTTGCCAAACACTCCACTTTTTCAAACATCCCTTCCTCTGCTACTGCTGTGACGAAAACCAAAACCCAAAAACACCTTAAACCACTTCCAAATCACATAATTCGGGTTAATTCGCAAAGGGCAAATTCATCTAACATAATCACCATTACGTATTGTAAGTTTTTCATAACACATTTCATCTAATTCCATCTAATTTGGTCAAACTCATGATTATGCATGTTTTATTAATTTTTTCAAATTCACAATTTCTTTCGAATTGGGTCTAAAATCTCCATAACTAAATGCTTCCCCTAGGATTAGAATGATTAATCAACACTAGAAACTAGTAATTATAAACCCTCTTGTCGAAAGATTTTGAAAAATTTTATACACTCCTTTTCAAAATTTTTGGTAAACACATTGTTGAATAATGTTTTGAAAATTTGTTAAAACTAATCACACTATACTTTTATAACTTGTAAAACATGAAACTATATTTTTCGACCAAGTAAAAATATTTTTGTTCACAATAAGAGGGTGTTTGGATTATGTTCAAACAATGTCGAAACTAAGTCATTATAATTTTTATAAAACGTTGTTAAGATTATAAACTTAAAAATTGCAAATCGGACTTGTCAAGATATATATATATATATATATATATATATATATATATATATATATATATATATATATATATATATATATATATTGACATACTAGTAGTGTAAGTAGCTAGTTAAGGAAGCGTTTGGTTTAGTACGAAAAATGACATTTTTGAGTCAAAATATAAACCATCTTTCTCGAAAACTAATCACATGCATAAGAAACTCGCAAGAAATGGCTAGTTTTACAATCTAATGTAAATCTAGTAAATTTCATGATATATTAAGGCGTTTGGAATTGTCCATAACTACTTACTAAACATCGTAAAATATATCTAGAACGCGTTAAAAACAATATTAAGGAACATGGTAAACTACTTCCTAGGATTATCGTTTTAGAGTCGAAGTATGTTTACGTTCCAACATAAGTCTTAAAAATCATATACATATTTTTTTTCTTTATATTTATTTTGGTCTTTTGTATTGTTGTTGTGTTTAGGTGAAAATGCCAAAAGCAACAACCGAAGATATTTCCTTAACCAATACCTCTCCCTCCATTGCACGTATCTATCGTCAAATAGAAGATAGAAATATTCATGAAGGTCGAGTCGTAGATCAAACTTACTATCAATCCGATTTCATCGAAAGCTCATTCACCAATATCCATTTTGAATGTCTCTTCCTAATTAATGAACCCATCATTCCTCGCTTCATACTTGACTTCTATAGCCAAGTCACGGTTCAAACCGATGACTTTGGTTCCATCTTCATTTCATTCATGATCCAACATGAATTTATTACTCTCACTCTTGCACAATTTGGTCAAATCCTTCAAATTCCTTTTTCCGGTCAATCCGTATTCACAAATGAATGGGATCTTTGCGCTCTCCAACGTTCTCGTCCTACTCATGGTCCTTATATCTCCGAAATTTCATCTCCCGAAGATATTCGTCAAATGCTCGGGTTGGAATGTGAAACTTCCACTCAAAGCATCATACCCAAACATGTCTCAAATCCTAAAAATCAAATTCTTCGTAAAGAATTAATGCCCGACATGGAGTATTGGGAAGAACTAGTTCGAGAGAATGCGTTTGGTTCCGAAGAACACTCAGACCATCTCCCGGCTTGTCTTGCTCATATGTTGTATTGTATTGTTGCCGAGCAACCTTACAATTTGGCTTACTTCTTTATCAAACGTATTGAATGTGCAAGAGCAAATCCTAAAGCTATTCTTCTGTATAGTATGTTTCTCACTCGTCTCTACAAGCATGTCATTGAAAACTATCCCAATCTCGATGATAGTATCTATCAATCTATCTATCCAACCCTCTGACTTCTCGTTCTTCCTCAAATTCGCAAAACCCGTAAGTTTAAACCTAATCGTCCTAGCATTCTTGGTTCGTTCACTTTTCCAAGGGATGACGATGAGGAGGACTTATAGTCACTCACCACTGCTGCTGATGGGTTGCTGGGAAAGAAATAGTGGTGATATTGTCTATGAAATTGGCTTTATTTTTCTTCTTAAATTATTTGTAATATGTTACTTATGTGCTATTTGTTGCTTTGCTTCTAGTCATATTTGAACCATATTGCCATTTACTCCTTGTTATTATTTGTTCTACATGTATGCATGTGTTTATACTTGATTTTAATCTATGCTTGAATGACTTGTGTAGAAATATATACATACATATATGCTTTCTAATAGACCAAAACAAATGTGAAATGTTCAAATAGAGCTTACTGCAAAATCAAAACAGAATATAACATTTTTCCAAAAAAAATTTGAAAAATTTTGATTTCTTGGTCGTCAGATGGGTGGCCCCCTTAATTCATAAGGGGCGGCCCCCTTAAATATAAAGGGAACGGCCTCCATTTAAGGGGACCGGCCATCTGGAACAGTTTTTACACTGTTTTCTTTTGCAAACTTGTTACCTCCTTTGCTAGCCCCAGCTACTATTTCCCTTAAAAACTAAACTGATTTTGGAATCTAACAATGCAATTTCAAATTAATACCATTTCTAATCATGATTTCATGCTATATAACCCATTCCACCTTCATCCACACTTCCTCATCATCATCAACCTCAACAAATCCATCATGTCATCACCAAAAACCACCACCTCCAACAATGCCAAAAAACAAAAACTTGTTATCATACCACCAAAACAACTCTTTATTGATCTCACAAATGAAGACAATACCACTCCATCACCACCACCTCAATGCTCATCTCCTAGTGCTCCAAATGCACCATCTAAAACACCATCAACACATGGAACCTCCACCTCTTCCATACCATCATCATCATCCATCAATGACTACATCAATACCCACCTATCATCTCCACCAAGAATTCCACCACCATCATCTCTTTAAAATACAACCTTAGACATAACACTCTCATTATCTCCCATCACACCCCTTGATGCACAATTTTCACCCTCACCACTCAATCCACCTACCTACAATCCCATCCCATGGAGCTTACGTGAAGCTCATGGTGATACTTGTCTTTGTTGCATCCATAACCGCACCATCATTTTTGGACTAAGAGATGAAATTCGTTACATGTTTTCATATATTGAAAGCTTGATTCCTCAACCTCAACCAACAACATCCACTCCTCCACCACCAACATCCATCACAACCCCACCTCCATCAACTCCATCATCTCCACCTACAACAATACTCCTCCCAAATTAAGCATGACTCATGGTTGAGAATAACTTTGTTTAAACCATTTTGGATGGCAAGCTCTAGAGAGGACTTTCATGTTAGAGCTTTGGTTTATTTTATTTATGATTGTAAGCCTTCAAGGCTTTTCTTATTTGCACTACTTGTAACCTTTTTAATTTGATCAATGATTATGGTTATGTTTAGTTTCTACTCTTGCATGCTATATACATATATATGTTGCTTGTCCACTAAATATTTTTGCAAGTATTCCATATCTTGATTTCTTTTTTACCTCAAAACGAGGGGGAGTATACTTCAAGGGGGAGCTTCAATAAAATCGGGATAACCTTTTTGATGCTAACAAAAAGGGGGAGAATTGATATAAACTCACAATAATACTTGTATATATACTAATTTTCAATTAATAAGTTTAGATTTTGTAATCATCAAAAAGGGGGAGATTGTTGACATAAATAATGTATGAAAACGTTATTTATATTTTTCGATATCTCTATATTTTGACGATCACAAAATGTAAAATCATCAAACGTAAGATTACTACGTAAACAAGTATTAAACTAGTTTATATCACTATATCCAACTTAATCACTTAAGGTATGGATAAACAAATGTTTAATACATCTCATGATCAAAGGGGTATTTAATTAACTAATACAAAGTTTATTTAATTATATAAACATATTATATATTTTTGAAAAACACTTTTGGTAATAAAGAAAAATGTTTTAATCATACTAAATATATGATTTCAAATTTTTAACCAAAATCAGTTAGTTTTTCACCAAATAAACTTTCCCCACTAAAAAACAAAAATTCTGGCCGTTACAGCTGGGCGGCCCCCTTAATTATAAGGGGGCTGGCCTTGATTTAAGGGGACCGGCCACGCTCCTCTGTCAGAATTTGTTGCTTATAAATACCACCTTAATTCTGGAATTTTGCCTTACCTTTTGCACGAAATTTTCAGATCTCAAACCCTCTAAACATCCTCCAAAACCCTTTGATCATTTGTATATTAATCCTTGTTTCAAGTGATTCAATCCCTTCTCATCCATCCTCATCCAAAGTGCAAAAGAAGAACACTCCTTCTACAACTAAGTTCAAGAAGTATTGAAGAGTAGTTGTGCATTGTGTATATATATATATATATATATATATATATATATATATATATATATATATATATATATATATATATATATATTTGTGAAGATGTGTTGTGTTTGTAATAAGTAGTTTAGAAGAAATAGAAGTTGTGTAGGAAGTAGAAGTTGATTAGTAGTGAAGTAGTGTAGTTGTGAAGAAGATAGGTGTGTAGTAGATTGAAGTGAAGAAGATAGGTGTGTAGTAGATTGTAGTGAAGAAGATAGGTGTGAAGAAGAAATGTGTGAAGAAGATAGGTGTGAAGTAAATAGGTGTGAAGAAGTTGTGTAGAAGTTGTGATCAAGTTGTGACGTAGTTGTGTTGTGTTAACTGGTGTGTAAGGTTTTCTCCGCCATAAGGGAGTTTGTTGACATAGTGAAGAAAACTCTCGAGTAGGTGACTCGGGGAGTGGAGTAGGAACAAGGAAGGTGACCTTGTAGCCGAACCACTATAAATCCTTGTGTTGTGGTTTGATCTCTCCAACTCTTTTCATTACTTACTTATTTACCTATACTATATTAGCTTAGTTAGTTAGTTACTATATAATTGTTCATATAGTGCAAGTATTGAAATCACATAAACTAGAATCGAAGTTTTTAAAACAAATTCGTTTTTATAAATTTTTAAAATGACGTAAAACTATTCAACCCCCCCCCCCCCCCCCCTTCTTGTTTTTTACACATTATTATTTTATTAATAATAGCATTTTTTTTATTTATGTCGCTACACGTTAATACTTATATTACTATTAATTTTATCGTATAATCAATTTCTTAAAGCGTTGGGGCGGGCCTAAAATCTAGTGTGTGTGTCTATATATATATATATATATATATATATATATATATATATATATATATATATATATATATATATATATATATATACACTAGTCGCATGACCCGTCCGATGGACGGGCTAGTGTCATGTAAATTTAAAAATATTATTATTTATTAGGTCCATACATTTAAGTTTAAAGTTACATATTTATTTTGTTAATGATAAACATATCATTTAAAAATTGTGTAATTGCATATTAGCATTGTAAAATTTTAACCATAGATACTTAAGCTGATAAAAACAGTAAATACAATTAAAACATGATTAAGACTTAAGTTTTTAATATTGGAAGCATTACTAACATGTAAAACTCAAACAAACCCATTCTAAAGATACCAAAAATGAAATTTTGGAGATGACTCCGGAGACCATCCTAGATTTAGATTGTCATAGTCAAAGTTCTCAATATCGTTGGTCTCAACATCACTCTCTTCAATGTCGAAATGGGCACTAAAATAATCCATAGTGGGCATCGAAGCAATCTGTTTTCCATGGTATTTAGCGAGTTCATACTTTGTTTTTTTTAGCCTCTTTTTGTTCAACACCAAACCATAACATCTCGGCTTCATAGTAAGACTCATCTGGTTCCCACAAATCTTCTTGTGTAACTTTCTTTTGATTTTCATCTTTAACAACTGTATTGGAAACGAAAAAAAATATAATAAAAAGAAAAAGTGAAATGGAATTGAAGCATGTTTCATTATTTCTGAAGGGTTAAAGAGTATCACCTTTAAGTGTTTCAGATTTATGTTCAATATATTCTTCATGATCCTTTAATTTGAAAATGAATAATGAATATATAATTGTTATTTGATGCATAATATACAAATAAAAAGATTTGAAAGGAAAATGATCACTGTACTTTTGTTTTGTGTTTTTTTTTCCCGTATGTGTTAACTGCATATTCTTCAACTCTTGATCTTTTGTTTGTTGCAGAAATTTTTTGGATATGAAATAATCATGACCCGGGTGATGGCCGGGCTAGTCTGATGTAAATTGGTTAATATTATTATTTAAATTTATTTTTTTTAATAAAATTTGTTATTAAAATTTAATTTGTTTTCTTTAATTGTTATTAACATAATTTTTTTTTGAAAAATAATAACATTTGAAGTTAATTTATATTTGTTATTGCAGATTATGATTTGAAATAATGACATATAATTCAAACATATCAAAACATTAAATAAAAAGAAACCATGCTCTCAAAACAATAAGTTTTTAATATTTGAAACAGCAGGTTTTTCGGAAGTTTTCTAAGAAGTCTTTCCTCTTAAGCAAAGGCATTCCTTCAAAACCTCTAACCCTTGCAAGATGATCGTCCATGATTGAGAAGTCGTGTTTTCAACACAAAGATTAAAGAAAAATAAACCATTTTTTAGAAATAAAAATTACATTTTGAAAATGACTCCGAAAACCATGCTAGATGTACATTGTGATAGTCAAAGCTATCAATATCATCGGTGTCAATATCACTCTCTTCAAAGTCGGAATGGTCATAAAAAATATCGAGCTTTGGCATCGAAGCGAGCTGTTTTGCATGGGTTTTAGCAAATGCATCCCTTCGTTGTTTTTCGGCATCTTTTTGTTCTTCAACGTTCCATTCCAATTCAGCTTCATAGTACCACTAATCGGGCAGCATGTTTATTTATTTATTTTTATTTTCAAACTTGAAAAGAGTCATAGCTTTGGGTTCAAATACCATAAGACTAACACTTTTAATGATTTTTTGAATAATAATGGGTCAGTTTAGATCGTAGTGAAATATAGGCAACATGCAATCCACATGCAATGGTCTCATGGCCCAAGAGAATACTTTCATTCAAAAATCTTCTCTTTATAAGTCATTGAATATTTATAAGAAGTGTGAAGAGGAAACTCAGGTAAAAAAAAATCTGATTTAAGAAAACAAGTTAACTTAAATTGAGTGTAAGAAAAAAGTTAATTTTCAAAGATGGTAAACTAATAACAATCTATTATCAATTCATTTCAGACCCATATTGATCAAGACAAAATTCTTGGTACTTTCAAGTCATCATGTATAAAGCTTCAAATACTATACAACAGCCAACCATTATCTACAAACTGGACAATCTTTTAAATCCCATGTTAATGCCGACTACATACCGATAACACTTGATCTTTTTCACACATGTGACGAACTACTATGTACTATGTTTTGCGTTGACCTAACATCAATATTTGTGTCATATTAAAAGACATACCTTTCAACTTCAGAAATTGTTAAGCTAAAGTGATGGAACAATTGGGTGTAGACAATTCTTCTTCAGTTTCCTTCTCTTAAGACTCGTGTTCCTACAAAAAGATGTGTACAGTGATCTTTTAGTAAATTATCTCTATGAAATATGTATGATGAAGTTGAGTAGAGTAGGTTAGGCTAACCCGTAACTCTTTTTGGTAATCCTTAAAAAGTATATGCAAATACATAATGCTGTATTGGTGATTACACTATCAATTTATGACAAAAATATCTGAATCTTGAACAAAAATGATATAGGAGGATTATGCTTATTTGACCAATGACAAGTGACCAACTACCCTTTTGGCTATATTATCTGTATCTCACATTTGAGATAAAAACACAACTGTTATGTAAACCAAGATTATTTGTCATGAATCAGATAACTTACACCACCAAATACATTGTAGTATATGTTTGAGATCTGGAACTGATAATGAGTTATTTGGTTGATTTTTCATGATGGTAAAATTACTAACTTAACCTTTTTTAGTAGGTATATAACAATGTACTTAATATATTAGAATAGTTACTATAAGCAAAGTCATACCTGCTTGAACACATTACAACGACTTTGAGACCAGTAAGTTGTTAAACAGGATCGAAATATGACTACAAATATGAAGAGCTCATGTCATCAGAATAACTATAGATCAAGGAAAAACAGCATTATTGCTTAATTTGTGTGATTCACTTTATATGTTTTATAGCTTACTAACCGTCTAGGCAATTCTTAATCACTGACAGGAACATCTAGTGATGCTCGAGAACAATAAGCAATTTCATGTTCTATAACTAATTATCATGTTAAATATGATCTAACCTATATCTTAAGTGAGACTATTTAAGAAGTTAAACACTTTGTTAGGTTTTGATTATTATTTATCACGCTAAATATTATCAAAATACCCGTTAAAACAAATTGACCAATTCCTCTATCGGAGAGACCTAGGAAACAACTTACCTATAGAAGGTGTCGGTGCACAGTTAGCTTTGATTTATAAAATAGGTACTTAACTTGTTAATATTATAAGTTTTGCAAACATAAATGGTGGTAGCATATAGTCAAGGTAGAAACAACCATAAAACATTCACTCATTGATTCTACCGAAAAATGAATGATAATCAATAACATGTATTCAAGTACCAAATTTCTAGTTTCATGTATTATCTGTTAATATTATTGACCATAGTGATCACCTTAACTATTGGACAACGCACATCAAATTCATTAGAATCGGTTTATACCACACCAATAGTGACTTTAATGAAAGGAAATAGTAACTGTTGTGTGTTTCTAACCATAGCCATGCTCTCCATATCTGTTGTTTCTTGTTCTTTTTTCATAGGAACATCAATTTCCACTTTTTTAATGAGCTGAGATGACACAAAGCTATCAAAAAGACTTGTTATAATTTACGCACTAATGAGTTAGAGAGCCAAATAACAAACCTACCGTCCGTGTAGTATTTAAGTATGTATTGTGTTGATACAGAACCTTGCAATCAGCTATAGGATCCCTGCTATTATGAATTCGAATGACTGCAAATTAGTCACAACAACACATTGATCAAGTAATCAAACCAAAACATATGAAAAAATGATAATAATGTGTCTATACATGTTTGTGTATCACAATCCTGGATCAGTTCATTTCTCAGAATGAGAACTAATCTAAGCATTTCAAAATAACAAATTAATGCAATTTTCCTATTAGTTTTAAAGTTCCTATTTAACCCGATATTGTTCTTACCATAATCTTTATATTTTGGATTAAACTGAGATCTACAGCAAGCCACTTACAATTTCAAATGAGACTGCACATTAGCCAATGTCTGCACTAATATGTCATTTTATGAACATGCTATCTCGGAAAAGAATAAAATGATACCTGCACAAATGATGTGGTAAATCCTTCTAGTTGTATAATCTGGTCACTTTCCACAAAGCTATATAGCCATCAAGATCGGCCCATGTTCTCTACATGTGTGTTCCTGCTCATGTTTTAAAGAGTTGACTGATACTTATAAGTATTTATGATTCATAAAATGAACGTGTACATTTGAAAATTGCACACAATATGTGTTTTCTATTGGAAAGTCAGATAAGATAAGTATCGTACGCATTCAATAGTGTTATGGTGCGTTGATCAACGGATGGAAGGGACTCACATTGATGACAACTTTGTTCTGCGAAAAAAGCCAGTTGATTAGGTTCTGGCAATGCAGTCTGACCGACCAACATTAAAACCACTGACAACATAGTTGGTCTATCTTCTACATGATGTTGCACACATAATGAATAAAAAAGAAGTCAACGGATATAGTACAAGAAAACCAGTTGAAATTAAAAGAGAAGCAATCTGAATGACCAGGTAACTTTGAAATCTATAATAATACATTATTACTCCGTATTATTATAGTATACGGAAAAAACCATCCACATGGTTAAATCACCTTTATGGATAGTCCAGAAAGTGTTAATTCCACCTTTATTCAAAATAGTTTCACTTACATAATTTCAGCCCAAAATCATTTTCTCCCAAATCATCAAATAAACAGTTGGAACCTAAGTCCCAACACATGACTTACTGGTAATGGGCATTTGGATAATTTTACCCATCGTTTAATCTTTCTCCTCATCGTTATTGTTATCTATCTTCATCTCTATGAGTAATAAAATTCTACTCTAAATATGAAGAAAATTGAATATTTTTTAAACTATACTCGTTATCCAGATTAGTTAGTAGCTAAGTTTCAACTACTCTGTATTAGCTCAAATGGAGTAATAATTTTGGGACGAATGGAGTAATAATTAAACATGATTACTCTATACATTCCATTATAATCTAAGTTGTTAAATGACAAATGATCATCTTCAAGCCTGAATATCATCACCTCAAATGAACCATCAGGGATACAAAATTGATAAGAAACCTTACATAAAGTGTGTGCAGAATGGATGCTATTTACAATTATTGAATTTAGTATACCTGATGCGTGGGAATTGCACCAGGCTTTACCTCTCGAGGGATCTCGAGAAGCTTACAACCCCCACCAGGCAGTGTACCTGATCGTTGTAGTATAGTATAGTGACAAGTACCGGGGGATTGATCGTTCAACTCAGGAATAGTGTCGCTAGGATTAGAAAGCCTAAGAACTAGGTCTAGAGGTGAGGGATGATTCTTTTTATTTTATTTTTTTATATTTTATGAAAGCAAATAAAAAACTCGGTTGTTGGAAGAGTGGGCAGAATTAGTTGCTAGTCAACTAACCCAATTACTAAAGATGCAATCAAAATAAAATAATAAAAATGAAAATTAACTAATTTAACTAGTGGTGTGAGCAATATATGGGAGAATTGTGTTTACTTAGAGTTCACTACTCCCTAGATATCTTTTACAGGTTAATTACTTGTTACAGTTGCGTGGATGACGGATTGTATTCCTTAATACCATTCATGGGGTGGCGTACTTACTTCCCCAATCCTACAAGCTCCTACTTCACTCCTATGTCGAGCCGGCTAAGAAGCTCCTAACATGGGATCACTAGAATTCGCTCATGCAATAAAGACAACCATAAAAACCTAGTACACATCGGTTCATGTTTCTTAAGACGTTCAAGCAAGTTACACAATGGAGATCTGTCAGTTTTCTTAAAACTAACATTGAAATCATTCATCCATTACAACTATAAACAAGCAATCAACCTATAATTAACATCTAAGTTTCATTACATCTAAGCAAACACATGAGAGATCTAGCCTAGCATGCTATAATCAAGACAAGCATAAGATATATTCAAACAACACATAGACATATTGAATGAATTGAAAGAAAACTTATCTTAATTGAACATGAAAGGTTTCAAGCGGTGAAAACCCTTGAAAATACTGTTACAAACGACCTAGGGTTTCTTAGGTTCGGCCCTAGAATTCTCCACACAAGTTTCTCTCTTAATGAATGAAAAATAGAAAAGTATATATAGATTCTGTGAGGTGACGGCGTCAAGAGGAAAAATTTGACGCCGTCATCTCGCCGCCAATAAAGTTCTCGGACTGCCTAGATCCATGGGTGATGCCATCATGTGTAATTATGCTCCAGGCCGTCACCAAATTTACTCTTGACGCCCTACTTCTGATGCCGTCTCGTTTTCTCTGGGTCGTCATCCATTTTGCTCTTGACGCCGTCAAAAAATCTTTTTTGACGCCGTCAGGTACTGTTCCCAGCGAAGAAAATTAAGTCTTTGCCGTTTTCTTCACTTTTATGCTCCAAAAACGTCCAAAATGCTTCCTTTTCCAGAATTCACTCCCAAAGTACCTAAAATCACAAAAGGAACGATTTAGGGCAATATTTGATCAAATAAATTCCAATTCCGGCTTAAATGACCCCCTAAAAACGGTTCATTTTTTGCCTCATCATATACCCTTACACTTGAGATTTGCTTGTCCTCAAGCAAATGCGCTTTTATTCTAGTCAAAATACAAGTTAGAGGTCATTTAAAAAGTAATTACAACAAATAATCGTTCCACTAAAGACCAAAGACAAGCACGGAGGTCATATACTAGCACCTCACAAATAGTGTTTAGATACTCACATCTCTCGGGTGTAATAAAATATATATCACAATATGGAAATGGAAAACATCTCTCACTACTTGTCATAGCAAAATAGATTACCATAGGCTTGGGAAAGGATCAAACCTCCACCACATGGCGTAAGCACCTAGGATAAACTACCAAAAGAGGTCTTTTTAAAGGGTTGTAACGTTAGGTGTAGGGATATGGAATACACGGTTTTGTTGGATATAGGCAATCTTTACTGGTGGCTAGTTAATAATCTTGGTTAATTACATGTACAATATGGCGTTGCTAAGCCAAGACTAGACTCGAATGAAATGGGATGGTAGTCCGTATGTTTTTTCTTTTCTTTTCTTTTCTTTTTCTTTTTTTTTTTTTTTTTTTTTTTGATTTTTCGATTTTTTTTTTTTTTTTTTTTTTTTTTTATGCATACACTCTTACCCTACCATCCAAAATAATACATCATAGGGAATAAACATTCCCCTTACACTTGAATTTTCACATACTTTACAATAAACTAATCTAATGACTCAAATCAAGATAATCAAAACACTTGGAGTACTTTTAAGATTAACGCACATATGGGGGTAATAATATGATGTTCTTCCCCATTACTCAATAAAATAAGTACTTTACACATGAGTCCCAATCGTCCCAAAACAATATGTACAAGGATATGAATCGACTTAGCAACCATGTAATCAATTAGATAATTAACTAAGGGTTTAAACAAATAACAATAATGCACTAAAGATGAGTGCATACACGGAAGGCTAAGGCGATTTGGGTGTATATTTAAGTGGGTTGTAACAAATTCTTCCTTTAAGTAAGATGCTTAAAGTTAGAAACGAAAAGATAGGCTCGGAGGGGTGTACTAGGGGTTTCGTGTACTAAAAATGAGTACAAAGCTAAGGGTGTGGGAAAAATTAATTGACTTTACTAGCCAAGTAATATGACTTAAATGGTCAAGTAATTATGATACGGATTTAACACAAGGGTGATCCTAATGCCTCTTATCATGTAGTAAATCCTACTACACGAATGTAGTCTCACTAGCGGTCTCGGAATGCATCGCTAACGCAAGTTCTAGAATCTAAATGCTACCGGTACACTCATAAGCACTAATAGTAAATGCTTTTCCTATCAAATCTAAAGGCGAACCTCACATATTTGGGTGGAAAATTTTTCTGAATGGTACGGTTTTGTGCTAGTCATACGACTCCTATCCATGAGACGCTTGCTAAGGCTAAAGTTTCACTCCTAAATGTTGTAAAAAATTTTAAATTTGGCGCTAAAATTACACTAATAAGTATTTCTCATAGTTTTATTACACACCTACCATCAAACAAACAAACTCAAGCGAAAGTGTATCTATAAGGTATCATCATTTTACCCTCCCCTTACAATTAGGATGAACATTGTCCCCAATGTTCAAGTAAAGAATGTAAAAGTAAAATAGGTAAAAGAATGAAATAAAATACTCCCCTGATTCGCTCGGTATGGATAATGTGACAACAAGGTTAGATCTTCCTCCAAGAAAATGAACAACCAAAGCTTCCCTTCCAGAACATAAATCATCTTCTTGTCATACATAACCTGTTAAACCTGAGAAAACAAACAAGGCAACCTCGCGTAAAATCGGCGGCAATCTATATATGCTAACAAATCCTAGAAAACAAAATAAGATATAATGCTTGTGGAATGATGTTTGCAGATTTCATGGAGATTATAAAACTAAAGATTCAACAAAAACTTTAAGACTCCGTTAGAAAAACAAAACTGGTAAAATTTCCAGAATTTTACACGTGACGCCATCAGGAATTTCTTCCTGACGCCGTCAGAAGTGACCTGCAGAAATTCTTATGTTAAGTTTCCGAAAAATTTTTGGAAAAACTTTGTTCTACTTCCTGGAAAATCCTGCAAAACATCATTATGACTCGATACAAGCATTTGACTCTAACAAATACGAATACACATGCTCATTTAATATTGTGGAGAATCATGATCGAGTTTGTTTCTCAAAAACACATTTGGGGTTTCCCCTTACACTTATCTTTTGCGAAATACCTTTGGATGAAGTTAAGACTAAGCCAAACAACAAAATAAAGTATTTTCACCATTTTAGTTTGAAACATGATCTACCAACAATAAAAATAAAGCATGCATACGGAAGCAAATAACAATCAAACAAAAATAAAAATCACACAAAACATGGGTTGCCTCCCAAGAAGCGCTTTTCTTTATTTACGAGTCTTGTAGCTAGACTTAAGGTTATGGGTTACTATGTAACCTCATCGTTGGTTTCACTCTCTAGGTCATCTCCTATACCAGTTTTGTATTCCGGACCTAGTTGCAAGCATTCTTTGTAGAAACCAAGCATCCTATTCATCACATACTCTACTCCTCTACGTCTATCCTCATCATTCCTATAGTAAGCCGCTTGTTTGTGTTCCTTTTCTATGTTTGACAGGAGGCGGTACTGCTTAATCTTATAGGGCATTTGGTAGGCAATCTCATCATTCTCTTCCTTGAACCTAACTATCCCTACAGTCGGATCATAACTCATCTTAGTGGCCTCAACGAATGGTTTTCCGAACACTACTTGACTTAGGCAAGCATCTATCACCGGACGAGTATCCTCTACTATCATAAAATCGATCTCATAAGTGAAATTTCCAACAATCACATGCAATCCTTTCACTCTACCTACAAAATTACTTATCAAATTCTTACTGGGCATCATCCTATAACCAAGTTGTTTCTTCATTACCCAATTATAATAAGTCCTAGTCATGATGTTTATAGGAGACCTAGGATCGATATAAGCTTTCCATACATGCATGTGCCCAATGTTGCATGGTATGTTGATGTTAGAGGGGTCTCCCATTTTGATAAGGGGTAAACCAAGGATATATGGTGTCTCAGGATCATCGAATAAATCCTTGTGATATTCCCGTTCTTCCTTGGTGGGCAACTTATCAAAGTACTCTTCTACAGTCTCGAATTCCTCTAACTTTTCTCCCTTATTAACCTCAACTTCCCTAATTTCATCCCTAGTCTCGGTTTCTACTCCAACTTCATCCTTGTCACTTTCTTCTATATTCTTATCAATTGGTTTAACGGTGAAAACATTGACAAAGTGGACGTGTTTGGATGACGAGGGGTCCTTAGTTTGGATTCCGCTATTGGCGTCCCTAGTGTCCTTCCTCGGTGTAGTTAACGCTTGGTTGTTGAGGGCTTTCAACAAGTTGTCAATCTTATTGGTCATCTCCGTTTGTTGTTGGTTGAATTTGGTTTCAAACCTATCTATGCGAGCTTCTTAAGATGCCATAAACTTGGACATCAATCCTTCAAGATTGTTGGTACTACCATAGTTGTTAGAAGGATTGTTGTTGAAAGTACGGTTGGAGGGTGGACCGTTTGGTTGGTAACGATTAGGCGGATTGGAAGAATTGTTTTGGGTTTGTTTCCACCTAAGGTTTGGGTGACTTTTCCAAGCAGGGTTGTAGGAATCACCATAAGGGTTTGGCTCGGGTTTGAAAGTGTACCACTTATCTCCCGCTTCGTCGGTACGCGAGGATGCGTAGTCCGCAAAAGCTGTTCCGGGGAGTTCCACACAATCACGAGTGTCATGGGGACCACTACATAATTCGCATGAAGAAGTGATTTTGTTCACTTGGCTTGAAGGCTTAGGAGCTTTGTAAGATTTCATGAGAAACTTGACTTGATCCTTAAGTTCCATGATCCTACGGTCGGGAGTGCTAGAATTGTTCGAAGGCAAAGATATTGCCTTGACCGTTTTGTTCAAATCACGGGGATCATTCCAACTTTCGTTGTCATAGAGAGCAAGATCTTCTATGAGTTCCCATGATTCTTCCGCACTTAGATCACGTAGCTTGCCACCGGCCGATTGGTCAATGGTTCGCCTTGTGGAGAGATCGATATGGTCATAGAAGATTTGGACTTTGAGCCAAAGGTCTATGCCATGATGAGGGACTTTTTGGAGTAAGTCCTTGAAACGAGTCCATGCTTCATATAGAGTTTCACCTTGACGTTGTTGGAACATCAAGATATCATTTCTAAGCTTGGTAGTTCTCCCTGGTGGGAAAAATTGAGCAAGGAAACGAGTGGTGAGATCATCCCATGAGGTGATGGATCCCACGGGTAAACGCTTAAGCCATTGACTAGCCTGATCACGTAGAGAGAATTGGAATAGGCGTAATCGGGTTGACTCTCTGGTTGTAACATCAAGGTCTATAGAATCTACGATTTTAAGGAAGTCCTTGAGATGTTGATTTGGATCTTCGGAACGAAGTCTATGGAATGCACATCCGCTTTGCACCAACCGGATGGTGTCGAATCGCAAGGGAGACACATTGGCTCCTTGGGTGAGCTCAATGGTGTTTCGGTAGCCTTGGTGGCTAGGTCGGGAATACTCTCCTAGGGTTCGGGGCCTAAGAGGTTGGTTAGCTAGTGGTGGGTTTTGTGGGTGGTCTTGTTGTGGTGGGTTGATCGGTTCAAAGATGTTACCACCTTCCATGATGTCGGATGGTAAAGATTATGAACAAAGACACAAAGAAATAAGATAGACTAAATAGAACCTAAAAATAAAAATAAAATCTCACTAGAAAGGAATCTAGCAAGTAGACCTAATAAAAAGAAATTCTAACCTAGACAATAACTATTCCCCGGCAGTGGCGCCAAAAACTTGATGCATGGGAATTGCACCAGGATTTACCTCTCGAGGGATCTCGAGAAGCATACAACCCCCACCAGGCAGTGTACCTGATCGTTGTATTATAGTATAGTGACAAGTACCGGGGGATTGATCGTTCAACTCAGGAATAGTGTCGCTAGGATTAGAAAGCCTAAGAACTAGGTCTAGAGGTGAGGGATGATTCTTTTTATTTTTTTTATATTTTATGAAAGCAAATAAAAATCTCGGTTGTTGGAAGAGTGGGCGGAATTAGTTGCTAGTCAACTAACCCAATTACTAAAGATGCAATCAAAATAAAATAATAAAAATGAAAATAAACTAATTTAACTAGTGGTGTGAGCAATATATGGGAGAATTGTGTTTACTTAGATTTCACTACTCCCTAGATATCTTTTATAGGTTAATTACTTGTTACAGTTGCGTGGATGACGGATTGTATTCCTTAATACCATTCATGGGGTGGCGTACTTACTTCACTCCTATGCCGATCCGGCTAAGAAGCTCCTAACATGGGATCACTAGAATTCGCTCATGCATTAAATACAACCATAAAAACCTTGTACACATCGGTTCATGTTTCTTAAGACGTTCAAACAAGTTACACAATGGAGATCTGCCAGTCTTCTTAAGCCTAACATTGAAATCCTTCATCCATTACAACTATAAACAAGCAATCAACCTATAATTAACATCTAAGTTTCATTACATCTAAGCAAACACATGAGAGATCTAGCCTAGCGTGTTATAATCAAGACAAGCATAAGATATATTCAAACAACACATAGACATATTGAATGAATTGAAAGAAAACTTATCTTAATTGAACATGAAAGGTTTCAAGGGGTGAAAACCCTTGAAAATACTATTACAAACGACCTAGGGTTTATTAGGTTCGGCCCTAGAATTCTCCACACAAGTTTCTCTCTTAATGAATGAAAAATAGAAAAGTATATATAGATTCTGTGAGGTGACGGCGTCAAGAGGAAAAACCTGACGCCGTCATCTCGCCGCCAATAAAGTTCTCGGACTGCCTAGATCCATGGGTGACGCCGTCATGTGTAATTCTGCTCCAGGCCGTCACCAAATTTACTCTTGACGCCCTACTTCTGACGCCGTCACATTTTCTCTGGGTCGTCATCCATTTTGCTCTTGACGCCGTCAAAAAATCCTTCTTGACGCCGTCAGGTACTGTTCCCAGCGAGGAAAATTAAGTCTTTGCCGTTTTCTTCACTTTTATGCTCCAAAAACGTCCAAAATGCTTCCTTTTCCAGAATTCACTCCCAAAGTACCTAAAATCACAAAAGGAACGATTTAAGGCAATATTTGATCAAATAAATTCCAATTCCGGCTTAAATGACCCCCTAAAAACGGTTCATTTTTTGCCTCATCAATACCTGTAGCCTCGTCCTTATGACATACCTAATAACCACTCAATGCGAATTTTTGATACTTTTACACCAAATTCTTTAATGACAAGTATAGAAAGGTTCAAGATAGTTGATTAAGATAAATGGAGTACATGTTCGTGCATCAGTAATTTTAAAAGCTTATTTGATACTACACATCAATTCACCGTTAAAGGCTAACCATTCGAGTTCAGATTTTAAGCCGAAGATAGGATCATGGATTAATACTACGACATAAGAAATAAGTCAAGCTAAGTACTACAAAGCCATTTAAAGTTTCCCAAGTTCACATAGCTTATAACTATTATACTTGTTGTTCTCGAGTGTTTATCTCACTTTCAAACATTTCAATTTGGTTTTAATACATACTTTATCATGTTACTTCAAGAATCATGAGCATTCAGGAACTGGATTTCCTTTCTTATCATCCCTCCAAATAATAGTGTTTACATTATAGATAAGGAAATCAAGGGAGGTGTGTATTCGTGTTTTGGAATACGTTTTTATTTTAACAAAACAATCTCTAAGGCCCTCCTTCTACCTCCAAAATATGGCATATGTTTCCATATGTTTTGGATGGTCCTATAAACATAGCCTGTACGGATAACTAATTACAAATTGTAACAATTCGCATTTTCAGGTTAACTTCTATTCCCGAAAATTTTACTATTCACTTTTACTATTCACTTTCACTATTCACTCCCAAAATTTTTATTTCATATTCTCGTAAGTTAAACTATTTTAATGATAATCCGAGAGTTTGACACTCGTCGGATTATTTCTACAAAAATCACGAAACCGTGTCCGAGATTTACTTTTAGGTTTAAACGTCATTCCAGCATCCCGATATGTCCATAAAACACTATAAACAATACAAATATGATTTTCAGTCATTTTACGACAATTCCAAAAGTTTTGGAATTTTACGTTTTCCAGTTCAGCGTTTTACCCGAATTACGCGTTTTAGATCCGCGTTTCCACTTTTAACAGCGTTTAAGCAACCCGATGGAACTTACCACTCATTTTATATTTTATCATAGGGTATATTGATAAGTTTAATCATTTTTATAAGGTTCATATTTTTAGGATACCCGGTTTTATGTTTCGTGACTTTACGACTTACAGTTAGCGATTAACGGGACCAAAACTCGCTCCGTAAAAGCAAGATAACATCAAAACTTCACCTAGTCATCCAAGATAAGCATATGAAAGAAATAGATAGCTAGTCATAAGCCTTGTTGTCTTGAGATAAAACCTTGATGAGTTTTGATCATTACAAGTGTCTAAACTTCCATGCTAAGCTTCCTAAATATCCTATAAGACCTCATCTAAGACTTGACAACTCATAAGAACTCATCTCTTCCTTTTTCTCTCTATAGCAACGACCAAACACACCCTAAAACACCCCATTTGATCTTGATTTTCATATTGTAATCCATCACAAGTTAAAGGCTTAAGTTCCTTGTTGATTCCTAGTTCCATTTATACCATAAATCACCATAAACAACACCATAATCTCATCATCATTCCATGATTGATATGGAAGCTACACAAAGGTGCTAGGGCTGAGTTAAGAAGGATATTACAAGGGCTACCTAAGGTTATAATCAAGTGGTTAAAAGATTTGTAAGCTAGGGATAAAGGATTGGAAGCTAGGGTTTTCGATTGAAGGATTTAGATCTTGTCTTAGTTCATGAGTTCCCTTTTCATTAAGGCCAAAAGTTGTAAGAAAACTTATACTCATCATCCTTACTATATTTTCATAAGCTCTATATGCTATATATGTCTTGTTATATTGATCTCATGATTTACAAATCCTTAAAACAAGTCTAAACTTATATATCATTATATGTTATCATTTATAAAACAAACAAGTAAACTAGTGACATATATTGTGAAATTCGGCCAAAATAGTATAAACATGATATTGGACAATCACATACTTGGTAGAGGGTCTTAAAAGGAAAACATAGCAATTTGAATCACCTAAAACGAGTACACGAGTCAAAAGATACGGCCAAAAGAAGTTAGCAAAACCAAAACGCCGAAACTGCCAAAACAAGCTGTTAAGCAGCTGACCTTTTTGAAAGAGGCCCTTCTGGTCCGTTTCATCAAAAAGTTAAAACATGAAAGTTGTCCGGAACGACGTTTTCATTCAGGATCAAAGAAGCTAGAACCCAGAAAATGCATAACGAGTGATATTTTTCTTCAAATTCTTAACAGCCCCTTTTAATACCCAAAGTACCATGTATTGGTTATGGCTAAGTAAAACCAAGAGGTCTAATGACCTTAAAGCCAAGACCACAACCATGGATAAGGCCAAGGATGAGTCTCAAGATAATGGTAACAATGACCAAAGCCACGGCAAGGCCACGGCTAAAGACCATAAAGCTTTCTAAGTCGAAAACATGAACTAAAGTGTTAGTTGTAACATAATCATCCAATTTGGATCTACTCCATCAAATGACCATGAGACTTTGCTATTAATATCCATTCTAGGCATAATAAACTCATTGAAAATAACAATCTTCATTTAAAATAAACTTTCCTAAGTTTATTCAACTATTCGGACATGTAACTTTTAAAGATCAAAAACTTATATTTTCTATCAAATACTACAACACTAGGGAACTTCATGTGAGGGGTTCCATTTGGGTAAACGGATTGACGAGTTGCTGGATTTACGAATTAAAGTGTCCTAGCTCCTCGAACGTTTACTACATGACCTCTGAATTATGACGGCCCGAACGGTAGTATGAGATATACCAACTATATATGTTTCATAAACCATTTTTATACAACGACTTACACTATATACTAAGTACTACATCATGAACAATATGCAAGACATATATAAGCAATTCTTCGTTTTCTTAGACATTATTCCAAACCTAAGTTGCAACAATTATTCTAGGTTGCTCGTAGAAGTTCTCACGGCATATCCATCATTCTCATTATACATCATCCAACTCACGGTGAGTTCATAGCCCCACTTTCCATTACTTAATTGTTTTATAAACCCTTGGGGGGAATACATGCTATTATTTTCAACCGAACACAATGCTTTTCAACTATATGCTTGCCTGATTGTTTTATTACCACTAAGTACCATCATTGCTAATCCAATATCCCGTATCGTGAACCATTTAATCACTAGTAATAGTGAGCGCGAGTATTGTGAATAGGCCTATTGGGATTGACGAATCCCATTTGTATTGACTAAGTTCAAACAACTGCACTATATTTGAGATTTAGGTATGACAGCAAAGTACCTACCGGGATAACTCCGCCGATTGATATTTGTGCCCGTTAACGTTTTGGTGTCATGAGCTTAGTATAATAATAACTATTTTGTTTTCCAACCATTAGTATGAGTCTAATTAACTCATACTACCAACATATTGTGTTCCACTACTTAACAAACTCTATGAATATCACTCAACCTTTGTGTTGACCTCTTAAGTATGTATTTCAGGTCCATAATGATCAAGGATGGCACGGAGGGGCACGGATATTCAAGAGGGCTATAAATTTTATTATCATTCAAAAACTTATTTAATGTAAATTGTAAACATGGAACCATCTAGGACCTCATTTTGTAATCTCTGATATTTATATAATTTTAATGATAAATCTTTTAAAACGACTCAATTAGTGTTCGTTTTCTATTATTGTGACTATTGTGCTGTCAAGTAACACCCAGTTTGAATTCCGCTGCATCATTGAATTGGGGGTGTTACACAAATCAAGTGTCCCTCCAATCCATCATCTATCGGGTATAAAAGAATATGCTAAAAACAAACTTAGTTAACATCCTTTGATGATCAAGACCCTTTAATGATTACAACCATTTATAAGTATAGACCGCATAAACATATTTGGTCTCAATTTCTTTGTTTCAGAATCAAACCATCATATTCGGCCTCAATTTCTTTGTCATGAATCAGATAACTGAAAATGAGTACATAATCAAATAAATAATACTGTCCCAAAAGAACAAAATTCCTAATAGATTTAAGACGAAACTTATATACTATAAGCAATTTCTCACATGTATTGTACTGTTAAATGTACCATTTCATTGCAATGCTTAATTCTTATTGGAAACAGAAACTAATATTCATCTAATTTTTCATCTACGTTATTGACATTGCAAGAAACATCAAAAAATAAATTGATATCATGTAGGTATCAAATAGTATATGAGAAAAATTGGTAAACTAACCTTGGTAACCAAACGACATGGTGGAATAGAGTGTTATCGGAATGAATGAGTTGTGATATGAATTGTAGCAAAACAATCGTTCCATTTATACACTTGTTGGTTAGGGTTAACAATACCATTCAAAAAAGGGATTGATATAAAAAATTCAATTATCCCCAAAAACTTTGCATAATAATCGGCCATTTTGAATCAGGAATGAAAATAAAAGGATTTTGTGATGGTTTGATTCTGAAACAAAGAAATTGAGACCGAATATGTAGGTATATTTATGGGTTGAATTTGAATGAGATTGATTTCTTGCTTGAAATCAGGGATTTGATTCGGGGGTTTTGATTGAATTGTGAAAGGAGTGTGGCATGAGGGTGGTTTTGGTTGACAGCTAATTTAAATGGGACAAGCTGGCATACTTTTTGGTTTCCACATATTTCTTGGTTGCCAAGTGGCATATATGACATGGCATGTTCCTCTAATATATACGTGGGGAGATATATATATATATATATATATATATATATATATATATATATATATATATATATATATATATATATATATATATATATATATATATATATATATATATATATATATTGTCAGGATATTATGAAATAGTTACAATGATTGTTGTTTGCTAATCAACGGTCGAGATGTATTAATAGTAGTTAGTATCTATTTAATCAAATTTTAGAACTAGTGATTATAGAGTTTACCATTAAAAAGGGTTCTCTTCCGACACACCTCAGTTATCACCTCATTAGCTGCGTGCCTGCGTCATTACCCCAAGTACAAATATATTTTCAACACCACCAACAACCCTCATTTTGTAGACCTCTCTCGCTTTCCCATTTATACCATCAGTTTGTCCCATTCTCAATAAGATATGAGTGGAACATCATTATCTTTTACTCAACTAGATTTTGATGTCATAAAACATGTGTAAACGAGTGTAACACCCCAAAATGGGGTCGCAGCGGAAGAATATGTCACTGGGGTGATACTAAATTGGTATCACAACACGCAGTACAAAGAACGGTTTTACCTAAACCGTTTAGGAGAAATTTCATAAATCATAACATTAAGTTTACATCATTCCAGAAATAGTGCCGAAAATATAAGCCCATAAAAGAATTTAAGCAGTCCCAAATATATTAGAGTCATCTGTGACCATGTCATGCCTTGCCAAAAGCCTTCAACAGTTAGCTAATGCCTTATACCTAAAAATACATGCTAAAAAATGTAAACACGAGGTTGGTGAGTTCATAGGTTTGTACACAAAACAATTTAGTATAAAAAAAATGTGAGTTCGATGAAAGTTTTGTGACTATTGTATCGCTCACAATGTCATGAAAATATAGTTTACTTTCAAGTAAATGCAGTAATGTGGACCACAAGGTTTTCAAGTGTGAATAACCATTCACATACAAAGCAAGTTCAGTTTTAGTGACTACTGCTTTACTCACAGCGTCATAAAAAATATCAGTAAACTAGACCATAAGTATTAAGCATAAAGTTGGACCATAGGCAAAGTATGTGATCATTACAACGATTATAATGTCACACAAAAGTAAAAGTCTATTACGCTAGCACTAAGTTCATGCAACCGAAGCTCGACAGTTCAGTGCGCTACATGTAGCACATAAATAATAATCATGGGCCCATAGCGAGTGTTTAACCCAATGCACTCGTAATCCGACTTGATATACGCCCGCATTGACCCGTCTGGCCAACCGAACGGGGGAGTCACCCCAATAGATCTATTTATATCAATCGCGCTTCCCAGCAGGAATTAACGGCTCATGAAGGTGGGCATAACAGTGGGTTTAGGGGCTTAGGCTAACTACGCAATAGTTTTAGGAAAATAAAGTATTGTTTGTGGTACAGAAAATGTTTTACATGATTCTCACCCCAAGGTTTCTAAAATGATAAGTATAGGTAAAGTGGGGCTATAAACTCACATATATGATTTAAACACTTGTGTCCATAATAAGGTAATCCAGAATGCAATAAGTAAATAAGTCATGTTTCAAGTAAGAGCAAGTAACGAGTTTAAGTATAAACAAGCATTGAGTTTAGTTAAAAACGAGCATATATTCTCCCCCAAAACAGGTAAAAAACAAGTAAAAGTAGGGGGCATGAACTCACCTCAGTAAAGCAGAATAGAGTAAGGTATCAAGTAGTGATAGTGTGCGGCACCGATACGCGACCTAGATTAGTATGGCAAGTTTAGTTTACAGTTTTGGGTTTAAGACTCAATGAAGTTTAAAAGCTTTAAAGTGTTTGTGTTATTATTGCATGTGTGGCAGCATTTTAGTTTAAATAGTTTTCTAAGTATTGGCTAACATTGGCTTCTGGAAATGCTTAAGTATACATGTACAAATAATAAAAAGCATCAAAACGAATGGGTCTTTGATTCGTCAGTAACCGGAAAAAAAAACGATATACAGAAAGTAATCACAAGTAAATGATAGACGAAGTCGGATTAAAAATGTCGTTTAAGAGTATATATGTTTATGTATAAGCAAATGTTAGTTAATAATAAAAGTATGTAAAAATTATACTTTAAGTAATGGCTTTATTAAAAGAGGTTATATTAAAATACTATTAAAAGTTATAAGTGTAGGACTCTAGAAAATCGGGCATGGCCCGTGTATGATTTTAGTTTAAACACGGTGACTAAGTATTACAATAGTTAATAACCCGCTGTTATATTATTTTTAGAATTAAAATAGATAAATACATCGTTATATAAGATATTGACTAATGATTAAGTTTCGATTATAGTTTATAATCTGTTAAAAAAATATGTTTAATAAATTAGAGTATGTCGTGAAGTAATGTCGGGAGTAGACGAGTCGAGTGAGTTGTGAATGAGTCGTGAAACGAGTTGAAGAAAACAAATAGTCGTGACTCGATTAAAATGACACTCCGAGTGTACATTACGCCATTTGTCATACACCTATGTTATTTAAGATTACAAAAGATTTTATATTCATTTGTTTTGTTCAAATTCAACTCAAGCGCCTCTGTTAATTTTATATCACCTAAATTTTATATATGACACAAAGTTTGCAAATCTGTTTTGTTTTGTTTGCACCCAACGCATCCTTGGCCTGTTGGGCTCGACATACACACCTAAGCCCATTAGTTGTTACCCAACCTTTGCAAGCCCATAGTAAAATCACTCAATGCACCCTTCTTGTAAGCCCAATTACAAAACAGTTTACAAAAAGAAGTTTATGCCCTTTCTGTTTGTGTCATTTTGGAAAAAAAAAATATACGCAGGATTTATTTTACCACTACTAATATTCTAGCGAACAAGATATACGATAATGAGGAGTAAATTTGCCACACCGAGGGTCAAACATGAGACCTCGCGGTATGGGGTGTCGCAAGGATGGGTAGCCAAAAAAAATTAAAACCAAACTCACAATAAGCAATTGAGAAAAAAAATGCTAATTATTGGGTCATGTGGGTTCTTGACCCATAGCCTTACTCGACGAACACAACACCATGCAACTCAAACCATTTTATATTTAGTTTCCAAAAGTCAATTAATTTCCATGAGCTTTTCAATATCAAATTTTAACATTTTATTTCCTTTTTGTTTTTGACACCAATAATCAGCCCTATGTTGGGCTTGAAAACCACAAAAACTCAACACAACCAAATAAGCAACAAGAAAATCAAACACAAACATATTAGTTTACTAGACTACTTGGAGTATGAGTGAAAGGAAATGAATGAGAGCCAAAGTTACCCAATGGCTGTGGTCGACCTGTAACAATTCGCATTTTCAGGTTAATTACTTTTCCCAGAACATACAGAACATACATATTCATGAATCTTTTCTTTCAAAGACTTACAATATACATCATACCACATCATGGACTAAATGCAAGATATATATATAGGCACTTATTCATATTCATTACTCAAATCCTAAGTCGCAACATTCTATTATAGGTTGCTCGTAGAAACCTTCACGATTCAACCGTTACATTCATTACTTGCTATCTTACTTAAGGTGAGTTCATAGCCCCACTTTACATTACTTCAATGTTTTACAAACCCTTGGGGGGAATACATGCTATTATTTTTCTACTCGAACACAATGCTTTCTACTGTATGCTATTCGACCATGTTTTATTATCACTAAGTAACATCCTTGCCAAACCAAGATCCCTTATTATGAACCATTTAATCACTTGCGAGGGTTACTTGCAAGTGAGCGCGAATATTGTGAATAGGCCTATTGGGATTGACGAATCCCATTTGTTTTGACTAAGTTCAAACAAATGCATTAATATTTGAGACATTAGGTATGACGGCAAAGTACCTACCGGGATAAATCTGCCGATCGATATTGGTACACGTTAACGTTTTGGTGTCATAAGCTTAGTGAATTAATAACCTTTCCGGGCATATAACAACGTAGCCTACATGTTTTGTTTTCCAAACTATGAGTGTGAGTCTATAGCTCACACTACGATTATTGTGTTCAAACGATTTAACTACAAACACTACGATTATTGTGTTCAAACGATTTAACTAGAAACACTACGATTATTGTGTTCAAACGATTTAACTACCAACACATTGTGTTCAAACATTAAACAAACTCTATGAATATCACTCAACCTTTGTGTTGACCTCTCAAGCATGTATTTCAGGTTCATGACGATCAAGGATGGCACGGAAGGGCACGGATACTCAAGAGGGCTATAAATTTTATAATCATTCAAAAGCACATTTATTATACATTGTAAACATGGAACCATTTGGGACCTCATTTTGTAAATCTCTGATATTTATACAATTTGAATGATAAATCTTTTAAAACGACTCAATTGGAGTTCGTTTTCTATTATTGTGACTATTGTGCCGTCGAGTAACACCCAGTTTGAATTCCGCTGCATCCATGAATTGGGGGTGTTACACGACCCATACAAAAACTAAACCCAACTAAAATCCTTTTTAGTTTCTAAACCGACCAATTCATAAAGTTACTGATGAATGTGTAAATACTCATCATTTTTATCGTATCTGAACTGCCAAAACATCCAAAAACACTCAGAAATGCATCAAAATACAGAAATTATCCCAAAACTATGTTTTATATGTTTTAGATGCAAAATGTTTAAAAACAAATGAAAAACGAACAAAGTTTGCATAATTGGCAGTTTCAATCCCTCAAGTTTCATAAATTGACAAAACTAATCCCTGAAGTTTTAAAACAAAAGAAAAGTCAACCCAAGGCATTTAAAAGTCAAATATTATCAAATATGATCCTTGGGTGAAAAATTTGGGAAAATTACATATTTGGTCCTTGTACTTTGGTAAATTGGCAATTTTGGTCCCTGATATTTCAAATTTGGAAAATTGCATTTATGGTCCTTTGGTTTATCTAACTTGACAGGAATGGTCCCTTGAATTGAGTTTGGAAACCTGGCAAACAATATCCCTCAACTTTTGGTAAATTACAAGATTAGTCCTTAGGGTATCCAAATTACAAAACCAAATGAACCAAGTTTATTATTGTAAACCCCAATCCAATCCAAACCACAAACAAAATACCCAACACCCCAAGCCCACTCACTCCCTTGGCCCAAACCATCACACAGCCCACCCACACCCTGTTTTTAATATTAACCCCTCCGGTCAAACCCCTGCCTTTGACCCTCCACCTCATCACCTTCCACCTCACCCCACTCAACCTGCAATCCATCATCACCCCTAAGCCTTCACCCTCTGCAACACTCCAAACCCCCCCCCCTTGCCACACCAAACAAATACTACACTCCAAACTTCTCCTCTGGCATCAAGTATTCAAAGGAAAACGCCAAATTACAATTGGGCGCCAAAAATTTTAAACAGTCACGATTGAAGCAATTGATCCAAGGGTTGTGAAGCTAGGTGGGAAAAGTCCAAGGAAGTTTCAGAAACCCTAAAAGATTGATATAAAAGGAAGAAAGGATGCTGAGAAGCAGTAGTAGATGTTAGCTTAAATTTTAATTATGTCAAAGTTATGTTGAAGTCTTTTGTAATCAAAATTAGTTAAGCAAGTGTAATTTCAGTTGTACTATTGCAAGTTTGAAGTTCTAATTAATAAAGTTTAAAGTTTCAGTTGAATTCTAAACCTGTGAAATCCCATTTTATTTCAAAATCTTCAAGAAAGTTTAGTTGTTGTTTACAGTTGTTTCTTTGGACTCTTAGGGCTCACATAAGCTCCCAGAAGCTTATTTAAGCGTGTAGAAACCTTAAAACTTAGTTAGTTATAAAAAAGCAAAAATACAAAAAAAAATTAGTTAAAATAAAAAAAATCAAAAAATAAGAAGATGAAGAAGAATATGATGAGAAGCTTTGGAGCAGAGTAAATCTTGGATGGCTCTGGTTTAGTACTCATGGGAGTGATAGGAAAGGATTCAAAGGGTCTTGGTTCATATCAGCTTGGCAGGATGGCATTTTGTGAGAAATTCCTTTAATCTTATACTTTAATTATTCATTAGCTTAATTTACTGTTTAATGTTGTTTATTGATTGTTATTAGTTGTTATTATAAGCTTAGATTAGGTTTCAATTCAATAAAACCTCTTTGTGCAAGATTTGTTGTTTTAACTGTCTAATAAGGGGTGTTTGGATTGAAGTATTCCACTGATGCCCAGTGTGTTTTATGTGATGTTTGTCATTCCTACATGTCACTATAGGTTCATAAAGGGTAGTCAAACAATGAAACTCAATTCCACTTCAATAAAAAGTCAAAACCTCTCTTAATGGATCATGGCAGTCCACTGTTAGAATGTTAGAAGGGTATATCATCATATTAGGTATAAATCTAGGTTAGCTTACTCAAATTAGTCTTAGTTTATGTTATAACAACCATCTCAGTAACATACATTCATTGGAAATTCACCAAAGTCAAAATATGGCAAATACCAAAAAAGTCAAAATGGCTTAGTTTCAGGAAATCCAAAATCTTTCAAGATTTTTCATGAATTGTGTGTTCAAAATCAGGCCTTGAAATTTCTTGGGGGTTAAGTTTACAGCTAGGCTACAGGAATACAGGGTTGTATTAATTTTTAGATTTTTGTGTGAGCTTATGCAAGTGCTTATAGTTGCCTGCAGGGCATGCTCATGCCCTGCACCACAGTTTGACCAACTTTTCTTTGGACCACATCTTGTTCATTAATGGGTCAATGTTCTTGATTCTTGTTAATTTGAGAACTTTGGTAGCTCGTTTATCTAAATCAACAATAAAATTGGGAATGGGAACTTATTTGCTCATTAAAAATTGACCTTGAAGTGGCCTGTGTGGACATGTTAATGCCCTGCACCACCAGATCCCAATATGGCACGTTTTTCTTTTGATGATATCTTGGTCAACTTTGAACCTTATTTTCTGATTCTTGTTATTTTTGAAAGTCACATAGGTTGCCTTGCTTGATGTATTTTTAGTTTTCCCTAGTTTGCTTATTTGTTTACTTATTTGAGCCCCTTAATTGGGTTCTTACTGAACTGCTACTGCTGTTGTTTCACTCAGTCAACTGAGTTTGTTGATTTTTGTTCTTGTATGATCATCTTCCTTGATCCTTTTTGTTATTACTTATTGTTGTATGTGTTGTTGTTATTAAGTGTGTATAAGCTTGTTTAAGCTGATTAGCTTTTGTGATGATTTGAATAAGCTGCTAAATCTCAAAGTTCACCTTGGTCTCCATTTCTGACCTTCATTTCTATAAGCTCATAGCTAGCTTATTAGTTGACCCCAGAAGCTGTAACTTGGTTCATTTGAAAGCCTACCACCCCTACTTCTTGGACTAAGCCTTGCTTTTGTTCCTTGATTACCCAGGTGGGCCCCACAGTGGGCTGCAGTTGCCCTTCAAGGCCTGTTTGGCTAGTTTGGACTGGGAATAGCTTATTTGTAATTTTAAGCTTGTTTTGTAGGCTTTTCTGGTTGATCAAACTTATTTTCAGTGTGTTTCACTTGTTTACATCTTAATCCACCTTAGGTTCTGTCCTAGCAGCTTATGCTAAGCTTCTCCTAAGCTTGTTTGACCAAAAGTCAACTGTCAAGCTAAAAAGCTTGCACAGAGCTTATTTTTGAGCTTAAGCAAAAGTTCCTTCACAAAAGTTTCCCATTTTCAGGTGTTTAGTAGGTTTGTAAAAGAAAGAATCTAGAAAAAACAAAATTAAAAAAAATGATAGCTTCTATTTAAGCCCTTTGGCTTATTTTTCTGCTTATTTATAAGCATTTCTCATTTTTAAATTTTTCTCAGGTTCCTTGTAGCTTAAAATAATTTTAGGAATTTTTCCAGATTTTTCTCATTTGATTTAGTACTTTTTATAATTTAATTTAGTTTAAATTAATTAAATAATTAGTTTTTAATTAATAATAAATAATTAAAAAGTAGGAAAAATAGATTTTCTGTTTTAAAATTAGTTTTATAATATTTTAGATTTTTCTAAATTTAATTTTCATTTTTCTAGTTAATTTTCATAATTAATTAATAATTAGTATAATTTAGATAATTAAAAAGTAATTAATAATTATTAATTAATTAAATAGTTGTAAAAATAATTTTAATTTTCCAAAAATTTTCTTATGTCATTAGGATTGTAAAAATATAATTTTCACATTCGTAGAACTTTATTTGCTTTATTTTGCGCGTTCGCGTTTAATTTAAATTCAAACGCGCGTTTTTAGATTTAGCTTACGTTTTAGGTTATCTGATCATCAGTAATTGTTAATATAGTGTTTCTAAGTCATTCTCAATCATAATCTTGTAGTTTAATCATAATAATCAAATTCCTGATCCTCCTATTAAATCACCCGATCACTTAAAACGTTTTTAAATACAATTGCTTACCTCGCTGGGACATAACGACCCGGGAATACACTGTACTCCTTGGTTAGTTGGTTTTAGACGTTTGACTTGGTTGACCATCACCTGTTCAACTTAGTTGACCGTTTAGGACCAACCAAAATTTGGCGCCGGTGCCGGGGAGGTAGCTGCGTATTTAAAACGTTTTTTAGAGATTAGTGGTTTTTCATTCATCACTGTATAAACACCGCCAACTTTTTTGTAAATCTTAATCATAAAACCAAAACATCATTAACACTTTTCCTAAAGTGTTAACAACACCAAAAAAAATAAAAAACAAACAAAACAGATCGTTACGTTTTCTATATCGTGTTTCTTTTAAGGTGATTCTTAAAGAGATACGATTTTGGTAAACGAAACGATACCAAAAATATTGTCCAAAAGTTTTTAACCCATACACAAAAACCCAAAAACATTCATCTCTTTCTTGTGAATAATAAACTACATAAAAATAAACCGTCGCAAACCAAGGCAGAACACCTACCAACTGGGGGTGTGGACATAATAAGTTCCCAAACCAAAGATTTAAAATTTGCCTTTGTATCCCTGTAAGTGGTGTACCTTTCTTAAAGAAGCCACTTGCTTGTGATTATTGGTTTAAGTTCACTGTTAATTTGCCTCGATTTTGTTTTGATTGGTTTTTTATCCCTAGTGCATGCGCACTCATTCTTCTAGGTCCACGAGCCCATTACGTGAGCTTGTAAGAGTACCTAGAAGACCTCGTAGACGTTCAGCACCAACAGTCGGATCTGAGATCCATACTGTTCCCACATCTTTCGTTATCATGGCTGCTGAGCCAACTATGAACGAGCTTCTCCAAGCACCCGTCGAGGGTTACGGAGATGCTATCGTTGTTCCAGCCATCGTGGCCGAGAATTTTGAGCTTAAGACCGGATTGATAAATCTGGTCACCTCATGTCAATTCTACGGTTTTGAGAGGGACGATCCTCAAGATCACATTCGATGGTTTAACAAAATTACATCAACCATCAAATGCAAAAATGTCCCTGAAGAGGCGATTAAACTTATTCTCTTTTCGTTTTCCATCGATGGGGCTGCCCGGATTTGGCTTGATAAACAAACCCCTCGATCGATTGACACATGGGAAGATTTGGTTAAGAAGTTCGTGAATGAATTCTTTCCTCCTTCCAAAACCACGAGTCTCAAGAATGTGATCATGAAATTCACACAGAAATTTGATGAATCATTCAGTGAGACATGGGATCGTTATAGGGAATTGCTTCGCAAATGCCCTCATCACGGTTTTTCTGATCTCATGCAGCTTGACACTTTCTACAATGGTGTGAGCCAACTCGATCAAGACTCTCTTAATTCCTCCGCGGGAGGTAATTTCTTGAATCGAACCACAAAGGATGCTTTAGCGATCATTGAGAATAAATCTAAGGTCCGCATTCCACGAAGCAAGCCGGTTGTTTCTCAAGTGAATGTTGGTCCTTCTACCTCATCGCCCGTGGCTCAATCTAGCACCGATGCTAGACTTGACAAACTCACGGAAGCTATTCATGCTTTGGTTCTCACCCAAAATAAGATAGTTTCTTCTTCTCAACCTTCTCCACAAGCTGAATTCAAAAAGGTAGAAGTTTGTGTCACTTGTGGTGGTCCACACTCTTATTACAATTGCACTGCCACCGAAGGCAATCCATTTGAAGTCAATGCAATAGCCGGAAGTTCCAACCAAGGAGGTAACCAATACCGTCCTCAAGTAGAACCAAACTACCGCGCTAGCAGCCACAGTGGACCACCCGGATTTCCTCAAAATCCAAATAGGTTTAATCCTAATCCACCAAGGGGGAATAACATGCAAAATCAAACTCATGCCCCGGTGAATCAATACCCACCCCAAAGGGGTAATCAAGGGTATTCAGCTCCTAATTACCAAGAACCTCTCCCTAACGAGCTCATTAACTACATTAAGGTTAACGAGACCAAAATGAGGGCAATGCAGAATCAAATCTCAACTTTGAAGAATGAATTTCAATCTTCAATAACCAAGCAAGGTAACGAGCTGAAGAATGAGCTTATGGCAACAAACAACAAAATTGACCAATCTCAAAGCAAGATTGAAAATGTGTTTGCTAGCCTCATGAGTCATCTCGCTCCACCCTCTACTTCGGGAGGTCTTCCTGGTAATACAGTTGTCAACCCTAAGGGTGAACTCAAAGCTATTACCACACGTAGTGGTAAAGCTTATAATGAACCGCCACTTCCTACTACTTCTTCTCCTCCTAAAGTAGTGGAAAGTGAACCTGAGGCAACCAAGGACAAGGTGCAATTTACTAGCCCACGAAGTACCGCACACGTCCACCCTCAGGTTGTTCCAAAGACCAAACCAGGAGTTGTATTTGAACCACCAATAACTCCTGTTAAGAACCCTAAATCCAAACCTTCAATACCATACCCATCACGACTTAATGAGCAAAAGCTCCACGAAAAGGCTAGTCACCAAATGGATAAATTCTATCAAATCTTTCAAGATTTGCATTTTGACGTAAGCCTTGCGGATGCTATCATCCTGATGCCCAAATTTGCATCAATGATCAAGAACTTGTTAAGCAACAAGGAAAAATTGTACGAAATGGCAAAGACTCCATTGAACGAAAACTGCTCTACGGTTATCTTAAAGAAGCTTCCTAAGAAGCTTAGAGACCCTGGGAGATTTCTCATTCCATGTGTTTTTCCTGGGATGGTTGAATGCTTCGCCTTGCCCGATCTTGGCGCTAGCATCAACCTGATGCCTAATTCAGTGTGGAAGAAACTTTCTCTTCCAGAACTTACTCCTACCTTCATGACTCTTTAGCTTGCAGATCGGTCCATTACTCGTCCCCTTGGCATTGCCGAGGACGTATTTGTGAAAGTAGGAGAGTTTCACTTCCCCGCTGATTTCGTTGTTGTTGAGTTCGATGCTGACCCAAGGGTTCCTCTCATTCTTGGAAGAGGATTCCTAAGAACGGGCCGTGCTCTAATCGATGTGCACGAAGAGAAAATAACTCTTCGTGTTGGTAATGAAACAGTAACGTTTAACCTCGATCAAACTTCGAGGTACTCCTCAAATTATGACACTGAATCGGTTAACCGAATCGATGTCATTGATGTTGCTTCTGAGGAGTACTCGCAAGAACTTCTTGGTTATCTTTCGAGTGGCAGTCCCACTCCATCTTCTGAGCCTATTATAGCCGACTCTTCCCCTTCTCTCACTCCTTTTGAGGGAGGTGACTTCTCTTTGGAAGATGTCGAGGCTTTTCTTGCTCAAGATAGTTCAACTTCGCATGAAGTTGATGAAAACTATATTGATCCTGAGGGGGACATTCTTTTGCTAGAAGAATTGTTAAATGAAGACCCATCTCCCCCTCAGCCTCCCAAAGAACTTCATAAAGAAGAGATCAAATATGTTGAAAAAACTGATGATTCTCTTCAGGTCGAGCTCAAAGAGTTGCCTCCTCATCTTGAGTATGCATTTTTGGAGGGTGATGATAAATTACCCGTCATTATTGCTAAAGACTTGAAAGATGAGGAGAAAACCACGCTCATAAAGGTTCTGAAGTCACACAAGCAAGCAATTGCTTGGAGACTCTCTGATATTAAGGGTATCAACCCTGAATTTTGTTCACACAAAATCTTGATGGAGGATGACTTCAAACCCGCGGTGCAACATCAAAGGAGGGTAAATCCAAAAATTCATGAAGTTATCAAACAAGAAGTTCTAAAACTTCTTGATGCTGGATTGATTTACCCTATCTCTGATGGTCCTTGGGTAAGTCCCATTCATTATGTTCCTAAGAAGGGTGGCATAACTGTTGTCACCAATGAGGATAACGAGATGATTCCAACTCGTTTGGTTACGGGATGGCGTGTATGTATAGACTATAGAAAACTCAATGAAGCCACCCGTAAAGACCATTTTCCTCTACCCTTCATGGATCAGATGCTCGAGAGATTAGCGGGGAATGAGTACTATTGTTTCCTTGATGGTTTCTCGGGATACTTTCAAATCCCCATTGATCCACAGGATCAAGAGAAAACTACCTTCACATGCCCTTACGGAACCTTTGCCTACCGTCGCATGCCTTTTGGTTTATGCAACGCTCCTGGCACATTCCAAAGGTGCATGATGTCAATCTTTTCCGACATGATCGGAAAAACAATGGAGGTATTCATGGATGACTTTTCGGTCATTGGGGATTCGTTCCAATCTTGTCTCTCCCACTTGGAAAGTATGTTGAAACGATGTGAAGACACAAACTTGTGTCTCAATTGGGAGAAGAGTCACTTTATGGTCAAAGAGGGCATTGTCCTCAGCCATAAAATTTCAAAGAATAGGATTGAGGTTGACAAAGCCAAAATTGATGTCATTGCAAAATTACCTCATCCCACTACCGTCAAAGGTATTAGGAGCTTTTTGGGTCATGCCGGTTTCTATCGTAGGTTTATTCAAGATTTTTCTAAAATCGCTCGGCCAATGACCCATCTCCTCAAAAAGGATGCTCCTTTTATCTTCTCACCTGAGTGCGTAGAAGCTTTTGAAACTCTAAAGAAAAAGCTTACTGAGGCACCAATTCTTGTTGCCCCCGATTGGGACTTGCCCTTTGAACTTATGTGTGATGCTAGTGATTATGTAATAGGGGCAGTCTTGGGGCAACGCAAATCTAAACACTTTCAGCCTATACACTATGCAAGCAAAACGATGACCGAGGCTCAAAGTCACTACACCACCACTGAAAAAGAATTATTAGCTGTGGTGTATGACTTTGAAAAATTCCGGTCATATTTGATACTGACCAAAAGCATAGTGTATACGGATCACTCGGCTTTGAAGTATCTCTTTGCAAAACAAGATGCAAAGCCGAGACTACTTCGTTGGGTTCTCCTCCTGCAATAATTTGATATCATAATTCGTGATAAAAAAGGAGCTGAGAACCTAGCTGCTGATCATCTCTCCTGTTTGGAAAACCCCCACCAAGATGTTTTCGAAAAGAAGGAAATTAATGAAACCTTCCCTCACGAGACACTCAATGCGGTTACCTTTCGTGGAGATTCTATTACCCCATGGTTTGCCGATTTTGCAAACTACCATGCGGGTAACTTTGTGGTGAAAGGGATGTCGTCCCAACAGAAAAATAAATTCTTTAAAGATGTGAAACATTACATCTGAGACGACCCCTACCTTTTCAAAATCTGTGCGGATCAAGTCATCCAGCGGTGTGTTTATGGACAGGAAGCCAATGACATTCTCAAGGCTTGCCATGCTGGTCCCACGGGGGGCCACCACAATCCAAACTACACCGCCAAAAAGGTGTTTGACTCCGGTTTCTATTGGCCCACGATTTACAAGGATGCCCAGGAATTAGTCAAATCCTGTGACGCTTGTCAACGTCACGGGAATATTTCACAAAAGAATGAAATGCCACAAAATGCAATCCAAGTTTGTGAAATCTTTGACGTATGGGGCATCGACTTTATGGGGCCATTTCCATCATCTCATGGAAATAAGTACATACTCGTGGCTGTTGACTATTTGTCAAAATGGGTTGAAGCGAAAGCTTTACCCAGTAATGATGCCCGAGTAGTTGTGAAGTTTTTGAAAGCTCTTTTTGCTCGATTTGGAACTCCACGTGTTATAATTAGTGATCGTGGTACGCATTTTTGCAATGACAAATTCGATAAAGTCAGGCAAAAGTATGGTGTAACTCACCGTCTTTCTACTGCGTACCACCCTCAAACAAGTGGACAAGTAGAAGCTTCCAATCGAGGCATCAAGAGAATATTGGAAAGAACCGTTGGTGAAAATCGTGCATCGTGGTCGGATAAATTAGATGATGCACTTTGGGCTTTCCGTACAGCTTACAAAACACCCATCGGGTGTACACCTTACAAGCTTGTGTATGGGAAAGCGTGCCATCTACCGATCGAGCTTGAGCATAAAGCCTATTGGGCCCTCAAGCATGCAAATTTTGACCTTAAAACTGCGGGTGATCATCGGAAAGTTCAATTGAATGAATTAAATGAACTTCGTGATCAAGCTTACGAGAACTCTTTGATCTATAAAGAAAAGACAAAGAAGATACACGACTCAAAATCAAAAACCGCGTTTTCAACATTGGTGATCGAGTCCTTCTTTTCAACTCTAGACTCAAGATCTTCTCGGGAAAGCTCAAAACCCGATGGACTGGTCCATTCACTATCGTTAAGGTTTATCCTTATGGCACCGTCGAGTTATCTCAAAATGACGGTCCTAATTTCAAAGTGAATGGGCATCGTTTGAAACATTACTTTGGAGAGGACATACCATCCATGGTTGTCCCTGATCTCCAAACATTCCCCAAGGACAATTGAATTCGGGGATCGAGTCAAGCTAGCGACTCGATAAACAAAAACAGTAGCAACAACATGGGTTTTCACCCATGTCTCTGACTTCTTTCTACTTTCTAACACCCTAGTGTGGGGGAGTGGCCGTCCCCTGCAGCTATTTGAAATGTATATATCTTTGAAAAAAAATTTGTGATTGTATGTACATATAAATAAAGTGAAAAAAAATTACAAAACGATATTTCCACAGTTAGCTTATAATATTATCTTTTTTACGTTCAAAGAATTAGCATAATAGCCGGGACTTTGAATATTGAGGACAATATTCAATTCTAAGTGTGTGTGGAGGGGGGGGGGAATTCTAGCGAATTTTAGCACAATATACTTTCTAGTACCCTCATTTTGGCCCAAAATATCAGTCCGCCATGTCTAAACGACAAAAGGATTGGCTAATCCAGGAGCAAACGACTCTTGGTAAAGATAACTCAAATCCGTTGACGGCTTGCAATTTGCTCAAAATTGTATGGTATCTCAACTCGCCATATCCTAAAAAGTGAAAGAGTTGGCTAGCCCGCAAGATTATGGCTTGTGGTAAAGGCAGGGGAAAAACCATAATTGGTAATCAGCTCACCAAGATGTTGACTATTCCATCAAGAGTTGGCTAGTCCATAAGCAAACGGCTTTTGGTAAAGACAAATCAAATCCGTTGACAGCTGGTGGTTTGCTCAAAATCACATGGTTATCAAGTGGACCATAGTTCTTACATGAACCAAAACATTTGGCTACTTCAGAAGTAATGGCTTTTGGTAAAGAGATTCAAATCCATTAAATTTTCTCAAAAGATTGCTAGGGACTAGCAATAGTTTAGTGTGGGGGATTGATGAGTGTGTAAATACTCATCATTTTTATCGTATCTGAACTGCCAAAACATCCAAAAACACTCAGAAATGCATCAAAATACAGAAATTATCCCAAAACTGTGTTTTATATGTTTTAGATGCAAAATGTTTAAAAACAAATGAAAAACGAACAAAGTTTGCATAATTGGCAGTTTCAGTCCCTCAAGTTTCATAAATTGACAAAACTAGTCCCTGAAGTTTTAAAACAAAAGAAAAGTCAACCCAAGGCATTTAAAAGTCAAATGTTATCAAATATGATCCTTGGGTGAAAATTTTGGGGAAATTACATATTTGGTCCCTGTACTTTGGCAAATTGGCAATTTTGGTCCCTGATGTTTCAAATTTGGAAAATTGCATTTATGGTCCTTTGGTTTATCTAACTTGACAGGAATGGTCCCTTGAATTGAGTTTGGAAACCTGGCAAACAATATCCCTCAACTTTCGGTAAATTACAAGATTAGTCCTTATGGTATCCAAATTACAAAACCAAACGGACCAAGTTTATTATTGTAAACCCCAATCCAATCCAAACCACAAACAAAATACCCAACACCCCAAGCCCACTCATTCCCTTGGCCCAAACCATCACACAGCCCACCCACACCTCATTTTTAATATTAACCCCCTCCGGTCAAACCCCTGCCTTTGACCCTCCACCTCACCCCACTCAACCTACAATCCATCATCACCCCTAAGCCTTCACCCTCTGCAACTCTCCAAACCCCCCCTGCCACACCAAACAAATACTACACTCCAAACTTCTCCTCTGGCATCAAGTATTCAAAGGAAAACGCCAAATTACAATTGGGCGCCAAAAATTTTAAACGATCAGGATTGAAGCAATTGATCCAAGGGTTGTGAAGCTAGATGGGAAAAGTCCAAGGAAGTCTCAGAAACCCTAAAAGATTGATATAAAAGGAAGAAAGGATGCTGAGAAGCAGTAGTAGATGTTAGCTTAAATTTTAATTATGTCAAAGTTATGTTGAAGTCTTTTGTAATCAAAATTAGTTAAGCAAGTGTAATTTCAGTTGTACTATTGCAAGTTTGAAGTTCTAATTAATAAAGTTTAAAGTTTCAGTTGAATTCTAAACCTGTGAAATCCCATTTTATTTCAAAATCTTCAAGAAAGTTTAGTTGTTGTTTACAGTTGTTTCTTTGGACTCTTAGGGCTCACATAAGCTCCCAGAATCTTATTTAAGCTTGTAGAAACCTTAAAACTTAGTTAGTTATAAAAAAGCAAAAAAAAAAAAAAAAAATTAGTTAAAATAAAAATAATAAAAAAATAAGAAGAAGAAGAATATGATGAGAAGCTTTGGAGCAGAGTAAATCTTGGATGGCTCTGGTTTAGTACTCATGGGAGTGATAGGAAAGGATTCAAAGGGTCTTGGTTCATATCAGCTTGGCAGGATGGCATTTTGTGAGAAATTCCTTTAATCTCATACTTTAATTATTCATTAGCTTAATTTACTGTTTAATGTTGTTTATTGATTGTTATTAGTTGTTATTATAAGCTTAGATTAGGTTTCAATTCAATAAAACCTCTTTGTGCAAGATTTGTTGTTTTAACTGTCTAATAAGGGGTGTTTGGATTGAAGTATTCCACTGATGCCCAATGTGTTTTATGTGATGTTTGACATTCCTACATGTCACTATAGGTTCATAAAGGGTAGTCAAACCATGAAACTCAGTTCCACTTCAATAAAAAGTCAAAACCTCTCTTAATGGATCATGGCAGTCCACTGTTAGAATGTTAGAAGGGTATATCATCATATTAGGTATAAATCTAGGTTAGCTTACTCAAATTAGTCTTAGTTTATGTTATAACAACCATCTCAGTAACATACATTCATTGGAAATTCGCCAAAGTCAAAATATGGCAAATACCAAAAAAGTCAAAATGGCTTAGTTTTAGGAAATCCAAAATCTTCCAAGATTTTTCATGAATTGTGTGTTCAAAATCAGGCCTTGAAATTTCTTGGGGGTTAAGTTTACAGCTAGGCTACAGGAATCCAGGGTTGTATTAATTTTTAGATTTTTGTGTGAGCTTATGCAAGTGCTTATAGTTGCCTGCAGGGCATGCTCATGCCCTGCACCACAGTTTGACCAACTTTTCTTTGGACCACATCTTGCTCATTAATGGGTCAATGTTCTTGATTCTTGTTAATTTGAGAACTTTGGTAGCTTGTTTATCTGAATCAACAATAAAATTAGGATTGGGAATTTATTTGCTCATTAAAAATTGACCTTGAAGTGGCCTGTGTGGACATGTTAATGCCCTGCACCACCAGATCCCAATATGGCACGTTTTTCTTTTGATGATATCTTGGTCAACTTTGAACCTTATTGTCTAATTCTTGTTTTTTTTGAAAGTCACATAGGTTGCCTTGCTTGATGTATTTTTAGTTTTCCCTAGTTTGCTTATTTGTTTACTTATTTGAGCCCCTTAATTGGGTTCTTATTGAACTGCTACTGCTGTTGTTTCACTCAGTCAACTGAGTTTGCTGATTTTTGTTCTTGTATGATCATCTTCCTTGATCCTTTTGTTATTACTTGTTGTTGTATGTGTTGTTGTTATTAAGTGTGTATAAGCTTGTTTAAGCTGATTAGCTTTTGTGATGATTTGAATAAGCTGCTAAATCTCAAAGTTCACCTTGGACTCCATTTCTGACCTTCATTTCTATAAGCTCATAGCTAGCTTGTTAGTTGTTCCCACAAGCTGTAACTTGGTTCATTTGAAAGCCTACCACCCCTACTTCTTGGACTAAGCCTTGCTTTTGTTCCTTGATCACCCAGGTGGGCCCCACAGTGGGCTGCAGTTGCCCTTCAAGGCCTATTTGGCTAGTTTGGACTGGGAATAGCTTATTTGTAATTTTAAGCTTGTTTTGTAGGCTTTTCTGGTTGATCAAACTTATTTTCAGTGTGTTTCACTTGTTTACATCTTAATCCACCTTAGGTTCTGTCCTAGCAGCTTATGCTAAGCTTCTCCTACGCTTGTTTGACAAAAAGTCAACTGTCAAGCTAAAAACTTGCACAGAGCTTATTTTTGAGCTTAAGCAAAAGTTCCTTCACAAAAGTTTCCCATTTTCAGGTGTTTAGTAGGTTTGTAAAAGAAAAAAAATCAAGAAAAAACAAAATTAAAAAAGTGATAGTTTCTATTTAAGCCCTTTGGCTTATTTTTCTGCTTATTTATAAGCATTTCTCATTTTTAATTTTTTCTCAGGTTCCTTGTAGCTTAAAATAATTTTAGGAATTTTTCCAGATTTTTCTCATTTGATTTAGTACTTTTTATAATTTAATTTAGTATAAATTAATTAAATAATTAGTTTTTAATTAATAATAAATAATTAAAAAGTAGGAAAAATAGATTTTCTGTTTTAAAATTAGTTTTATAATATTTTAGATTTTTCTAAATTTAATTTTCATTTTTCTAGTTAATTTTCATAATTAATTAATAATTAGTATAATTTAGATAATTAAAAAGTAATTAATAATTAGTAATTAATTAATAGTAATTAATTAAATAGTTGTAAAAATAATTTTAATTTTCCAAAAATTTTCTTATGTCATTAGGATTGTAAAAATATAATTTTCACATTCGTAGGACTTTATTTGCTCACGTTTCACTTTTTATTTTGCGAGTTCGCGTTTAATTTAAATTCAAACACGCGTTTTTAGATTTAGCTTACGTTTTAGGTTATCTGATCATCAGTAATTGTTAATATAGTGTTTCTAAGTCATTCTCAATCATAATCTCATAGTTTAATCATAATAATCAAATTCCTGATCCTCCTGTTAAATCACCCAATCACTTAAAACATTTTTAAATACAATTGCTTACCTCGCTGGGACATAACGACCTGGGAATACACTGTACTCCTTGGTTAGTTGGTTTTAGATGTTTGACTTGGTTGACCATCACCTGTTCAACTTAGTTGACCGTTTAGGACCAACCAGTTACCCAATACCCATTTTTGATAATAAGTTAAACTATTTAGTGATGGTTTTGTATGTTGTCTTTTGACAGAGTGAGCAAGGCAAGACAACAATTCTCGGCACAACTCAATTTCAAACCAAAAATCTAAGTTTCAAAGCAATTCTTAAATGCCTTTCTGTGGGTCTCCACCACAACAAAAACGAGCCAAATACCAACACAACAAGCCAGTAAAAACAAGCAAGATTAATAATAAGCACTTCCAATTAAGCCAATATTCAGATTTTTGTTGCAAGTTTATCTATCTTTGCCACACATGATTAATAACAACAACCAAAAATTACTTATAACGTAGACATGTATGTGTCGACTTATTAACTTAAACCACAACAACTTTACAACTTGTAAAGTCAATTAAATCAACAAGTTTATTAACAAATTAATATCAATAAATTACAAGATAGAAGGAAATTACTAAACCTTTCCAAGAGCGTGTGATGTTGATGAAGACCAACTTGGAAACCCACACAATCTATACCCGAATTCAATCCAAGCAAAACCCAAGCAAGGCTTCACAATAACCTTTAAGAATACCATTCTTTGTGGTGAGATTAAGATGAGATTTGTGTGGATCTCCTGCTCTTCGAGTGACATAAAAAGAGAACAAAGAAGAAAGGTTTCAACATGCTTTTGAGAGGGCAGTCTCGAGAGTTGATGATTTTTAGCAAAGGTCACCATCAATCTTCAATCCTCTCGTGAGTTTCTTTGGGAAAAAGAGAAAGAAGGAAATGATTTATCATAGACACCTATGTTTGACTTTGAAAAGATAACTTTGAAATGAAAGATTGAATATGTATATCACATGTTATACTGGGCGGCAGAAACAAAGTGGGTAAAAAGATAAAAATGAGTTTTATTAGTATAGTTAGTATTTGGTGTATCCGTGTCTCGTTGAGCTAGAGTGTAAACTCGTTACTTTGGTTTGGTAAAAATACGAGAAATACATTTTTGGAAACGTTTTTATAAAGTTAATATAAAAACAAAATTATTGACTCCAAGAAAAATGATTGTCGAATTTAAGCCATTACTAATATGGTGTCGGTACGCGTGCGGTGTCGTGTTTCGGTGAATGCGAGATAGTTTATCCGTTTAATACGTAAATAATGAGTAGGTGTCAGGAAATGAAAAATTTACATTTTCCGATGAAATTAAACAATGTAGTGGTTTACTGTAAGCTACCGTGTGCGGGTTAGCTTCCCGAAATAGTTATGTACGCTCACGAATGCTTAATTAAATAGTTAGGTAATAATAAATTGACCTTTATTATGTAAGATTCCGGTTTGTTACAACGAGCAACCAGGTCATCCTGAGATTTCTGGCACTCCCCGCTGCAAAGCGCGAGCAAGAATACTTATTATAGAAGATAAAGTACAAGGTATACCAAAGGGGAAATGATTTGCACACTCACTCTTTTGATTGGGACACTCCATTGTATGCATTAGATACTTATACAACACGTATAGTATGCTTTAACTGTTTGTATAGTTGAGTGTCTCAATCAAAACTATGAGTGTCCCAATCATCTCCCATACCAAAGGCCTCCTATATGTGAGACGTGACCCATCAACCTAAATGTTGTGGGTTCAAGTTTTGTTAGAGACATGTGATACTGTACACTATGGATGGAACCATCAGGGTTTCCGCGGGTTCTTGAGAGCCTGATGGATTTTTTTCGATATAGTGTTAATTTTTGAAAAAAAAATCAATTTTTCTTAAATGCATCTTAAATGTACATGGTCTATCGAAATGTGTTTGGTCCTCTAAGAGCACTGAGATTTTAAGTTGGGCCGCTATCAAATGTTTATTGATAGGCCTTAATAATGGGCGTGATTCGAGCATGTATTTAGTTGGCTTGAACCACTAATATTGATACACTATTAGTTTTGATATATATATATATATATATATATATATATATATATATATATATATATATATATATATATATATATATATATATATATATATATATATATATATATATATATATAGGGTGAGGATCAGGTACGTTTTTGTCTTTTAGTGCGGATGGTACGGACGAATCTCAGCCCTCCATCTACTCAACCATCTGAAAAAGGCGGAGTGGCAATATCATAAATATCCCGTCTTTTTTTAAGATCGTTACTATCGTATTAGCTTTTTTTCTGAAAAAAATTCAAAAAAATCTGAAAAAATTAAAAAAATAAAGAGGACAACAAATAATTAAGAATCACTGAAAAAAATTTCAAAAAAAAATCGTTTTCATCGTTAAAGGTATTGTGATATCAGAATCTGATTTTGACTTTTTTACAAAAGTCAAGATCTGATCTTGACAAAGTCAAGATCAGATCTTGACTTTTGTAAAAAAGTCAAAATCAGATTCTGAAAACTTTTTCTTTTAATAAAAAATTTAATATCACAATAACTTTTTTAATATCGTAAAAACTTTTCCTTAATAAAAATTGTTAATATCGCCGTAACTATCATGCTTTCTTAATATCAAAGTTAATTTTTTTTAATATCACTTTAACTTTTTCTTAATATCGGAATATCACGGTTCATTTTTACATGTAAAAAAGCTTAATATCACGGTACCACTCATAATATCGTTAATATCACATTAGCACTCATAATCAAAAAAGAAAAAAGTGCTCAGAAAAATCTGAAAAAATAAAAAAATAAAAGAACACAACTAGAGTAAGGATCGCTGAGAAGGAAAAAAATCAAAAAAATCATTTTCATGATCAATTGGTACCGTGATATTAGCGTCAGATCTACAAAAAGTCAAGATCAGATCTGGAATGGGCGGTCCAGATCCATCCGCACGTCCGCACAAAAAAATTGTATCCGCACGTGATCCTCACTCACTCTCTCTCTCTCTCTCTCTCTCTCTCTCTCTCTCTCTATATATATATATATATATATATATATATAGTGTAACTTTATTTTCAGAACCCTGTTAAGTGCGAGAACTGCGAGAACCCATCTATGACCGTTAGATGAGTTGATCAAGGGTTAAAATGACTTGTGCCATAAATGTAATAAAGTAAAACAATAGGTTAACTTTTTAAAAATTGAGGTTATTTCCTACAGATGATGGAAGGGCATTTAGGGAATCTCACAGTGGCTCCTAAAAAACTGTCAAACACATAATTTATCTTTGGTATTTCATTGTATACCAATTGACTTCTCTCCTTTAACCTAAAAAAAAATGCCAGATCCATAACCTAGCCGCCACTCTTATATCCCCATTTTCCCTCTCAATCACAGCCTCTTACAAACCATGTATTCTCACCTTTAAGATCTATCGCACCTGTTTGTGCCTTATACCGGAAAGAATATGTTTAGAAGGTAAACGATTTAAACCAATTTTATTTGGAGTTAGCGTCCGTAGTTTAGTTTCGATCGGTTCTCCTTTAGTTTAGAGGTAATTCTTGAGCCATAATTTACTACTATTACAATAATCATATGCATTTTACTTATAGTTAAATCTTAATCGAAATTGGCCGCTGATGTTAACAAAATCATCTACATAACTAACACTATATAAAAGATTGGAATAATAAGGGGTCAAAGAAGATGGCTTATGATAAGCATTTCTTCTGACGATGAAAAAAAAATCATGTTTTCATACTAAAAGATTGGAATTAAACTTCTGATGATGGTGGGTCTTTGGAATTAATTTCTTATTTAATAGTCTCTGTAAGTTATAAAAGATGTAAACGATTTTTAGAAGGATTTTAAAATTACAAGTCATTTAAGAACTATTAAAATTTTAAGTCATAAAAGATGGATCTTTGGAATTAATTTCTTATTCAAAAGATTGGAGTTTGGATACCAGTGCATTGTGGGCCAAAAATCAGATACAATAATTTAAAAAACTGGTGCATATATGTTTTAAGGGAATGGTGCATACATGTTTATGTAAAAAAATCAATAAAAATAGCGTGCATGTATGTTTTTTTTTTCCTTGATACAAAATCCATAGAAGTGTGTGCATAAGTGTTTCAACATTAATATAAAATCAATAGAATAGTGCATACGTGTTTATGGCTTGTAAAAAATCAATTAAAAGGTGTGCACATGTGTTTCAAGGTTAATTTAAAATTAGTGAAATGTGCATATGTGTTTCAAGTATAATAGAAAATTGACTTCTTATTTATGTATGTTTTAGTTATATTAGTGTGTGCTTGTTTCAGGTTAATGAAGATGATGATACCATTGAAGACTAACAAGTGGATGCGCATATAGATGCATGAAGATAATTTGCGGCTTTGAGAAGAAACAATTATTGCATATGTATTTTTTGTACTTGTAATCAATTGAAATGTAACGTATAAGTATATAAATCTTGTTATTTTCATAAAGGTTTATGTTCTTTAATTGTTGTATCAAACTTCACAAAGAATAATGGCTAGTTATACGTTGAGAAATATTGGTTTGGTGGTATAAATGTTTAAACAATTGTACAATAGAAACATAGATGCACCTTATCTTTAAAAGAAACATATGTGCATTTCATCTTTAAAAGAAACATACATGCACCTCATATTTAACATTAGAAAAAACACGCATGCACCTGCTAGCTAGAAGGAGGGAAAAAAACCGAAATTTAGGAATATTTAAAATCAGGATTTAATAAAAAAAATAAAAAAAAGAAAATATAAATTGTATTTTACTATAATACCCTTTTGTATTAATAATAATTTTTAATATTAAAAAAAAATCTCATTGGTCTAGAGCAGTTCTCGCAGTTCCCGCACTTAAAAGAGTAATGAAAATAAAGCCCATATATATATATATATATATATATATATATATATATATATATATATATATATATATATATATATATATATATATATAATACTGTTGTAATGTGTTGGATCTTGGATTTTGTCATTGAAGAACTAATTCCTGGACATATTTTCTATTAGTCTCAAAGAATACATGGGCTATTAAGTAGCAAAACAATTTCTAACATTATGGTTAGGTCTCTACTTTCAAGGATTAAATACAAAGTTACTTTCCTTTTATCTCATTGTCTTTTTGATGATTTTTGTGTTTTTATAGTTCATTTCAAGCCTACTGTTTTTTACAATTACACATGCCATATCATTTAACAATAAACATATTAATAAACTAAGGGTGCGTTTGGTATCCCACTATGAGAATGAGACTATGACTATAAAAGTGATTAAAGGTGATTGTTTAAGATGAGGGGGCACACCACTATGGTAATGAATGATACATATAATCCATACTTCATATATATCAAGAGAGTTAGGTATGGATCTTTCATAGGTGAAGGACCCACCACTACTATCAAACTCATACCCATTGTCATACATGGCAGCATACCAAACGCACCCTAATATTCTATTAGTTCAATTGCATGCTATTACTGTTTCTTTTTATTATCTTTATACAAAGGCTACTAGTGTGTTTTTTCTATGAAAAAAAAAGAAAAAAAGAAAAGAAAACTAAGAAACCCGATTAACCCAAGTTACCCGACCCGACATAAACTGAACCTGATTACTTATCGGGTCCGGTTGCGAGTCACTTTTTCATAACCAGAAACCCGATAATCCTAACAACCCGATCGTTAACACCCTTACTTGTATTAACAATTCATTATGGTACATTGAAAAGTGAAGCTACATATAAAAGAACTAAATGAAGATGTACACTTCCACCAACTGCTTGACACCTAACCACTAATAAGGTATGCTTTTTATTATATTTTGTATATATGTATAAGTGAAAGTAAAGGAAGTTTATAAATCAAATTGTAATTAAGTATTTAAATAATTAGTATATTGCATTTCCTTAGGATATTTATGTAAAACAGTCTTTTTGTAAATTTTAAAGTTTTAAGATTAGTGATAATAAGCCACTTAACACGCGTGCTATGGCCTCTAAAAAGTGTGCTACGTTATTAGCTTGACGTATGGATGATGCGTGCTTGGTTGGAAAAACGAGAACTCGGTCGTTCAGACGACCGAGTTTGGGGTATATTTATGTTTAAGGAATTGTTGGGTATATTTATGTTTAGAGTAAATTACATGGATGGTCCCTGTGGTATGTCCAAAAGTGCAACTTTCGTCCCTTGAAGTTTGGAGTTGCATTGGTCGTCCCTAAGTTGGAAAACAAATAACACCACCGGTCCTTTTGTAAAACTAGTGTTAAGTGAGTTCTATTATCATTTACACGTTAGCCCATTTGGTTAAAGATCGTTGCATCGTCTATCCTTAATAATAACGGATGTTTATAATTTAAAGTTTTCATACTTTTTTATCCGTTTTTATATGTTTTCGTCCGTTTTTATATGTTTTCTTACATTTATCTGTTTTCGTATGTTTTCGACCGTTTTTATACTTTTCGTCAGTTTTTCTTACGTTTTTATATGTTTTCATATGTTTTCACCCGTTTTCTTACATTATCATATGTTTTTGTACGTTTTTCTTATATCCGTTTTTATTCTTAATAACCAAGGACCAAAGACTAGACCAAAATCTGTCCAGTCAGTTTGGTTTGGTCCGATCCTGCCCTCGTATATATTTAGAGGCGCTTTATTTTGGATACTAAAAAGGTGTCATTTACCAATGGACCGATCAGAAGCGTCGGATCAAAAAAACAATTTTTAATAATAAAAAACACAGAGGGACCATTTTTGCCAACCCACCAACCCCAACCCCTACCTCTCACTTTCCACACATCAGATATCACAAAAAACCCACTTTCTCTCTCTAACCATCATAAAAAACTACCATAACAAATAAAAAATAACCACTTTTTAACCGTTCAATCATCAATAAACACACAAAAATGCAAGAATCATCGAGTGCACAAGCAGATCCATGAAAAAACCGGTTCAAAATGAACCTACTGAATCTCGGGATGAAGGTATGATGCTTCTGAATAATTATTTAGTTGTTTTTATTGGTTGTGTTTTTTAGTGTTTACATTTGGTTGAGTTTCTGTGTAAAAAGCTTTGTATACATGGATGCACACCAAGTGTTTGATGAAATGTGTGAGTGAAAAGTATCATACGTGTGTATCACCAGTGATATTTGAAGTTGAACTGTATATGTGTATTATCACTAATGATATTTGTATTTGACTTAACCGTGCAAATCACATAAAGCACACAGAAAATGAAACAATCAACATCTAAAACAACGAATACTTTAGTTTTTACTGTTATACAATCATTATTAGTGTGTTTTACTAGTTAATTTTTAATAATTTGTAATGTTGTGATGATTTATGTGATAATATGAGAGATTAAAAGTTAGGTTTAACAGAACAAAAGTGTTAGCCTCGCTATTTTATTAAGATAACGTCACACAAGTGAAATGGACTAGATATGTAGCAAGTTGTGCCATTAGGGACTACTTATGTTAACTAGGCAAACTTGTGATGTGTAGAGCCTATAAATACCCCTCATGACTCTCCATGAGGGGTGTGGGAAATTGTGTATCTTTACTTTCATTGTTAATAAACTTCCATTTCTTCACCCTCTCTCTACTTTCTCTCTCTAAAACTAAATATGGATTTCTTATACTTTGATCAACCTCGTCCTCCCGAATCACATGAATCATCTATATTTTCGGTCCTACAATTGGTATCATCACCCAGGTTGTTTGTTTTGATGATTTATTGTGGTTCGTACTGTTGTAGGGGCTGTTTTTCTTTCCACATATTTCGGATCAGCAATTTTTTTTCTATCTTTATTTGGAACAGTCCTCTATACAGTGTTTTTTTTATATATCTTTATGGTCAAAAAGTCTTGCTTTAGTATCACAGTTTTCAAAACTGTTTCTTTGTGTCACGTTGGCCAAAAAAAAAACACAGTCCATACATCATGACTTTTTAGTACCATATACCGTGAAAAGTGGTCAACAAGGTCGGAATATTGGTCTGAAGCTCATCGGAATCTGCAAATGAATCGCCGGAATCTGGTCGGAATTTCTTGTATAAGAAATTTTCGATATGTACTATTTTCGAGAATACTTTTTCGAAATGTACTAGTTTTCGAGAATAGATTTTCGAAACATACTATTTTCGAGAATATTTATTTTCGAAAATTTTTACTTTCTCGAAAAGCTTGTCAGATTCACGTTCTCGATAAAAGTGTATTCTCGATAAGTGTCGTTGTTTCGAAAACTAAAGATTTACAAAGTTTTGAAATTTTTAGTAAAAAGTTTCGAAAACACATGATGCAAACTTTCGAAAATACAGAAGTACGATGAAGGAGAGATGTAGACCACGACCAACACCATATACCACATAACTCATTGAACCTCAGTTATTATACATCATAAGTCCATGGTCAATAAAAAGAAAAAAAGAAGGAAGAAAGTCGAGCCAACAACTATCAAATCTAACTCCATCCTAACCCAACTCCTTCATACTCACAATCAAACATCGACGACAACAAACAAGATCAAATCCATCATCACAGATACAAAATTAAAAATACAAAATATCTCAGATTTGTGCAACTTTGCCTTCAATCTTTTCAAGATTTGTTTTTAGTTGTACAATAATCATCACAGAATCATGTTGAAGCTTCGCTTCTAATTCATTTCCGAAACAAATAAGAAAAGAAATCTAACAAGTTTGTTAGTTTCCTTCTTCAGTTCGTTTAAACCAAACCACAACAACACAAATTAACACCTACCTGAGACCCCTTATTGAAAGGATCTTGAAGACGAAGCAAAATCTTGACGCCATCCCTGTGGCGTACTCAAACTGAAGCAAACAAAAGGGACACTTTTGATTGTGTTATTCGGTTGTGGTAATTATTCAGAGCTTTACTTGTGTTGTGTTATGGAGATGATTCTGGTGTGATGAGCTGAGATTAGATGAAGATGATATTTGAGATTGATGCATTTGGTGATGATTATTGAGATGAGATTTGAATTGGGAAATTTTTTTGTGACTGAGTTTGGAAAGAAACAAGCGGAGGGGGCGGACATATTTGAGTATGTGTGATTAGGTTTAGGTGATGCACCTGTACTAATAACTCCACTGCTTCTCAATTGTTGTTTGGACCGGGTGTAAGTATTGGATATGGTTGGGCTTGTGAACCACATATATTAATGGGCTTTGAGCTGTTATTTGTGTGTTGGGCTTAATGCATAATACACGACCTTAAGATTGGGCTGAGCTAGTATCATTCAATTCGACACAAGGTTATGGACTGGGGCTGAAAATTATTGAAATATCAAATGTGATACATAATCTATTTTTGGATGCATAATTTGATAATATTTGGTTGATTGAGTGGTATTTTGGTATAAAATTTTCACGGGGATACATATATTCACGGCTAGAATTGTTATGGTTTGAAAAGAAAATGACTACGGAGTTTTTGCACGGTATTATTGATTTGACTTTGAAGTGGCATTTCAACATGTGTACTTATTTATCTCAAAGTCTAGGGGTGGTTGGATGCACGATTTTTGAAGATAACTTGTCTGCGCAAAGTAAAAAAATTCAGTCTTGACAATCTAGTTATTACTGATGTAAGGAGTTACGTTGTAGTGCTCACAGTATAACTATCACTTAAAGGAGTTACGTTGTAGTACTCAGTGTCATACGATGTAGTGGATTGTTCAAGTGGCGAATATTTCGTGCAACCTCATACTTAAAGGAGTTACATTGTAGTGCTCAGTATAGGTATTAAGTCACATCTATCGTACAAGCATTAAGTCACAAGATGAGATGATTACTTCTTTTTCAAGCTGGTCATATCGGGCAGTCTCCATATGTGGTCATTACTAGTAGCCGGTGAATTACAAGGAGGTTCGTTTAAAGGTTGATTTGAGAGAATAGTATTGAGAGTATATTTTTGCGACATATACTCACAAATTATGCTTTCATGGTCTATCTATATTGCATCAGAAGTGTAAAGTACGAGTAATTATGGCATGTACACAAAATAGTATGATGATTTCGATAAATCGCAACCATCAGGAGGGAGAAGAACATGCCAAAAGAAGTAGTGTTTCATCTCTAGTACGTTGGTTGTTCGAGGGAATTGTGCTTACACTGGAACCGAAGAAGTACTAATGATGTGTACATCGGAGCGTATTACCAACCTTCTGTGCAATGTTATGTGAGTTATATTGTCAAGATGCTCCCTGAACGACAACCATGTGCCTACACTTTTGAATCTACTTTATCCGCTGCGTGATGAAAAGAGAGTTGTCGGTTTAGGAGGGAGCAGGAAAAAGAATAAAGGCTCACTAGTTAGGAGGGAGTAATAACCTAACTAGACCATTACAGTTGAAGTTCAGAGATACAAATACCTTTGCCGTCAGTGTCAAAGATCATACGCCGAGATCGTCGGAAAAGAGAACTTCAAGTCTGCCTCAGTATCTAGACTACAGAGACTCTGCGCTTCAACAACGTCAACATAGTTTACTATTGTTGTAATTTTACATTGTTAATGTATTTATAGGTCTCATTGTAACCATTTACGTGTGACGATATCTTGGAAGGAGATTGTTAGCCTCACTATTTTATTAAGATAACGTCACACAAGTGAAATGGACTAGATATGTAGCAAGTTGTGCCATTAGGGACTACTTATGTTAACTAGGCAAACTTGTGATGTGTAGAGCTTATAAATACCCCTCATGACTCTCCATGAGGGGTGTGAGAAATTGTGTATCTTTACTTTCATTGTTAATAAACTTCCATTTCTTCACCCTCTCTCTACTTTTTCTCTCTAAAACTAAATATGGATTTCTTATACTTTGATCAACCTCGTCCTCCCGAATCACATGAATCATCTATATTTTCGGTCCTACAAAAAGATATGTTGTGATGCTTCTGTTTGATTTGTGGTGGATTTGTATGTTTAATGGAGAGATTCTGCATGTAACTTATACTCACAGCTTATCCCCACAAACTTATATTTTCATCCTCATCAAAATGTCAAAAATATTATATAAGCAAATTAAACATCTTAACATAAACAACTTATAAATAAACAGATTAACAATTATCACTGGTGATACTAAACGTATATCACTGGTGATAGTAAACCAGCTTATAATCATCAACTTCAAATATCACTGGTGATACTAAACGTATGCTACAAAGCAGATTCAAAACCACAATTAGACACAAAAACAACATTCAAATGCAGTTAAAAGAATAAATTCAACTAATAACTTAATTAATAAGCAAAATTACAAGAGCAGATAACAAAATTATCAAACACTTTTTACTTATACATTTTATCAAACATTTGTGTGCAACTTGATAAGAAGAAATGTTAACAACTTGATTCATATAATTATCAACTGATTCAACAACATTATCAACCGCAACAATACAATCAAATATGCTTCTGAAACAAACGCTTATTTCAAATCAAAAGAAGCCATAAAAAATGATGATAATGATCGGAACGGTGATGGTGATCGGAGTGGTGCTGGTGATGGTGATCGGAACGGTGATGATGAAAGACACGATAATTGTCGATCGGAACAGTGATGGTAATCGGAGTGGGGATCGGAACATTGATTGTGATGATGAGATGATGATCGGAATGGTAATTGTGGGTGGGGATAATTGATTTATTAATGGAAGGAATGAGAGCAGAGAAAACACACATGAAGTGTATAAAAAATGAAGCAAATGAAAAAAAGAAAAAGAAAATAAAAGATTTTATATAGTTGATAGTATTAAGGAAGGCATATATTTGTAAGTGAATTTAGAAAAAACACCGACCCTCTTCCGGTTTGTCTTTACTTCCAGTTCGAAACCCATCAATTCAAAAATCCACATAACCCTAAATCCCAAAATCACGAGAACAACAATGGGTAAAACCTCAACATCAAAACGAAGACAAATCTCCGACTCAGATGAATCCGACTCACATTCACCTTCAGGCTCTGAATCCGACTCATCTCCACGACACCACCGGCGGCAACGACACTCCTCCAGCAAAAACCGTCGCCGCCGCCGCCGCTCCGAATCATCCGAGTCGGATTCGGAGGAAGAAGACCGAAAGAGAAGTAGTAAAAAGAAGAAAAAGATTAGTGAAGAGGAAATTGCAGAGTATTTAGCTAAAAAAGCTCAGAAAAAGGTTTACCTTTTTTAAAACAAGTTTATTCTTAACTTATAAAAATGTTTTTAGTGAATTGTTTTGGTGAATTGGGTTTTGTTTTTTGTGTGAATAGGCGATGAAAGTGGCGAAAAAGATGAAGGCTCAGAATGTACATGGCTATGCTAATGATTCTAATCCTTTTGGCGATTCCAATCTTAATGAAAAGTATGTCCGTTTTATCTTTTCCGGATTGGTTACTTATTTTATGTTGCTTATGGTTGTGATTATAAATAACTAGTTTTAGGAAATAGTGTTTGGTTGTGCCAATTTTGTTAAGAATGCGATAATATTGGAAAATTTAACAATTTGTTGGAAATGTTCAATAAATTTATGGGCTTTATATAAGCTTATTATGATAAACTGTTAAGTTTCAAAATAAGCCGAAATGTGATGAGCTCATAAGCCTTAAAATTAGATTAAATAAACACCCCCTTATGAAGGTTTTAGGTTAATTATGTAATTAAAAAAGTAAGATTCATTGCAAATGAACTCTTTGAAAGAAGCAGAAACTCTCAAAATAAGCATATAAGCAAAAGCACTTTGGATAATGCTTGAAAATAAGCAGATGAACAAATAAGTAGAGAAATTAAGCAATACCAAATACTCCTTTAATGCTGTACTAAGTAAACTTGATTTCCCAAGTATTTTGTTAGGCCAAACAAACTTTTTAGTAGTTAATCGTTTCTAAAGTGGAAACGTAGGTGGAATAGTTTAATAGTTTAGCTATTGTTTGAGTGATTACTTCGCTACGTCTTAAGTTGAGAAAACGTGATCAATTCCTAGGTTGGGTTGTAACAAGCGAGTTTTAGTATAAATGTGCTGTTAGAATAGCTTTAGATGATGGGCGAATGGTTATCTTTCTTTTTTGAGAATTGTTACCTAAGGTAACACCCATTTATTGAGAGATGCAATGGTTAAAGTTAAACACTCTTGATGATTTTGATGTAATTGACAGTTATTCCCTTTTAAGTTTCTTTGGTGGTTTGTTTTGTCCAAGCCTCCAAGGGTGATTTCTTGATTGAGCTCGTAGTATTTGAGGGAATCCCGTTGCTTTTTTTGGGTTTGATTAATCTTGCCATACCCAATAATAATTGCTCTTGATCGTGTGGTAGTGTTTGTGATTTCATGTTTCATACTTCTAGACCAGAGAAATTGTGACCCAAACTATCAGTTTATTTAGATGGCTTGAAATTGCACAATGCATTCAATTTGTTAAAATAAAGTACAAACATCTGTTAGTTACATCTTTGGGATCTGCTTGCATTGAGCTTGTTTCTTATGCGTTCCAAGTCTCATGGACTGTTCATTTTATAAAAATTCTTTTTAGTGATTTAATCAAAGTCAAAGATACTTGTGCCCTTGCATTCACTGCCTTTTGGCTATGATCAAAACAAAAACAACAGGGTATGTTTTTGGTAACCTAGATCCGGATTGTTGGGTATCTTCGACAAATAGAACATGATATGGTGATATCCGGACTTTGAGGTTTCCTTATTGTTGTAAGGAGTAATTATATTTCACACATATGGACGCAGAAATCAAGAATTCTGAGTATGTCTGTTTAGTTGATTGGAATGGAAGGGGTGATGGGATAAGCAGGGTAGCGAAATAGGTTATTTGATTGGCATGTAGAAAGGAATGCGGATGCATATGATTTTCCGTAGAATATATAGCTAATATATACTTGTATCTTTTTCCTTGTTAGGTCTTTTAGTATATATTTATTTATTTTAAAATTAAAAAAATGAATATTAATAGTAAAAACTTGCTACATAAATTTTCTAGTTACATTTGGAAAATAGAAGGTACTAAAGTTTATTTTTGTTTTAAAATTTCTTTGTTATTGAGGATGACGTGTGTAAAAGGGGTTTTATTGTATTTTTGCATTCCAATTCTTGATGAATGGAAACACGCACGCCCATTTCAGGAAATAAAATCAACAAAATGAAATAAATTACGTAGTACATTTTACGAGGGATGAATCATTCCATATATCTCCCTCCTCATCATTCTAAACTCTACAGAGGCATGATTTTATTACAATATAGTAATAAATCACTCTTAGGACGAGTACTCATTAACGGGAGAAAGAAGAAGGAAAGAAAAGAAATGTATGGTAGTGCAATGAGCAGTTATACCCTTTCCCCCAATCTTAATCAGTTATGCTCCACCACCCAGTTTATGGTAATGGTTATGCTTGTATTATAATTTACCAGCCATCTTCAAATTAAATCATTACCTGATAACCTTCAACTAAGTGCACTACATTACGTTTGCTTGGCTTATTTATTTATTTCTGTATTACTGTCAGGACTCAGGACATCCCATTTTGTGTAGTGAAATACAATGGTTAATAATATAGCATATGTTAATCTGATGTTACTTGGTTTTGTTTGCCAGCCTTTTGCAACATGTTTCATTAGCTATTAGAATATTTTTGGTTAAGACAGCCTTATTTCCTCAATGTTGTGAAAGTTATTTTGAAGGCATTCTCAAAATTTATATTTTGCATAACCAACTACTTATATACAGTTGGTACTAATGCTATACAATTTGCAGGTTTGTGTGGAGAAAGAAGATTGAGCGAGACGTCACCCAAGGAGCTCCTCTTGACATGTTCTCTGTTAAAGCAGAGAAGAAAAGACAAAAAGAAAGGATGGTATGTAACTACTTGATTTACTACCCTTGATCTAGTCATACCTTTTCTTCTTCAGCATCTTTCTTTCTTTTATTCTTTATCTATCTTATTGAAGAAGAAATTGTTTTTTTTTTTTTTTTTTTTTTTTTTTTTTTTTTTTTTTTGGGTAAGAACGAAGGATATCACATCATGAGTAAGAAAGTTCAACAATTCTAGAAAATATTAGATAGGTTTTTCAACATGGGCATGTATTCACTTCTCACATTTACATTGAACTATAAAACTAATCACTAAACATCAGTTTCCTGATCATCAAACCAAATGTTGCTCACCTATTGCACAATTTTTGTCTAAAACCTTCTGTTATTCATATGGTGACATATTATTGCAGGCCGAAATTGAAAAGGTAAAAAAGAGAAGGGAGGAAAGGGCCATCGAAAAAGCACAACATGAGGAGGAGATGGTAAGTTTGATTTATATAGCTATCGTTATACTTACACCACAAGTTTTTGATAATCAGAATATCAAATGCAGTTTCAAAATGTTATTAAATTTTGTTTGGTTGTCGTAATTCTCAAATTGGCATGTGTATAATTTGATGCCCATTCTTTTTTAGGCTTTGCTGGCTAGAGAGCGTGCTCGCGCAGAGTTCCAAGACTGGGAGAAGAAAGAAGAAGAGGTATAGTTCTTTATTGGTTTTCCACATGTAGAACTAGAAAATGTTGGGAACATTAGATAGTGGGTCAAAACGGATTAAGGTAAAGAGAAAGGGTACACTTTTGGTGCATGTCAGGTTTGATTGACACGGTCACACAAATCATTTTTTTGTTCCTAATTTAAAATTTTTTATAATCACTTACTGTGCCAAATATGATTGCAAAAGTTGTATTCACTAATCTGATTAATTAAATAAAATGACTTAGTAAGTTTTATACTGCCAAAAGTATATGTATTTCTTATTTTCATTGGGTTTAGAAATTCAATGTAACCTGTATTCATAGTAAATGTATCGGGGTGCCATATCTGTACTCTTTAATCTAGTTTTAAAGTTTGAAGCGGTCTAACATGTGTTACTACAGTTTCATTTTGATCAAAGCAAAGTTCGCTCTGAAATACGGTTGCGTGAAGGGCGTATTAAGCCAATTGATATACTGTCTAAGCATCTGGATCCTTCTGATGTATTTGTTATAGATATAGAGGAGCCATACATGGTTTTCAAGGTAAACATCCATAATCGTTTCTAACGTTCAAGTTCTTTGTTTATTTCCATGTCTTCTTTGCTTACACATTTTTATACAAGTGGGAAAGAATTTTGTCTCACCTATGGTGTTATGACGTGGGGGAGTTGGTGGGATCTACAAAATGAAGACTTTAAAGATAAATGCTTCTAAAAAATTATTTTTTAAATGCAGATGTTGCAAGTGTTCTCTGGATTTTATGTGGCCGGGTTTCATAATCATTGTTCCTCATTTATATATTATTGATCAATGCAGGGTTTGAATGTTAAAGAGATGGAAGAGCTTCAGGAGGACATAAAAATGCATCTAGACTTGGACAGGGGAACCCCCACACATATACAATATTGGGAGGTAATCCCCACCTCTCTGTGTATATTATTACCGTCTTAAAATAAATTCATTCTTTCTAAAAGTGTCTTTTGAGTGACAACTTCTAAATTTGAAACTTTTATACTGTAGCCACTTTCACATCATAGATATGCTATGTTCTTGTATAATTATTGTATTTATTTACTGCTTTCACTAGTGTATAGATAGAGGTGGAAGTTTTGACCTATGTCACCTATCCACTTATGAGTGGCTCAATTTGCTACCTTCTATCTGCAACGGGTAAACAAAAATTAGCTTCAAAGAAAACAAATGGGTTAAAAGTCACCCAAAGTGTATTTCCAATGCCTAAAGTCTCTTAAATCATTCTATTAACAAGGGCTAGTTTCATAAGAAAAAAATTGACTTACTTTTGTCTGATTGTTGTTTTGGATAACCAACTTTTTTAGGCCAGGAAAATCTATCAAGGTGTCAGAATATTCTATTTGGTAACTTAATAAAACTGGGTTTTAGATGCTACACTAGTGGCAGAAAAAACTTTCTGACTCATAACCGTGCCAGATTACTTGAAATAAAATAAAATAATAATAAAAAAAAAATGAAAATTACCAATAAGAATCTGGTTACTTAAACAGATGTTAGACAAATGATGGTTTCATTTTATGCAATTTGCCATATTTTAGAATATTGCAGTTTCTGATTTAAAAACATAATTTTTATATTTGAAAGTTTTTGGGCGAAAAGTGTTTTGGAATGGCTAGTACTAAAAATACCAGTTCTGGTCTTTGCCACTTCTCATTGTAGATTTGATTTGTCTGTGATGCTGATGGAGTTGTTAATGGGATTATGAGGTTATCTTTAGCCAAGTTTCCTTTTTTGTTGCTTACCTAATCTTAATATAAATTTATGCAGGCACTTCAGGTGGTTTGTGATTGGGAATTAGCGGAGGCTCGTAAAAAGGACACACTGGATCGGGCTCGAGTGAGAGGTGAACAGCCACCTGCTGAAGTAGTTGCAGATGAAAGGGGCATGCATTCAAGTATTGAAATGGAAGTAAAGAAACATCTTGATGGTAAATCATTTGCTGAACTTGAAGAGATTCACTCACAAGTCGAGTCACAGATGAGTTCTGGCAAGGCTAAGGTTGTCGAGTTTTGGGAAGCTGTTCTTAAACGTATTCACATCTATAAGGCAAAGGTATCACTTATCATCTATACTTCTGGAATCTCTAGTGGGTGACCTTTTTGCCCTTTCGTCACTCCGGTAAATTATTAGTGTCTTAAAGATGATTAAAAACTTTATTCTCGAAAAAAAGTAATATAATTCTCTTGTAAAGTGCAAATATTTTGAATGATGTAAGCATTTGAATACACGCTAATGTCTTTGATCCAAACCGGTTCTTATGTATTACATAGTATTTTGTTTGGCGCAATTTCAGACATATAAAAGCTTTCATCTAACCGGATTGAAATCGCTACCTTTCTTCTCTTCTAAATTACATATTTGGCTTATCTATAGGCATGCTTAAAGGAAATTCACAATAAGATGGCGCGTAAGCATTTTAAACGTCGTGAGCAACTAGATGAGAGTGACAGGGATATGGAACGAAACAAAACTCTTTCACCTAAAGTGGAGGAACAATCTGATCATGAAAATGAAGGTATGCAGAGACATTTATTTTCAAGTAAAAAGTATCTTAATTTAATTATTTTCCAACAGGGAAAAAGTCGGTAACAATTTTCTTTTGCATACAGATAACGACGTCCCTCTTTCTCCTGAACTAATACTAAAACATGAGCCGATGGAAGAGGAAGAAGCAGGCTCATTTTCACCAGAATTGTTGCATGGTGATGAAGACGAAGAAGCAATTGACCCTGAAGAGGACAGGGCTCTATTGGTTAGTGACCTTGCCACGTTCTTCAACATACTGTTTAGAGGTGGTAATTGGGTTCAGGTTCAACCTTTTAGGTTGACCCAATACACTTTTTAGTCTAAAGTCCATTTTATATGATTTGAAAAATTCTATAATTTCGATAAATATAGTGTTTTGATCAAAATGGTGGTTTGCGAGGTTTTATACATAAAAAGTACATTTTGGGGGCCTTCGGTTTATTTAAAACCTTGACCTTTTCAGCTATTTTTCTTTCACCTGTTAAAAGAGTTAAAAAAAACTCGAAAGTACGATAAATGTGTGATTAATGGGTAGAAATTGTCATAACCTAATATTGTTTTCTGAAGGTAGAGCTAATATATTTGTGTCTTGTAAACAGGAAAAGAAACGTGTAGAAGTAGTGGAAGAACAACAGAGAAAGCATAAAGAAGCAATGGATATGCGTCCACCTCCCTCTGAGGATAATTTGGAGATGAGAGCGGTCAAAGCCATGGGAGCTATGGATAATGGTGATGAAGTGTTTGGAAACAGTGACGAAGTCAATGTTGACACACAGGTTCGTCTCTTCTCCATTTCTTTCTTTGTCTTACTTTCTTTGCATGCTTTGGTTACACTCTTTTATCATAATCTTATGTTACATTCTACTTTAAAATTCTTTTATATGACATGTATCGAGCTGTATACGCAGGTATATTGGTGGCACGACAAATATCGCCCAAGAAAACCGAAGTATTTCAACAGAGTGCACACTGGATATGAGTGGAACAAGTACAACCAGACTCACTATGATCATGACAATCCACCACCAAAGATCGTGCAAGGCTATAAATTTAACATATTCTACCCAGATCTGGTTGACAAAATAAAAGCTCCAATTTATACAATTGAAAAGGACGGTGATAGTGCTGAAACCTGCATCATTCGGTTCCATGCTGGCCCACCCTATGAGGATATCGTAAGTTTCTACATTATCTTTTGCACGTGATTGTTAGGAATATATGATGACTTGACAGCACACCACAAATATGTTTTTTAGAAGGTTCATGAACATACAATAAATAACACATAATCTTTCACCTGGATGCACATAAGTAATAATGTCTGTTTATGTGAAACGGGTCAATTTGGGTTCTAACATGTTAATAATGGGACATACGGGTAAAATTTATAAAATTAGCCAAGAAGGAAACGGTCAGGTTTGAAATTTTCACAAATTCTTTAGTTGAAATACTGGATCTAAGAGTACTTTTGTTCATACATGCCGTAGTTTTTTCTGTGAATGTAAAAAAGAATGGCCTAAGAACCTGTTAATGCTTACCCGCCTATTTTGCCACTTGTGCGTGCAATTTGCCCTAGATGTATAAAATGCTTTCTCGCTTCATCAAGCAGTTCAGTTAGACTTTTTCAGTCAAAGATAGTATAATTTCAGTAATTAAAGTTGCTGCTATTGTATTTAGTGCGACACAGATTTTTGAATTTTGGAAATATTTGTTGTACATGTATTACTATGGGCAAGTTGCACCTAAAAGTCATGTATTTTTGGTCAAATTGTGTTTTATGAACTTTTCAGGACCTATATTGCAAGTTTATAATGAAATAAAGGGCTGGGTTATTAGCGTAACTCTACACTACGTAATAAGGTCCATTGTTTGACTATAAACTTGTAACATTAGCTCTTAAAAAACATAGATATTGAAGCTAACTTTTGTTTTAAGTAGAAATAGCTTGAAAGCACATTATAGTTGGAATTTGCCCTGTTTCTTTATAATACATGTATTTGCATATATTTTACAACGAAACATAAGCTGAAGAGATTATCTATCCGTGTATGACAGGCATTTCGCATAGTTAACAAAGAGTGGGAGTATTCACACAAGAAAGGATTCAAATGCACATTTGAGCGTGGAATCTTGCATGTTTATTTCAACTTTAAGCGCTACAGGTACCGTCGATGAGTCAGCAACACTTGTTGGTTTTACATCCAATTATGCAGAATGTGTTTTATGTAGCTGGCTACACCAATCTGCTCTACATACTGTTTGGGCTTGTAACATGACCATAGATAGTTGTACCTTTGAGGTGGTTTCATCTATATACTGGTTACGCAACAAAACAAATTTAACATATATCATTGTTGTATCTTCTCTGGTCCTTCATGTTACGCGTTTTAAAAGTGCGTCAAAACTTGATACTATAGAAAATGCTACTGTGGCAGTCCTAGCACGTTATGATGGCAATTAGATGCAAATCATACAACCTTGACGTTTAGGATACTTTAGAAAGCCGTGACATTTGTACAAAAAAAATTATTTATGTGTGCATTTTTTTTTAATTATTATTTTTTTAATTATTTTTATTATTTTTTTATTTTCCTTTTATGATAATTTTACGATCTTTTCTGTTTTATATGGTTCAATATGTACAAACTTGTGTTTTTATTATATGTACAATCTCGTTTCGTTTGAATGTCACAACAATCCGTGCTTCCATTTGAATATTCTACAAAATGATCTATGTCTCAAAATTTCAACCGACTTATCTCAGAAAGGCACTTAATTTGTACTGTATGTCCATAAAAATGATCTATAATCGGAAATTTCAACCGATTTATCTCAGAAAAGGACTTATTTTGTAGTCCATAATTCAAGTAAGCATACCCAGGGGTGAGCATTAGGTCAAAACCAACCTAACCCGACAAACTCAAGAACCGAAACTCGGGAAAAACACGAACCGAAACCGAACAGAAGTTACTCGGTTTTTCTCGGTTTCGGTTTTAGTCGGTTTAGCTCGGTTTTAGGCGGTTTTTTGCTCGGACCGGACCGAACCGACCTGAACCGAAACCAAACTCGGAAGAATCTCGGACCGAAATAGAACTGAGTTTTCTCGGTTTGGTTTCGGTCGGCTCGGTTTTGTCGGGTTTCTCGGGTTGGTTCGGTTTGACTCGGGTTTGCTCACCCCTACGCATACCTAACGAATAAAGGTCTAAAAGTAGATTTTCAAAGGTGATTGGGAACTTTTGAAACTTTTGAGACCAAATCCCGTCCCCAAACCCATTTTCCCACTCTCACTTTCTTTAGCATAGTCTCATTATTTCAAAGAAACTTTTGTTTTTATAATGGATAATGATTTTCACACCTCAATTTCTTATTTGCACGTTCTAATCTGTGAATCAGTAGTTGTATATTTTTCATATGCTGCTTTATCGGTTTGTACATTTAAGTGTGCGAATAACAAATAAAAGTGTGCTAATCAATTCCCTGATTTAACTTTTCAGCCTTTACATTTTGTACTCGACTTTGGTGACACATGTTTTTGTACCTAACAATAGTCCAACTCTCAATTTTAAGAAGAAATTAAAGTAAAATCGTAATTTGACACTGCAGTACCTCTAGATTCATAACAATTCTTGTGTTTGGAGTTAGAAGCTTAAACTATACATAAAAAGGATCAATTTGGTTTGTACTTTGACGAGTAAAATATTAACACTTGCAACAATTTAGACCAATATTTCACCCCACGCCATTTATATGTCCCATTGCACCAAAATGCAAGTGATGGCAGTGGCTTGTGCTGAGGAAAGGATTTTTTTTTCTTTTTTTAGTTAGGTATGGTGAGTCTCAAAAATAAGGTTTTAACTTGAGTGATTACTGAGGGGAATGGAGTGGGGGTTTTGGGGTGTGAGTGAAAAAAAAAAAAGAAAAAAAAAAAAAAAAAAAAAAACGTGCACATCATATAAATTTTCAAATTTAGGTAACAAACTTATTTTATTACTAATATAGTCATTGAAACTGGTTAATTTATGACGGTATAGTAAATATGACCTGCTGATTTAGTGAACTAAGTAAAATACCCTTGTGTTCTTCACATAAATTTGCATCGTTAGTCTTCTATACTAACGGCCGTTAGTAAATAACTTAAAATTTGGATTTATTACTTATTCATCCGATTTCGTCCGTTTTTACACGTTTTCGTCCGTTTTTGCACATTTTCGTCTGTTTTTAAATGTTTCCGTTAACCCATTTCGTTAGAAAATTACATGTTTGGTCCTTGAATATGTATAATCATTTCATGCACAGTCCATCACTGAAAAAAAAATCCAAAAAAAAAAAAAAAAATCAAAATTTTTTTAAAAATATTAGAAAATAAAAAAATAATTTTTTTAATTAAAAAAATATAGAAAATAAAAAATTTCCAAAAAAATTAAAAAGAAATAAGAAAATAAAAAAATTCAAAATATTTTTCGAAAAATAAGAATTAGAAAATTAAAACATTTCAAAAAAATTCCAAAAAATTAAAAAAAAAATAAGAAAATAAAAAAATTCAAAAAATTTTTTCAATTTTTTTTTTCGAAAAATAAAAAATAGAAAATTAAAAAATTTCAAAAAAAATTCCAAAAAATTAAAAAAATAAGAAAATAAAAAAATTCAAAATTTTTTTTCGAAAATATTTTTTCGAAAAATAAAAATTAGAATATTAAAAAATTTCAAAAAAAAAAAAAAAGTTTTCAAAATTTTTTTAATTTTCTAATTTTTTGGAATTTTTTTTGAAATTTTTTTAATTTTCTAATTTTTATTTTTCGAAAAAAAATTCGAAAAAAAATTTTGAATTTTTTTTATTTTCTGATTTTTTTTTTAATTTTTATATCATTTTTGCAATTTTTTTTAAATATTTATCGTAAAAAAAATTTGGAAAATTTTTTCAAATATAGGAAAAATTATTTTTTTTCGATAATTATTTTAAAAAATAATTTTTTCTAAATTTGATTTTTTTTTCAAAATGATTTTATTTTCTAATTTTTTTCGAAAAAAAAAATTGAATTTAAAAAAAAAATTTTATTTATTTTTTTAATTTTTTCGAAATTTTTATTTTCTATATTTTTTTAATTTTGTTTTATTTATTTTATTTTCTAATATATTTTTCAATTTTTTTTTTTTTTTTGATTTTTTTGATTTACTATTTTTTTTTTATTTTTATATAATTTTTTTTATAAAATGTATGAAAACGTGAAAAAAAACGGACGAAAACGTGTGTATAAATGACTAACGGTGCAAATATTGTTAGTATAAAAGACTAACGGTGAAAATAATAGACGTGCAAATACGGACGAAAAAGTGTAAAAACGGACGAATATGTAAGAAAACCAAATTTTAAGTTATTTACTAACGACCGTTAGCATAAAGGACTAACAATGAAAAATATTTACTAACGATAGTTAAAAAAATGACGTGTCAGTCATTTTTCATATTCAACAAGTAGCAGGTAACAATATTTACTATATTGTAAAAATTAGCCGGCACTCGATATACCATCATGTTCATCTAGCTACCAAGAATGCAAAAATGGTACAATAACACATGCACCAGCACTCGATTCACGATTTGAAGTTTTCATATGTATGATGATCATGGAATAATGGTATATAATTCAATGGTGGTGTTGATAATGTTGTGATGGGATTTCAAGAATACCATGACATGCAATCAATTGCTCAAGGTACTTATGCTTGTACCGAATCATAATCTTATTTGCTTTGGCAATATCTTGGAAGATTTAATTATAGATACTCTTTTTTTCATTTGCTGATAGATATTATAATAGAACTTATGGATATAACACATGCTAATAGCACCCGAAACCAATGGGGAAAACCGAAACCCGAACCGGTTGGGTCGGGTTCGGGGACGGGTTGGCGGGTTTGGATGGGGGTTTGAGTATTGATAATTTTTTTTAGCCGGGTACGGGTTCGGTGACGGGTTCTGTTAATACCGGCCCAATTACCCTTACCCGTATCCGTTTACCCGAATCTATACCCGCTTTATTGATATTATGATTAACTAGAATATATATACATTATATATAATTTCTTCCATTATATTCTTTTATATAAGTATCTCTATTACATAACACAATTTATTTTGTACAAGAATTATTCAAAAGCGTTAAATCGTTTGATACGATATTCATTTTCTTTAACTTTATAAAAATTTGAATATATTATGGTGTGTTCCTTTGTTTTGTCGGTGGATTTTAGTGTGACTTAATTTTAATATCGCCAATTTGGCCATATAATATTCAATTGGGGATAACCGATACCCGCGGGGAAACCCGAAAAACCGATGGATAATATTAATCGGGTATCCGACGGGTAATAAAATGGGTACGGATTTAGATATTTTAAACGGGTACAGGTATAGGTACGGGTACACTAAAACCCGACCCGTTGCCATCCCTACATGCTATTGTTCATTTTTTAGTTTGTCAAAGAAACTGTTTAGTTGTAACAACTAAAACTAATAATTTACCACTTTATTAATTTCACTCTTGAATTATTTCCATATCATAGAACTTTGCATTTTCTTTTGTTAACCGCAATTTCTTCCGCACCCTATACCACCTATCTCACCATTATCTCACAAATGCCTTCAGCGAGGCTTGAACCCACAACAACTTTTGGTGGGTAACTCACATACGACTAGACAAAAAACTTATGTCATAAAACTTCACATTTAATTTTTTATTTATAATTTTTACATGAACAAGTAAAATGACATTTTATTAATTTGAATCTAGATTTATTACATGCATGTGTAATAGATTATAGTTATATATATTTAACCATGGTTCCAAGCTTAAGCTTGTCTAGCCCAAACATACCTAGATCTAAAAACTTTATTTTATCTCTACACTAGCTTCATTAGGAACCTCTTCTTGATTTATAATCTGAATTATAGACTGGAGTTCTTGAACAACATCTTTCATGGTTGGTCTTTCATCTTTTTTCTCTCTTAAACAAGCAAGTGCAAGCTTGCAGAAGAGTCTTATACTCGTCAAAACTTGACTAGAAGGCTCTTCCTCGACCAACTGTTGGTCCACGACCTCCATAAAGGAGTCAGCTCGTTGAGCTACGTAAACTGCCAAGTTCACATCATTTTCTTCTCGTGCAAAGTCTATGGCCCTTTTACTAGTGAGAATTTCAAGTAACACAACACCATAACTATAAACATCATCAGTTAACTGGTAGTTCCTGTAATACTCGGGGTCCAAGTAGCCCAATGTCCCTTGAGCACAAGTCGAGACATGACTCAATCCTGGTCGAGCCAGTCTTGAAAGACCAAAATCCGAGACTTTTGCATTGTAGTCATCATCTAAGAGTATGTTAATAGACTTAATATCACGGTGATAAATGGGAGTGTGAGCAGAGTTGTGAAGATAAGCTAATGCTTCGGCAGTTTGTAGAGAAATGCTCAACCTTAATTTCCAATTTAAAAAGTTATTAGATTCGCCATGCAAATGATGATAAAGGGTTCCTCTAGAAATATACTCATACACCATTAATGGCTGTCCGGCTTCAATACAACATCCCAAAAGGCGAACAAGATTCTTATGATTGACTTGTGAAAGTATGGCTACTTCATTTAGTATTGCCTACTTTAGCCGACTTAACGGCTACAATTGTCCCATCTTGAAGCGTGCCTTTATAAACTTCACCATATCCGCCAACCCCTAAAATTCTATCTTTGGAGAGTCCGTTTGTTGCTTTCTTGAGTTCTTTTAAACTAAACATTCTTGCCGATCTCATTCCCTTGTTTGATTTGAACAACTCTTCTCGCTCCTTTGCAACCTTTGCTTTCTGATGAATCTTTCTTGATTTCCTCACTGTCATAGTAGTCATCAGTACCACCACTGCGAAAAATAAGACTGTCCCAACTGAAATCTTATTGGTAAGATCAAATTTTGTGTTACGCCTCCTTTTTATGCAGACTCCAAGGACATTATCCCAGCCATAGTGTCTAATACAAAGACAACGTGAGACACCCTTTACGTTGGTAGGTTGACACTTGGAAGAAACCGAACATTCCAATTGAGTTTTACAAATGGGTTCTGGTGGTGGCGCCCACTGAATCTCAATTCCTTCTTCCCACAGGCTCGCAGGTTTCTCATAATCCAAGTCTATTATGCTTCTGAAAGCTTTACAGCCTGAAGCATGCAGACGGATCTTGTATGCTGAAGGGAGACCACCTGCAATGAAGGTGCAACATGGGTTGACTGTACTTGCACATTGAAGAGCACGAGCCGGGTCAACCCAGCCCGAGCTCTCAAGGTATTGATGGCAAAGACTTGAAGGTGTACAGTTTAGAGGTGACACAAAGAGACGAGGTGAACAGTTGAAGATGAAAATAGTGTTTGAGGACGAGATGTTGAAAGGGAGTGCTTGGTTTAACCAAAGTCCCTCACTATCTGGAAAATCTTGAGTGATGCATGCATTAGGCATCCAAGGTTGACTCTGAATTATTAACTTTTGACTTTCCGGCTTGATTTTAACTACAAGATATGAACTTCCATTAAGGGCATCAAAGTACAGTCTTTTGGAGTGAGTGTCACAACGAAGAGTATAGTCCGTGTTGCCACAATCGGGGTTAGTGCTTAACGGGTATGGAACTTTGATGAGGCCACAGTTTGGACAAATCTTTTGGCAAGAAGAAGAGTAACAAAAGAAGAAAATGAGAAGGAAAAGAGTGTCTTCAAGGTAAACTTTCTTATTTTTTGGTCTACTCATGTTTCAATGTGAAGATGGCTAAGAATGAAAGATGAGAAGGATAGATAAAGGCTAAAAGTTGGAATAAAGGGTATCTAAATGAAATAAAAATGTAGTTACTAGAATATATGTTGAAAACTACTAAAGTGTGGCATATAAAGTGAGGGTATTCTATGGTGCACGAAAATGATCACATTAGGGACCGAAAATTTAGCACAATTGGTATGAATATGATTTACTGATTTAAAATGAATGGGTAACACAAAGGAGTCTGGTTACCAATGCACCAAGACGTGAAGGCTTTGCTAGAGCTATGGATACAAAGTTATTTCCCATGTTTTGACACTGTTTCTGTGACTCGAACTTATGAGAAATGATTGCACCATAGTAACCTTACTAGTGGCCTCATAATTCTAGTCTCTAGAGGAGGCACATGGCGAGTTGGGAAAAAAATCATTTTCATATTGCTTCTGTAACTAGGCTTGTCTGTGGCACATTTTATTGTACATATAACTCAGGGAAGAAAATAATCTATAGACTATCTTTTTTTTTTTTTTTTTTTTCATCATAAGGTGGAAAGATAGTTAATGGGTCAGGATAGTAGACCCGCAAACAGTTTCACCCCTTCCGTAAGTTTTTCTGTTTCTACATAATTAATTTGTGAAATAAGATCACAAAAGATTAATATTATAACAATAATGATCTAAATCATTGAGTAAGCCGACTTAAGAGGTTTTAGCATTAAAAATCGACTATATGGGACTTCTATTCTGTTTGACCCATTAGACTGCTTCCTTTTTTTTATTTTTTTATTTTTTTTTTGAACAACAAGTTAGTAGTTAGTGATTCGAGCCCACAGTGACATCCAATTGGGCATTATGCAAGCATCAAACCTTTCTCGTTAGGGGATAAACCCCACTCCTGCTTCTATTTTTTCGGGCCCTTGAAGGTCCATGGTGAGACTCGAACCTAAGACCTCTCCAAGGATACCTCCCCAAGATTACCCTTGGTGGCCAAAACTTTTTTTTTTTTTATCAGACACATTAGACTGCTTCCTTTATTGCCTAAACTTTTTTATCAGACACATTCATAAGTAAATGAATCGAAACTGCTACCTCCATCATTTCACATGATTTGTCAAAATAGCAATGTAGTGAAACATCAATCCTGAATCCACATCCTGACATTTGTTAAAAATGGACATAAAAGTAGTAGATTTAGCTACCAACTTGTGTTTCAATGATCCAATTTTTGCATTGAGGTTCATTATTATGTACCATCCACAAAATATCATTATATAGGATCTAATATTTCACATTTCACATGCAAAATGGCATCTATTAGAGAAAAGTAGTGGTAGACTGGGAACCTTTGAAAAGCCGCTACAAGGTCCCAAACAAAGGTATATGTACATGATATTCCAACTTCAACCATTACGTGTCACAGTCTGCTCATCTTCATGTACGAAAAGGCAATTGAGAACATTCATGTTATCCTTCAACTATTTTCACGGGTGACCTGCAAATTAATTTAGATTAAAAATAAGTACTCGAGCTTAAATACATAATAGATAATGTTTCTGAGCAACATATACATACCCGAATGGACTTTGTTTGATGGACAGTAATTCAATGTCTAGCTGCATTGTTGAAATACAATCGAAATCAAGAATAGTATCAATGTAAAATAACTAGAGGTTGCGACCCTTTTGCTTATGAATGGGTCGATTTGGGTTGTGCACAATCTCTAATGGGTCAAACGAGTATAATAAGAAATAAATCAAAGAAAAATACGTCGAATTAGTTAATGCATAAAATCTCATAACTTATATTTGTTAAAAGTAAAAAATAAACTTTTAATAACCTATATGATTTCTCATTTCTGTAATCATATTTGCCATCAATTATATATAAATACATCATAGTCCTGTCAAAATGTCAAAAAGTGTTTTTGGTTAACCCAACCAGACTTAAATCCCCAGCTCATTTTGCCACCTCTAGTAATTTCTAATCATTATGCATCACCTGAACACACACAGGAATAAAGATAATGTAAACAATAAACTTCTTCTAGGGCAGCAATTGTGCCTTATAACGATCCATTGTTAATTCTTCAAATATTTTGAACCCATATGAAATTATACTTTTTGTTACATATGAGCAGCTGGGTTGTATTCAAAAGAGGCTCCACAAAATTCAAGATGTGAATATAGTCCCTAGTGAATCTGATACACAAAGGAAAAAGTGACCATAAATAAGGGTCATATAGAATTTCAGATAGTGATATCCACTAACTTAATATGAAATAGTATCAAACCATCTATCTGCAAAACACAGTTGAAAAGCGATTATATGCAAGAAAGATCTCCAAAATTGTCCTATCACATGGAGTGATAGAGATACAAGATGATAGAAATTTCTTTGAGATATGCATTTCGTTCTTATTTCTGTGATTGAATCTTGTAAATATTAGTCATAGAGGTGTCAATATTGACCCATTTACTTGTGAATAAGTTGGATCGGGTTACGTGTTACTCTAACGGTTTTAGCAGATTGAATATTAAAGCAGCATGAAAGTTGCGAGTAAAACAGTCGCCAAAAGTGTATTTTATTCAATTATCACCAACTATATTTATAAAATAAGAAATGATCCAAGAAAAAGTTGTTTGGGTCAATCTGATCCTACCTGTTTTGACAACAAAAAGTCCACCTTTAGTTAGACTTTCTAGCTATCAATAAGTTGAGTGTTTGTGAGACTGATTCAATCTGGGAACCGGGCAAAAATGCCACACCTTATCCTAAACTATGTGTGTGAACCACTCTATCTAGTTAGACGGTTTTTTCAATGCTTGAACCAAAATGTAGTACTTAACTTGTTTAACACAGCTTCTATCACCATTTCCTCTTCAGTATTCATATAAAAAAAGAATAAATTGCATTGGTAAAATCTCTTAAAAACAGTAATAAAACTTTTGCCAAAAGAAGTTATTATAATCAGGACAGAGCCATAGAAACTATATTGAAAAGATTGAAATCCATTGAAAACGAAAAGCTACCTCAATGGTTGCATTTGGAGGAATTTCCTGCACACCTTTACTTCCATAAGCAAGTTCAGGAGGAACAATCAGCACCCGCTGCAATAAAGATGAATTAAATATTACAAGCTATGTCTTCGTATTCCTGGATAGTTAAAAAAGTATCAGCACAATGTCTGAAAGTTAAATGGATTCATGTGAGTTTAGTTACTAATCAGACATCACAAGAAAGTCCATTGTTCTTCTTTAATTTGGCCTATTTGATGGATAACAAATTATTAGTCACTATGTCTTCATATTCATGTGAGTTTAGTTACTAATCAGTTTTCTGTCAATCATCCAAAGCCGAGGTGTTAAAGGCCATTCATTTGTAGTAGGGGTAACAAATTATTATCTGAATCTTGTTACATTGTTATTCAGTGAGCAATCATACCTGCCCTCCTATTCGCATGCCTTGGACACCAAGGTCCAACCCTTTTAGGACATTTCCTCTCTCTGATTCACCAACATCAAAGCCATAAGGCTGGAATAAAGTAAGAACATAGAATTTGATTAATGCATAGTTTGACCACACTTTTCATTAAGCTAAACGCACAGTATAATAAGAGGGAACATGTTTAAGTAACTTTAGAAGTGGCAAAATGGGCGGGTTATGGAAGTTGGGCAAAGGGTAAAATGTCTTAGGTTGACTCAATATAAGCGATGATTTAAATTATCAGATAGTGAGAAGTGCTTAAGAAAAATCTTTAGAATTAACTTTTTAACAGCAAACTCACGCACCTTCGTTCCCAGTTGGTTAACGATAGACTAAAGGTTTGAACACGATTAGTGTGCTAAATATGATTACGAAAAGTGTTTATATTAATCTTGTATTCAGATTAAAAAGATGTACGTTGTTGATGGCATAGAAATACACATTGGGAAAGTTTTGGCCCGTATGACCCAATACAGATGTAAACAAAGGAAAAAATCTAATCAACCAATTCATAAGTTTATGGTTCAAATTGTCACCTCTACAACAGTGTATATAGAGCAGGGTTCTGATTTGATTTTTCTAAATAAGTTAAATGTGATTTGTCCTTACCGTTCCACCACCGACACCCATCCCTTGTCTACTTGTCATAAAAGTGATGTTTCTCCATTTAGCAACATAGTGTACCTACAAGATGATTGTAACAACTCAGGTCTCGAACTTGAGACAGTTTTAGGGGGTGTTCGATGTGCATTATGAAATGGATATAAGATGTATAGTAATCAGAACCACATTATGAGCTGTAATAAAACTTGTTGTAAGAGATAGTATTTGGATGTGCATATGTTTCCTGAAGCTGAGATATAAATGTATATTGGGATGTTTATCTTGAAAATGCTAATTCTCAATTAATCATTTAACACAACAAACAGATTATATAGTAGCATACAGGCTCTAATATTGTCTAATCATCCAAGAAGAGATAAAAATACAAATAAACCACAAACCGTACTGCAACCCGAGATCCCTTCACCGCTTCAGCTCCTTTACCGACCTTCAAATCATAGTACCTGGACACAATTACCTTCAAAATATAAGGTATTTTGATACGGATCAAATTCGACTTAGTAGGAATTAACATGTCACATTGAATGCTTCATATTGACACCCCTACAGGAGTAACTTGAAAACTATAACACAACTTCGAATTGCACCTAGAAACGGAAAATGGTTAATGGTTTAGTAAGTCACTAACTTTAGCCCATTGGGAAGGGTTGTGTATTCACTCTCAGGCACTTTTGCTCCCTTAAGCTGCAATTAAGAAAGTTGAAGTACCAAACATTAGGTAACTAAACATGCATAGCAGATGTTAAGCTTTGACCCATTTACTTGTCAAATTGGGATAAAAAATAATTTTGGTAAAAAGAAAATGGGTCAAATTGGTCGAATGTTTCAAACCAGTAGAAAGTTGCAAATAAATGTACCTTTTATTGGACAATACCTCATTGATCATCTCATTAAAAAAAAAGTATGATGAAATAGAATGATTTTTTTTTATCATATTTAGTACGCTAATGATTTTTTTGATCATATTTAGTACGCTAATATATTATTTGTTACGATAACTATTTGTATAAATATCGTATTTGGACACAAATGTGCTCTGGACCCCATCCAATTTTTTTCACCACATACCAAAATTACCCATTGACCAGTAAGACCATGACGCAGCTTGATCCGCCCATTATTCCACCTCTAATATAATATAAATAAATATATAATAGGGAACTCACAGCTCTTCTACTTGTACTGGCAGCATCAGCCGTATCAGATACACAAAAACCAGCAGCTGCATATTGAAAAAAATTACTTACTTTCCAAGCATTTACCGTACCAGCAATATAATTACCGCAACCATTATAAAAGATATACAATATTTCTTCACTTTTTTACTATTAGAGGACAATATGTATCAAGGGTTTATCTGAAATACTTTTGTAATGTGAGAACCTATTCTGGCGAAATTCTGACAATCAGTTATCATTAGCAATCTATAACAGTTTTCATACCATAAATACTGCAGCAACATTTAGTCTGTGTAGTCCTATAAAATGTTTGATAAACTTAGCATACTAATGTTGACTTCCGACTCCAGGCACATCAATTCTGAAATCCAAATGCTCGCATTATTCCATTCCGAAACTAGAATTTATGTTACCGCTAGTCAATTGATAAACCTAACATATATGAGACCTTTGACTTCCAACTTCCAAGCAGATCAAATTTGAACTCCATATGCTAACATCGTTCATATATTTTTAGGTATGAGCGAAATCCCACCCGAGGCACATTTGACAATCAGGTAAACCCGGACTCCATAGACCACCCCGCAAGACTCATTAGTCCTCCCCGAATATAGACTAATTGGAAGGGCATGTGGGCCCAAGGAGTTTGCAGCTAACGGTATTTGAACTTGAGACCTCTTACCAGGACTCCCAAGCCCTTACAAGTAGTCCGCTAAACTGCCCACTGACGGACCCGGGACTAGAAGTCCTGATGTTCATTTCATACAAATCGGTATATTTGAGACAAGGTGCATTTCAGAGAAAAAATGGGTATACTTGACCCAATTTTACACTGCGCAAGCAAAATCCATGTAGTTCACGGTACCCCGGGAATCCCCCTTGGTCAGCCCGTGAGCTGTCCCATTGGGGTTTACATTATATTTTGTATACTAAACTACTTCATAAATTTGTATCTACTAATGAGTTTTAGTACCATTCGGTATTCAGACACTAAATACATGTCTTAAAGAGAAAAACAGCAACAAGAAAATACCTGCAGCAAGCAAACAGCTAAAAAATGCTCTCCTCCCCTCCATCTGAAACACTGGTGCATCTTCACTGACAGAAGCTTCTGACAAAGATGCTGATGAGCATTTACATGTGAATGCAGCAGCTTTGTTACTATAAGGCAATCCCTTTTCTGCAAATTTAAATTCCATAACATTATACTTAAGATAAATACATATAGTCTAAAAATGGAAATATATTAAAGATTTGCAGATATAAATAATTACTTGCAGTGGCAATGGAGGGAAGGAAATATGGGGTGTGAGGGTACAGTGAGAGTTCCATTGTAAGTGAAAGTTATGAATCAGTGATCAAGAAAATGAATATTTTGTGTACAGGTTATATTGTTATGTAGGAGAGAGATTAGGATAGTATTGTGAATATCATCCACATTTTTTTTTCTTTTTGTTGGATTTCAAAACTAAAAAGAAAAGCACTTTAAAAAAAAAAAAGCAATTTTTTTTTTTTCGCTTATCGATTCGGTACGACCCCGTCCAATCTAATGCATGACCCACCAATATGTTTTATTAGACTCGACCAAACCGAACATATTCCGATCCGGTCTTCGGTCCACTATTTTCTAAAAGGGTCACTTAGTGTATCTATCAAATTTGTGTCGTTCATTTTTAAAGTTTCCAAGTTACGTAAGATGAATAACTAAAAGACCCTCATTTATACTTAAAGCAAAAATCATTTTATTTAAAAACATACAAAACAGAAAAACATATATATATATATATATATATATATATATATATATATATATATATATATATATATATATATATATATACCATCACTTATAAAAGACAGTATTGATGACGTATATTTATATTCCACACTCGAGTCACGAACCCGATTAATGGACATTACTAATGCCCAAGTCCATCACGCGTGGGCTATCATAATAATGATTTAGGCTACCATGCTAACGGTTTGGGCTCACGAAAGCCCAAACCCAACTATTTTATTTATGGTCTTGATAATGATCTTTTATTTATGGGATAAAGATCAATAGACCGGATAAGGCGAGATACGCCGAAGACTAAGGAGCACGAAACCTACAAGGATTTCGTGCCTATAAAAAGAATATCACGGCTCTCATTGAGGTACGATCTAAAACCCTAACTCTTCACTATAACCCTAAGAACCGATTACTTACTCTCACGCCGGAGGATAATCGTGGGAGACAATCCCACGATAAGCCTAACGGTGTTGTTTGCTTTCTTAGTGCGCAGGTCTCGAGCATTAAGATCTAATTGATACGAGAACATGAACCCAAACAAGGAACGCCCAACTTTTGTATCAACAAGTGGCACCATCCGTGGGACCCTACACTAAGAACTAGAATGACGAAGCACAGAAACACAAGCCAGCGGACTCCGCAGTTGGAGAAAACACATAGTGACCCCCAGAGGAGGAAACATCAAGGGAATCCGACCTCTAAGCAGGCCTCTGGAACAACCAGTGCGCCCAGTCACCAAGAATCAGGCCCAAGTCTGATCCTCCCAAAGGTAGAACTGCCCACAAGGACTACCCAGGCCACTATGACAACCACTAGCGCGGAAGATCTACATCGCACTCTTTTCACCACTCCCCACCAAACGGCACCCATCGTGGACACTACTGTGCCGCCATGTGCGCCTAATCGAGACAGGGGACCTAATGTGGAAACAGATATCCTCGCGCTAGAGGGGGATGCGCCTGAGTTAACGCTAAGTAATTTTGTGTCTCAAAATTACGAAACCTTAGCTACCCTCATGCAAGAGGAAGCAAGAAGAAGGTCAAGTCAGAGCCTGCAAGCCCGGCTTAACTTCGTCCCTGAGTACGAAGCATCTCCATCGCGCTATCGGAAGGAGGGGCGCGAAAAGGGTAGCCGCCGACTTCTAGTGTTCGCTAGAGTTGGAAAGAAAGCTGTAGATGATGAAGCATCTGATTCGCAGTACTCGGAGGAGCATGCAGACGATGGAAGGCGTACCAATGTCCACTCTAGACTTAGTAGCCCCAGGATTCAGGATAGACTTGGACGGCAACGCTCACCAAGCGAGAGCCCTTCAAGGTCTAGTAGTAGAAGAGTTCATGATAGGCTTGGGAGACAGCACTCCCCAAGCGAAAGCCCCTCAAGCTCGGACTCAGAGGAAAAATGGCGTAAGCGCCGCAAAAGGGTCAACCCCTCCTCAAGTGACTCCTCGGACAACGAGGACAAAGAAACAGGACACTGGAAGTCCAGGAGAAGACATCGCGATGTGGAGGACGAAGATATATCCTTTCCTTGGCGCCGCCAAAAGGTCGACGCATTCAAGCGGCGCATCAGCGATTATTCAAAAGATAAGAGAAGGCGCATGCCCGCCAATGTTAAAACATATGATGGGACGGGTGATCCTGATGACCACCTAAAAGTTTTCGAATCAGCCGCTACTATCAAAAATTGGCCACAACCTGTGTGGTGCCACATGTTTAACTCCACATTGGTGGGAAATGCGCGAACCTGGTTTAGTAAGCTGCCACGAAGAAGCATAAACGGGTTTGAAGAGTTGCGAAAGGCATTCCGTTTGAACTTTACTCAAAGAAAGAAGTGCGCCAAGAACCCTGTCGAACTTTCCAGAGTAAAACAGCGCCAAGGGGAATCCACAAGCGCTTATGTGGAGCGCTATAAGGATAAATGCATACACGTCAAGGCATGCCCCGAAGTACTAAAGATCTCAGGGTTCATGAATGGGATCAATAACCCAGAACTTATCAGAAGATTAAATGATAAGGTTCCCCAAACCTTTGATGAACTGATGAAGCGCACCAGATCCTTTATCCAAGGGGAAGCAGCTGCTGCGGATAGCAAAAAAGGTTACTCAAATTATAGGTCACAAGAACAGCCCAGGAGACAATCCAATGACCAGAGTAGCAACCGCAGCAAAAACTACCGCAGTCAGGGAAGCGGACGAGATAACGACAAATACACTCCACTCACGAAGACTCCAAGGGAGATATTTGCGACAGAAGGTGCAAACTTCCCGAAACCTCCACCAATGCGCACCCCAGAGGATCGGCGCGTAGGAAGTGGATACTATTAATATCATGGACAAAAGGGCCACACCACCAACGAGTGTGTCCAATTGCGCCAACTAATCGACAAATTAGTGAAAGAAGGCAAAATGGATCACCTCGTCAAGAACATCAAGGAGGGGAAAGATAAACAGAAGAATGGGGGCAAGAAAGAGACACCTAAAGACAAGGCTGACACCATCTACATGATACAATCATGGCAGCGAAAGACAAGGCAAAAGGTCAGCCACAAGTTTTCCTATGGGAACGAAATCTCTTTCCCCACTTTGACTGCGGACAACGCAGTAGTGGAACTGCTCACCATTGAGATACATACGGGGGGTCACGATATCCACCGCATGTATGTGGATGGGGGAGCATCCGCAGACATCATGTTTGAATATTGTTTCAAAAGGTTGCGACCTGATATACGAAGTCAGCTAATTTCGGCCACGACGTCACTGTCTGGCTTCACAGGAGAGAAGATATGGCCCATGGGGCAATTACGATTACTTGTGGTCGTTGGTAATGAGCAACACTCTACGGAAGCCTGGATGAACTTTATGGTAATCAGATCTCCTTCGCCATACAATGGCATTATTGAAAGACCAGGAATATCAGCCATGCGCGCGGTACCGTCCACGGCACATGGGATGCTCAAATTCCCAGTAGAAGGAGGCATTGTCACCCTCTACAATACCACTGTGTCACCTAAAGAATGCAACACGGTGACGAGCGAGACACCGCGCATTCCAGAACAGCACGCATCTAAAGTGACAAACCTGAAAGTCGCAATTCACCCTGATTACTCGGATCAGGAGATATCAATTGGGGGATCGCTGTCTGACAAAGGCAAAGCGGCCGTGTGCGCACTCTTACAAAGGAATCTAGACATCTTTGCGTGGGAACCAAAGCACATAACTAGCGTGCCACGATCGATTACAGAGCACAAGCTGAAAATCCGACAAGGATCCTCTAATACGGCAGAAAAAGCGCGGCCAGGCTCAAGAACGAGCAAAAGCCATTCTAGAGGAAGTACACAAATTGGTAGACGCAGGCATCATGCGGTAAGTCTACTACCATGACTGGCTCTCCAATCCAGTTATGGTAAAAAAGAGTGATGGCAGCTGGAGGATGTGCGCGGATTTCACTGATCTCAACAAAGCATGTCCACAAGACTGCTACCCGCTACCAGAGATAGATTGGAAGATAGAATCTTTGTGCGGATATCCCTTTAAATGCTTCCTAGACGCATATAAAGGGTACCACCAAATTCAGATGGCCAAGGAAGATGAGGAGAAAACAGCCTTCCACACAAGTCAGGGGGTCTACTGTTACATAAAAATGCCCTTTGGCCTAAAGAATGCGGGAGCCACCTACCAGCGGTTGGTAGACAATACATTTGAGAAGCAAGTGGGCCGCAACCTGGAGGTCTATGTTGATGACCTTGTCATAAAGAGTCATACTGAAGAGGAGTTAGTACGCAACATTGAAGAAACATTCAAGACACTGGGTAGGATCAACATGAAGTTAAATCCCAAGAAGTGCACTTTTGGCGCTACAGAAGGCATGTTCCTCGGGTATTTGATAGAGCCTGATGGCATTAAGCCATGCCCAGAAAAAACAAAGGTTGTTGTACAACTCCCTTCACCACGCACATTGAAAGAAGTTCAGTCCTTGAATGGAAAATTAGCCGGGTTGAATCGATTCTTGTCCAAATCAGTGGATAAGTCACTTCCTCTCTTTAAAACACTCACGAAGTGTACAAAATAGGGAGATTTTCGTTGGACTACGGAAGCGGAAAAAGCTTTTCAACAGCTTAAGCAACATATAGCAGCACTTCCCACACTAGTCGCACCCCGACCAGGGGAAGAATTGATTATGTACTTGTCTGCAACTCATGGGGCAGTCAGCGCGGTGCTATTGACAGATAGGAACTCCGTACAAACACCAGTATACTTTGTAAGCAAAGCACTCAAGAAGACAGAGATTAACTATACCGCAATGGAAAAACCGGTCCTAGCTTTAGCATTCGCAGCTAAAAGATTGCGCAGATACTTTCAAGCACACCCGATAGCAGTGATCACGGACCAACCTATCAAGAAAGTTATCTCTAAACCCGATGCATCGGAGCGGCTACAAAAATGGAGTGTGTTACTGATGAGTGTCTAAATACTCATCATTTTGTACCAATCTGAACTGCCAAAACATACAAAAACACTCAAAAATGCATCATAATACTTAAAATATCTTAGAAGTGTGTTTTATATGTTTCAAATACAAAATATGCAAAAACAAATGAAAAACGTACAAAGTTTGCATAATTGGCAGTTTCAGTCCCTCAAGTTTCAAATATTGACAAAACTAGTCCCTGAAGGTTTAAAATAAATGAAAAGTCAACTTAAGTCCTTGGGAAACCAAAAATATTCACAAATGATCCCTGGATGAAAGTTTACACAAAACTGGCAACTTTTACCCCTCAAGTTACAAAATTGGCAAAAATGGTCCTTGGGTATTCAAAACTTGGAAATTTACAAATAATACCCTTGTACTATGCATGAATGACAAAATAGAACAATTTTGATAACATTTTGAGAAATTACAATCACAGTCCCTTAAAAAATCCAAATTTACAATAATGGTCCCTGGAGTTTGAAAAATTACAGAAAAGGTCCCTGGATGTTTTTAAATGGAAAAATAAATAAATTGGTCCTTGGTTTATCATATTTGGCAAAAATAGCACTTTAAAATACTTTGGGAAAATCACAAATTCAGTCCCTCTATTGTTACCCAAATTACATTTTTGGTCCTTGTTTACACTTTAACCAAACCGGACCCTTTTTTTATTTATATAAACCAAAACCAAACCCAACCCACCTAAACTACCCAGCCCACACACACCCCTAGCCCAAACATAAGCCCAGTCCAACACCCTTTTTATTTAAAACGGGCATTGACCCGCGTTGACCATCCAATACCGCCCAAAACCACACGCACTGTTCATCGCCCTCTCCACCCCTGCTTCACCAATACCAGGTGGTTTTTCCACCACATCCTCACCTTCCAGCTCACCCTAACCACTCCTCCACCTCACAGACCAAACCACATAGGCATTTAATGCTTTCTCCATAATTTTTCACTCCAAACCACTCCTAAACCTCTGTTTCTTCCATAAAGCTCCAACTTGTCCTAAAAACCCTCCCTTTTGTCCCCTGACACCTCCACATACTCCCAATTATCCTTAATTGCAGAACGTAGCCTCCAAGTTAACGTGGAGGACTTTGGCGCCAAAAGTGAGTTTAAACGGTGGATATCAATTAGACATAATCAAGGGCTCAGATGAAGTGGGAAAAGTCCTTGAGGACACCTGGATGCTTATTCTCACCTATAAAGATGAAGAGAAGCAGAAGAGTTAGCTATCTAGTTTTTAATTTAAAAAGTGTATGTCGTTTAATTTGTTTTAGAAGTTCAAGTGTAATCTAAGCTTTCAAGTTTCAGTTAAGCATTCTCAGTGTACTAGTAATCCTTTTATTTAATAAAAAATCAAGTTTGTATTGTTACTTAAGGTTGTACAATTTTCAATTTCATATTAAAAATCTCAATAAGCTTTGTACTTGTTACTGTTTGATTATGCGGATTGAATAAGCTCATATAAGCTCCCATAAGCTCAATACAACTTTTAGTAACCTACTAATCAGTTTAATATAAAAAAATCTCATAAATTACAAATTGGTCAAAGAAAGTCAACTGTGGCATTTGTTCTTGATTTCTGGGTTTCAGAGGTAATTTGGAAAGGAAGCAGCTTGGAGTATTGGTTTAGATCCTCAGGGGAGGAAGTAGGTTGTCCTTGGTTCATGGTTTGAGCAGGAAAGCAATATTGTAAGTTTCTAAAAAAATCTCATAACTATCTTTGTATTGCATACTTATTGATCATGATTATCATTGCCATTTTCTGTGTTTCTTATGTTTGATTAGTATATTCAAGTGTGTTTATGGTTTGAGATTGCTAGGCTGTTAAGAAAAATTACTTGTTACTCAAAACCAAAAATCTCACAGTGTAAAACTCATAATTGACAAATCTGTGTTATATGCTTGTGGAGTGGATGATTTGAGCTTATTTGTTCTTATACAATCATAATATAGTGTTTTGGATCAGTGTTGTGGTTTAAATTGGCCATTTGCTTTGAAAATCATAAATTAATCAATTTTAAGGAGTGTTTGGATCATACTGTTTTGCTGATCTCTTGTTGTTTATTAGGATAGATATTGGTTTTACTTAGTTACTTAAGTTCATAAAAGGTCAGTTTGACCATTAGTTTGGTCACAATTACACCCAATAGTCAAAATCATAGAATAATTCCCCTCACAGTTAACTGTGAGGGATTTAGGTTCTAAAATCAATCACAACAGCTTATAAGTAACTTATATAGCTTATTCTAATCTTACATTAGCTTATTATAACAGTTTCATCTTATTAGAAGTATTAGAAGTTCATAAAAGTCAAAGTTACAAGTTTTCAACAAAAGTCAAATTTACCTTTCTCAGATTTATACAAAACTTCAAAGAATTGTTTAGAATTTAGGAATTTGATCTAGGATTTGAAACTTGTTGTAGTATTAGCCTACCAGTTCATCTTTGATTCCCCATTGTTGTTGTATTTTTAGCATTTTTTATCTGGGCCCTACAGACCCTCAAACTCACTTGCAGGGCAAAGGTGTGCCCTGCTCATTCAGACCCAGTCCATCACCACCACTTTGGTGGTGATTTCTAATCAACTCAGTGGACCCTACACCCTAGGTTTCAGCTTAATTATAGCTTATTACATCAGCTTTTCACATCTAGGTTTGGTCTAGCCTTTAGCTTATTGTAGCATAGCTTTTAGGACCCTAGTTTGTAACTTATTGCAAAAAGTTATACTGAGCACTCAGTATATGATCACCAATTCAAAGGCTCACCCAGAGCTTATTAGTAATCCAAAAGCTTAGCTTCTTGGTTTAATTTGTAGCTTATCAACCCATATTTGAACCCCTAGGTTTAGTTTGAACCCTCTTTTACTTCTGTGGACCCCACACTCATTGAAAGTGGACTGCAGGGCAAACCAATACCCTGCACACCAGATACACAGCCATCACCACCACTTTGGTGGTGATTTGTGGCCAACTCAGTAGGTCCCACACCTCAAACTTAGCTTCTTACAACCCCCCTCCTACCCAGGTTCAAAACTTGATCCTTAGTTTGACCTATAGATCAGTGGACCCCACCTAAACTTGTCCCTAAACTCTGTCCCATTTCTGAGTCAGAAACCAAATAAGCAAGTGCTTATTTGAGTTTTCCAGCTTATCCTAGGGGCTTATCTCACCACATCTAGCTTAATTAGGTATAAGTAACTTAGGTGAACCTAGTTTAACCATAGTAGACCCCACATAACCTCAACTTAGCTTATTTCTTAATTTGGTCAACCATAGTCAACTGTATAAGCTTATAAGCATTCTCAGTGCTTATTTCAAGGTTCTAAAATAGTTTCCTTTGTAAAAGTTTCTTAATTTAAGTATTTAAGTAGTTTTAGAAAAGAAAAACCAGAAAAAGCAAACATAAAAATAGTGATAGCTTCTATTTAATAGAAATTATTTATTTAATTTTCATCTCAGCTTATTAATAAGCACTTGTCCAATTTTATAATTTTATAAATTACCTAGTACCTTTAAGTAGTTAAAATAATTTTCTTAGAATTTTCCTAAGCAGTTTACTATTTATTAGATTTAAAACTAGTTTAAATAATTAAATAGGTAATATTAGTAATTAAATAGATTTCTTTAATTTTAATCAACTAAAGTAGAATTTTATATTTTTCTTAAGTTTTATAAAGTAGTTAAGACTTTTAAAAAATAGTTTCATAATTTCCACTATTAATTTTCTAATTTTCTTATTTAATTTAATTAAAATAGATTTAAAATAATTAATAGGTAATTAATTAGTGGAATAACCTTAAATATAATTTTTAGTAGTTTTTATAATTTTATAGGATTCCTGTGATGGTTAATTAGTTTTATAAATTTTATCATAATTTTCTAAGCTCATTTAGTATTAATAATAATTTAAAATAGTTTAAATTATATTAATTAAGTTAAATAGTTTATAATTAATAAAATACTCATAAAAAGACAAAAATATTTATTTTCATTTTTTATACTTTCTTCAAGTTCTAATTTAAGTTTAGAAATTATTTTTGTAAGTTTTTAGTTTAATTTGTAGTGTTAATCATTTTTAGTTTTTATTTAAGTTAATTTTAATTAAATAGTTAAATAGTTTTTAATTAAATAATTAATAATAAATAATAAAATAATCTAAAAAATAGTTTTCTTTTTAAATTAATTTTATTTTAAGTTTAAGTTTATAGAATTTTTAATTTTAACCCTTGTAGTTTATTTTTCCTTAAAACTCACTTTTTTCTCAGTACGCAGTCGCGTCTGATTTTAAATTGGTGTACGTTTATTAGTTTTAGATATCTAGGTTTCACGTAATCGTTAATATAGTTTTCCTAAGTTATTTTAAGTTATAAAACCCTAGTTAAATCACACACACACACTTTATACCCTTTCCTGTTCACTTTCACTGATCACAGATTCGTTTTTAATACCATCACAACCTCGTTGGGACATTACGACCCGGGAAAACACTGTATTTCACGGAAGCATTTGCCTCAGCTGTTTGACTATTATAATTGACCATTCACAAGTGGTTGACCAATAATTATCTGACTGTTTGAGGCGAATCAAAATTTGGCGCCGCTGCCGGGGAGGTTGTTGCGTATTTCAAAACGGTAAAAGTTTAGTGGTTTTCAAAAACCCTCCTGTACAAATATCACCACTTTGTAAATTTTTAAGAAAAATCAAAATCATATCTGAAAACGTTCAATAACATTTCTCCTGAAGTGTTAACAACACCAAACAAATCATAAACAACAAAACAAAACTGTGAAGTTAAATTACTTCGTATCTTTACGATTACAACCTATACAGTTGGTTTAAGGTAAGTTTTGACATTAAATTGCGAACTTAAGAGGGATCCATTTATTTCCTCCCGCCAGCCTGCGAGTAATCTTAAAGGAACGATTTCGGTTAACGAATCAGTTTCAAAAATATTGTCCAAGTTTTTTCACCCATACACGAAAAGCCAAAAACATTTTACTGTGAATATAATTACATAAAAGTTTACCACCGCAAACCAAGGCAGAACACCTACCAACTAGGGGTGTGAACATAATAAGTTCTCAAACCTAAGATTCAAAACTTACCATTGTATCCTTGTGGATAGTGTACCTTTTTTAAAGGAGCTGTTCATTTGTGATTATTGGGTTTAAGTTCACTGTAGTTTTGCCTCTATCTTGTGTTGAAAACTAATTTTTGTGCATACGCACTCGTTCACAAGCAAAGAATAAAAAGAAGAAAAACGTACTCGAGTTACGTATTGTTGAAAAAGAACACACAACAAAAATGAACGACGAGCCCCCATTCCTTCCCAAGGATGAACCAGTTCCTGACACCTGAACTATGGAGGAACTGTGTCAACCTACCATGCAAGGGAGGGGTGGACCAATTGCACCACTCACTATTGGAGCCACGGATTTTGGATTAAAACACCACATGATACAACAGATCCAGAATACGTGCCAGTTCCACGGATTGCAGGGTGACGATGCCAACAGGCATCTCGACAAATTTTTAACTGTCACCCAAAGCATGAAACAACATGGCGTCGCCGAAGACAGCCTGCGTTTATACTTGTTCCCCTATTCTCTCACTCATCATGCAACTTCATGGTTCGATCGACTTCCAAAGAATTCGATCCACACTTTTGATGAGATGATCACTAAATTTCTGGCCAAATACTTTCCACCATCTATGGTCACAAAGCTGAGGAATGACATCAGCAACTTCAGACAGCTTCCCGAAGAGTCCTTATTTGAGGCATGGGAACGCTAAAAACTTGCCATTGATAAGTGTCCCAATCATAACATGCTTCTTGTCACCATTATTGACACCTTTTATAATGGTTTGACACTCCGTCATCGTGACACCATCAATGCTGCTGCTGGGGGTACCTTTATGAAAAGAACCCCTGAAGAGTGCTATGACTTAATCGAAAACATGACTGCCCATCATAATTTTTGGGACTCCTCTGTTGAGAGGAATGACTCATTTAAGTCTATCACTCCGGCAAGCAATGAAATATCAATCCTAGCTAAAAAGCTGGATGATTTGTCTACAGCAGTTTTACGTATCCATCAGAATAATCCTAATCAGGTCAAAACTGTTAACCCAAGTTGTGAAACTTGCGGTGGTCCACATACGTACACAGATTGCCCAGTTTCCGGTGGCTTTTCTCGTGAAAACGTGTCTGCAGCTCAAAGTTCCTATAACACGGGAGGTAATTCTTACCAACCGCAAGGGGATCGAAATCTTTTGAGCTACCGTTCTAATAACTATATCGGACCACCGGGGTTTAATCAGCCTCAAAACAGGAACCAGAATTTTAACCAGAATCAGAACCAGAATCGAATGAACCAAGGTTATAACAACCAAGGGAATTTCATCTCTAGTTAAAATCAGTTTAACCAAAATCAGAACCAAGGGAACTATAACCGTAATCAAGGTCAGAACAATTACCCACAGGGTAACTTTCAACAACAAAACCACTTCCAAGGTAACAACAATTAGCAACATGGGAATTTCCAGAACAATCGAGCTCAAAATTTTCAAAACCAAAATCAAGCCATTGTTCCAACTGGACCATCACATGATGAGTTATTAAAACAGTTTATGAAATCCCAGGAAGAACTGAACAGAATGCTGGTTAGTCAAATGTCTAATTTCCAGAAGTCTTTAAATGATCGACCCTCGGGCTCAGGTACAACTTTACCTAGCAACACGATCGCTAATCCGAGGGGCGATGTAAAGGCGATCACCACAAGAAGTGGAGTTTCTCACCAAGGACCTACAGCTCCCTCTACCTCATCTCCTATCCATGTAGAGGAATATGAAACTGAGAATACCACGGATACGGTACTTCCTAATAATAACGGAGGTACCAATGACATCCCTCCTCCAGTTATCCCGGTCCCGACTCCCACTAAAAGAGTCGTGTTTGAAACTACCAAAGGTCCTGTTGAATATCCAAAAGCCAACCCAAAAACAACAATTCCATATCCCTCACGATTGCAAGATCAAAAGCTCCGTGAAAAAGCTAATCATCAGATGGAAAAATTCTTTCAGATTTTCCAAGAATTACACTTCGACATTAGCTTCGCGGATGCTCTTCTTTTAATGCCCAAATTCACATCGACAATCAAAAACCTGTTGAGCAATAAAGAAAAAATGTTTGAAATGGCACGAACTCCACTCAATGAGAACTGATCTGCGGTTCTATTGAAAAAGCTTCCCGTAAAGCTAGGAGACCCCGGGAGATTCCTAATACCATGTATTTTCCCGGGTATGGTTGAATGTTTTGCCTTGGCCGATCTTGGTGCAAGCATCAACTTAATGCCTCACTCAGTTTGGAAAAAGCTTTCTCTTCAGGCACTTAGTCCCACATGCATGACTCTCGAGCTTGCAGACCGTTCAATTTCACGTCCCCTCGGTATTGCCGAGGACGTATTTGTGAGAGCAGGAAAATTCAATTTTCCGGCAGACTTTGTCGTTGTTGATTTCGATGCAGATCCAAGAGTTCCTCTCATTCTTGGGAGGGGATTCTTAAGAATGGGACGTGCATTAATCGATGTTTTCGATGAGGAAATCACGTTACGAGTTGGCAATGAAGCGATAACGTTCAACCTTGGTCAAACCTCGAGATACTCCTCGAATTATAATGCTGATTCGGTCAACCGAATTGATGCATTGACATTGCATCCGAGGAGTATGCTCAGGAATTCCTTGGATTCACTGATAAATTTCCGAGTGGCAATCCCACTACCTCTTCTGATCCCATAATCGCTAATTCTTCTCCTTCCCTCACTCCATTTGGGGGAAGTGATTTCGTCCTTGAGGAATTAGAGGCCTTTCTCAAAAGTGACTCAGTTCCCAAAGGAATTGATTACCAAGAGATTGACCCAGAGGGGGATATACTTCTCCTTGAGAAGTTATTGAACAAAGATCCTTCTCCCATTCCTGTTCTACCTCCACAACTTCATAAGGTGGAAGTCAAATATGTTGAGAAAAATGATGACTTTCCCGAGGTTGAACTTAAGGACCTACCTCCTCATCTAGAATATGCATTCTTGGAAGGTAACGATAAGTTACCAGTCATTATTGCAAAAGACTTAAAGGATGAGGAGAAAACTGCGCTGCTTAAGGTTCTAAAGTCCCACAAGCAAGCAATTGCTTGGAAGCTCTCAGACATAAAGGGTATTAACCCGGATTTTTGTACACACAAAATCCTAATGGAAGAGGACTTTAAACCTACTGTGCAGCATCAAAGAAGGGTAAATCCAAAAATCCACGAAGTCATAAAAGCAGAGGTTATCAAACTTCTTGATGCGGGATTGATTTACCCTATATCAGATAGTCCTTGGGTAAGCCCAATACATTGTGTTCCAAAGAAGGGTGGCATCACGGTTATCACAAATGAGGACAACGAGTTAATACCAACTCGTTTGGTTACAGGGTGGCGAGTATGTATTGATTACAGAAAGCTTAACGAAGCCACCCGTAAAGACCACTTTCCTCTGCCCTTCATGGATCAAATGCTCGAAAGACTAGCGGGAAATGAGTATTATTGTTTCCTTGACGGCTTCTCGGGTTACTTCCAAATTCCCATTGATCCACAGGATCAAGATAAAACTACCTTCACATGCCCTTACGGGACATTTGCCTATCGTCGCATGCCTTTTGGGTTATGCAATGTTCCAGGCACTTTCCAAAGGTGCATGATGGCTATTTTCCATGACATGATTGGAAAAACCATGGAGGTATTCATGGATGACTTCTCAGTCATCGGGAATTCTTTCGACTCGTGCCTCTCCCACTTAGAAAAAATGCTTCAACGTTGTGAAAACACTAATCTTTGTCTAAACTGGGAGAAGAGCCATTTTATGGTTAAAGAGGGCATTGTCCTCAGCCATAAAATTTCAAAAAGTGGGATTGAGGTCGATAAGGCCAAAATTGATGTTATTGCTAAACTGCCTCATCCCACCACTGTTAAAGGAATAAGGAGTTTTCTCGGACATGCCGGGTTCTATCGGAGATTCATTCAGGATTTCTCCAAAATAGCCCGGCCTATGACTCATCTTCTTGAAAAGGATGCTCCTTTTATCTTCTCACCAGAGTGCATCGAAGCCTTTGAAATTTTAAAGAAAAGGCTTACTGAAGCACCAATCCTTGTTGCCCCCGACTGGGACTTACCCTTTGAACTTATGTGCGATGCTAGCAATTATGCTATTGGTGCAGTTCTGGGGCAACGCAAAACCAAACATTTTCAGCCAATACACTACGCAAGTAAGACCATGAATGAGGCTCAAACACACTATACCACCACAGAAAAAGAATTATTAGCTGTGGTTTATGCCTTCGAAAAATTTCGGTCTTACTTAATCTTAAACAAAAGCGTGGTGTATACGGATCATTCGGCTCTGAAATACCTGTTCACTAAACAGGATGCAAAGCCAAGACTGCTCCGGTGGGTCCTGCTCCTCCAGGAATTCGATATTCTCATAAGAGATAAAAAAGGAGCAGAGAACCTTGCAGCTGATCACTTGTCCCGGTTAGAAAATCCTCATCAGGATATTCTCGAGAGAAAAGAAATTAATGAAACTTTTCCTCTGGAGACTCTAAATCTCATCTCTAACCGGGATAATGCCATCACCCCATGGTTTGCCGACTTTGCAAATTACCGTGCGGGAAATTTCGTTGTGAAAGGGATGTCGTCCCAACAGAAAAGAAAATTCTTTAAAGATGTAAAACATTACTTCTGGGACGACCCCTACTTGTTTAAAATATGTGCGGATCAAGTCATCCGACGGTGTGTCCATGGCCAAGAAGCCATGGAAATTCTTAAAGCTTGTCATGATGGACCCACGGGGGGACATCATAACCCAAACTACACCGCCAAAAAGGTGTTTGATTCAGGATTCTTTTGGCCCACGATCTATAAAGACGCCCATGAACTTATCAAAACCTGTGAGGCTTGCCAGCGTCACGGGAATATTTCTAAAAAGAATGAGATGCCACAAAATGCCATCCAAGTCTGTGAAATATTTGATATGTGGGGCATTGATTTTATGGGGCCATTCCCGTCTTCACAAGGGAATAAGTATATACTCGTCGCTGTCGACTATCTGTCAAAATGGGTTGAGGCAAAAGCCTTACCCACCAATGATGCCCGAGTAGTTGTTAAATTTTTAAAGTCTCTCTTTGCCAGATTCGGGACTCCTCGTGCCATTATCAGTGATCGTGGTACTCACTTTTGCAATGAACAATTTGCGAGAGTAATGCTGAAATATGGTGTAACTCACCGTCTTTCTACAGCATACCACCCCCAAACAAGTGGGCAGGTGGAGGTCTTAAATCGTGGTATTAAGAGAATTCTCGAGAGGACGGTTGGTGAAAACCGTGCCTCTTGGTCGGATAAGCTGGACGATGCATTATGGGCTTTCCGCACTGCTTACAAAACACCCATAGGGTGTACTCCATATAAGCTAGTGTACGAGAAAGCATGTCATCTTCCGATCGAATTAGAACATAAGGCCTATTGGGCCTTAAAACATGCAAATTTCGACCTTCAGACAGCGGGTGATCACCGTAAAATTCAACTAAATGAACTAAATGAATTACGTGATCAAGCTTATGAAAATTCTTTAATCTATAAAGAAAAGACTAAGAAGATACATGACTCTAAAATAAAGAACCGCGTTTTCAACGTTGGTGACAGAGTTCTTCTTTTCAATTCAAGGTTAAAAATTTTCTCGGGTAAACTAAAAACCCGTTGGTCTAGACCATTTACTATAACAAAAGTATACCCATATGGAACTGTGGAGTTATTACAACCCGACGGTCCCAATTTTAAAGTAAATGGTCATCGGTTAAAACACTATTTTGGAGGGGACATACAACCAATGGTTGTCCCGGATCTCCAAACTTACCCCATGGACCAATAAATTCGGGGTCGAGTCAAGCTAGTGACTCGGTTAACAAAAACAAGTTTCCCCAAGGACAATTTTAATTCGGGGTCGAGTCAAGCTAGTGACTCGGGAATCAAAAACAAGCTACCTCATGGACAAATCAATTCGAGGTCGAGTCAAGCTAGCGACTCGGTAATCAAAAACAGTAGCAATATGGGTCGTCACCCATATTTCTGTCTTCTCATCCCTTTCTAACACCCTAGTGTGGGGGAGACGAACCACATGTTGTACATATGTAATATATTTTTTCAAAAAAAAAAAAAAAAAAAATGGTATAAGTCAAATAAAAAGAAAAAAGTGAGTTTGTATGTAAATAGAGTAAAATAAAAAGGTTAATAGTATTGCCTCCTTACGTTCTAAAGTCTTGGTGGGACACCAAGTACTGTGAATATTGAGGGCAATATTCAGTTCTAAGTGTGGGGGAGCGTTCTCACGAATGCAAAACACATGTTCCATCAAGAACCCCCATTTGATCAAAATTATCAGTTTTTTCACACTTAGAAATGCAAATAATGGTATCAATCCTCCATGTCTAACCCACAACAGGATTGGCTAGTCCAGGAGCAAACGGCTCTTGGTAAAGACTTCTCAAAACCGTTGATGGCTTGCAATTTGCCAAAAATTGTATGGTTCCTCAGCTCCCCATATCCCTTAAAGCGAATGAGTTGACTAGCCCGCAAGATTATGGCTTGTGGTAAAGGCCGTGGAAAAACCATAATTGGTAATCAGCTCACCAAGATGTTGACTATTCCATCAAGAGTTAGCTAGTCCAGAAGCAAACGGCTTTTGGTAAAGACAAATCAAATCCGTTGACAGCTGGTGGTTTGCTAAAAATCACACGGTTATCAAGTGTGCCACAGTTCTTACACCTGGCTACTCCAGAAGTGATGGCTTTTGGTAAAGAGTAAAAATCCATTAATTTTTTCTCAAATAGATTGCTAGGGACTAGCAATAATTTAGTGTGGGGGATTAATGAGTGTCTAAATACTCATCATTTTGTACCAATCTGAACTGCCAAAACATACAAAAACACTCAAAAATGCATCATAATACTTAAAATATCTTAGAAGTGTGTTTTATATGTTTCAAATACAAAATATGCAAAAACAAATGAAAAACGTACAAAGTTTGCATAATTGGCAGTTTCAGTCCCTCAAGTTTCAAATATTGACAAAACTAGTCCCTGAAGGTTTAAAATAAATGAAAAGTCAACTTAAGTCCTTGGGAAACCAAAAATATTCACAAATGATCCCTGGATGAAAGTTTACACAAAACTGGCAACTTTTACCCCTCAAGTTACAAAATTGGCAAAAATGGTCCTTGGGTATTCAAAACTTGGAAATTTACAAATAATACCCTTGTACTATGCATGAATGACAAAATAGAACAATTTTGATAACATTTTGAGAAATTACAATCACAGTCCCTTAAAAACTCCAAATTTACAATAATGGTCCCTAGAGTTTGAAAAATTACAGAAAAGGTCCCTGGATGTTTTTAAATGGAAAAATAAATAAATTGGTCCTTGGTTTATCATATTTGGCAAAAATAGCACTTTAAAATACTTTGGGAAAATCACAAATTCAGTCCCTCTATTTTTACCCAAATTACATTTTTGGTCCTTGTTTACACTTTAACCAAACCGGACCCTTTTTTTATTTATATAAACCAAAACCAAACCCAACCCACCTAAACTACCCAGCCCACACACACCCCTAGCCCAAACATAAGCCCAGTCCAACACCCTTTTTATTTAAAACGGGCGTTGACCCGCGTTGACCATCCAATACCGCCCAAAACCACACGCACTGTTCATCGCCCTCTCCACCCCTGCTTCACCAATACCAGGTGGTTTTTCCACCACATCCTCACCTTCTAGCTCACCCTAACCACTCCTCCACCTCACAGACCAAACCACATAGGCATTTAATGCTTTCTCCATAATTTTTCACTCCAAACCACTCCTAAACCTCTGTTTCTTCCATAAAGCTCCAACTTGTCCTAAAAACCCTCCCTTTTGTCCCCTGACACCTCCACATACTCCCAATTATCCTTAATTGCAGAACGTAGCCTCCAAGTTAACGTGGAGGACTTTGGCGCCAAAAGTGAGTTTAAACGGTGGATATCAATTAGACATAATCAAGGGCTCAGATGAAGTGGGAAAAGTCCTTGAGGACACCTGGATGCTTATTCTCACCTATAAAGATGAAGAGAAGCAGAAGAGTTAGCTATCTAGTTTTTAATTTAAAAAGTGTATGTCGTTTAATTTGTTTTAGAAGTTCAAGTGTAATCTAAGCTTTCAAGTTTCAGTTAAGCATTCTCAGTGTACTAGTAATCCTTTTATTTAATAAAAAATCAAGTTTGTATTGTTACTTAAGGTTGTACAATTTTCAATTTCATATTAAAAATCTCAATAAGCTTTGTACTTGTTACTGTTTGATTATGCGGATTGAATAAGCTCATATAAGCTCCCATAAGCTCAATACAACTTTTAGTAACCTACTAATCAGTTTAATATAAAAAAATCTCATAAATTACAAATTGGTCAAAGAAAGTCAACTGTGGCATTTGTTCTTGATTTCTGGGTTTCAGAGGTAATTTGGAAAGGAAGCAGCTTGGAGTATTGGTTTAGATCCTCAGGGGAGGAAGTAGGTTGTCCTTGGTTCATGGTTTGAGCAGGAAAGCAATATTGTAAGTTTCTAAAAAAATCTCATAACTATCTTTGTATTGCATACTTATTGATCATGATTATCATTGCCATTTTCTGTGTTTCTTATGTTTGATTAGTATATTCAAGTGTGTTTATGGTTTGAGATTGCTAGGCTGTTAAGAAAAATTACTTGTTACTCAAAACCAAAAATCTCACAGTGTAAAACTCATAATTGACAAATCTGTGTTATATGCTTGTGGAGTGGATGATTTGAGCTTATTTGTTCTTATACAATCATAATATAGTGTTTTGGATCAGTGTTGTGGTTTAAATTGGCCATTTGCTTTGAAAATCATAAATTAATCAATTTTAAGGAGTGTTTGGATCATACTGTTTTGCTGATCTCTTGTTGTTTATTAGGATAGATATTGGTTTTACTTAGTTACTTAAGTTCATAAAAGGTCAGTTTGACCATTAGTTTGGTCACAATTACACCCAATAGTCAAAATCATAGAATAATTCCCCTCACAGTTAACTGTGAGGGATTTAGGTTCTAAAATCAATCACAACAGCTTATAAGTAACTTATATAGCTTATTCTAATCTTACATTAGCTTATTATAACAGTTTCATCTTATTAGAAGTATTAGAAGTTCATAAAAGTCAAAGTTACAAGTTTTCAACAAAAGTCAAATTTACCTTTCTCAGATTTTTACAAAACTTCAAAGAATTGTTTAGAATTTAGGAATTTGATCTAGGATTTGAAACTTGTTGTAGTATTAGCCTACCAGTTCATCTTTGATTCCCCATTGTTGTTGTATTTTTAGCATTTTTTATCTGGGCCCCACAGACCCTCAAACTCACTTGCAGGGCAAAGGTGTGCCCTGCTCATTTAGACCTAGTCCATCACCACCACTTTGGTGGTGATTTCTAATCAACTCAGTGGACCCCACACCCTAGGTTTCAGCTTAATTATAGCTTTTTACATCAGCTTTTCACATCTAGGTTTAGTCTAGCCTTTAGCTTATTGTAGCATAGCTTTTAGGACCCTAGTTTGTAACTTATTGCAAAAAGTTATACTGAGCACTCAGTATATGATCACCAATTCAAAGGCTCACCCAGAGCTTATTAGTAAGCCAAAAGCTTAGCTTCTTGGTTTAATTTGTAGCTTATCAACCCATATTTGAACCCCTAGGTTTAGTTTGAACCCTCTTTTACTTCTGTGGACCCCACACTCATTGAAAGTGGACTGCAGGGCAAACCAATACCCTGCACACCAGATACACAGCCATCACCACCACTTTGGTGGTGATTTGTGGCCAACTCAGTAGGTCCCACACCTCAAACTTAGCTTCTTACAACCCCCCTCCTACCCAGGTTCAAAACTTGATCCTTAGTTTGACCTATAGATCAGTGGACCCCACCTAAACTTGTCCCTAAACTCTGTCCCATTTCTGAGTCAGAAACCAAATAAGCAAGTGCTTATTTGAGTTTTCCAGCTTATCCTAGGGGCTTATCTCACCACATCTAGCTTAATTAGGTATAAGTAACTTAGGTGAACCTAGTTTAACCATAGTAGACCCCACATAACCTCAACTTAGCTTATTTCTTAATTTGGTCAACCATAGTCAACTGTATAAGCTTATAAGCATTCTCAGTGCTTATTTCAAGGTTCTAAAATAGTTTCCTTTGTAAAATTTTCTTAATTTAAGTATTTAAGTAGTTTTAGAAAAGAAAAACCAGAAAAAGCAAACATAAAAATAGTGATAGCTTCTATTTAATAGAAATTATCTATTTAATTTTCATCTCAGCTTATTAATAAGCACTTGTCCAATTTTATAATTTTATAAATTACCTAGTACCTTTAAGTAGTTAAAATAATTTTCTTAGAATTTTCCTAAGCAGTTTACTATTTATTAGATTTAAAACTAGTTTAAATAATTAAATAGGTAATATTAGTAATTAAATAGATTTCTTTAATTTTAATCAACTAAAGTAGAATTTTATATTTTTATTAAGTTTTATAAAGTAGTTAAGACTTTTAAAAAATAGTTTCATAATTTCCACTATTCATTTTCTAATTTTCTTATTTAATTTAATTAAAATAGATTTAAAATAATTAATAGGTAATTAATTAGTGGAATAACCTTAAATATAATTTTTAGTAGTTTTTATAATTTTATAGGATTCCTGTGATGGTTAATTAGTTTTATAAATTTTATCATAATTTTCTAAGCTCATTTAGTATTAATAGTAATTTAAAATAGTTTAAATTAGATTAATTAAGTTAAATAGTTTATAATTAATAAAATACTCATAAAAAGACAAAAATATTTATTTTCATTTTTTATACTTTTTCAAGTTCTTATTTAGGTTTATAAATTATTGTTATAAGTTTTTAGGTTTATTTGTAATAGTTGTAATTTTTAGTTAATTTAAATTAAATTTTAAATTAGATTTTAATTAGTTTTATTAATTAAATAGTAATTAAATATTATAATAATCATTTTCATAATTTCAATTTCATTTTCCATTTTCTTTAATTTTAAGTTTTCAAAAGTTTCACTTTTTACCCCTGTAGTTTGTAACTTGTTAAATACCACTTTTCTTTGTCTGTTATCTGACTATCTGATTTTGTGCTTATATCTGTAATTCTGTTATAGTTTTATATTTTCCAAATATCAAGCAATCAGTAGTGTAATCAACCCTCAAATCATCTTTGTTACTGTCCTCAGTACCACTCACACTCATACTCGTTTACAAATACAATTTCAATCTCGTTGGGATTTAACGACCCGGGGATTTTCCTGTACTTCCACGGTCAATATTAACTTGCACTTTCTCCTAGGTGGGCCTAACAGCTGCACACGGCTGACTGGTTGGTTTGGGAGGAGTCAGTTACTAAGTGAGCATAACATCTCTTATAGACCACGCACTGCGATTAAGGGGCTGATACTAGCCGACTTCATCATTGAAAAACCAGATACTGAGGCTCCATCACCCAGCAGCAAGATAGAACTACAAGAAGCATGGATCCTATTCACGGACGGATCTTCGTGCGTGGACGGGTCAGGCGCAGGCCTTATCCTCACCAGCCAAGAAGGAATGGAATTCACTTACGCACTACGTTTTGAATTCACAGCCACGAACAACGAGGCAGAATATGAAGCCCTAATTTCCGGATTACACATTGCAACTCAAATGGGTGTACGCAACCTAGAATCAAATGTCGATTCTCGATTACTAGCCAATCATGTGTTGGGCGATTATGTGGCTAAAGAGGATAACATGGTCCAATACCTCGACAAGACCAAGTCCCTAATCCAGGGCATTGACAGGTTCACCATTAAACAAGTTCCTAGAGGAGAAAACAGGAAAGCGGATGCACTAAGCAAAATTGCATCTACAAGCTTTGCGCACCTGTCAAAACAGGTATTGGTGGAGACCTTGAAGAACAAATCCATCTTAGAGATGGAGATATCCACGGTGATAGAAGAGCAGGATCCTACTTGGATGACCCCTATCATCAAATTAATAGGTAAGGGTGTATTACCCCAGGAGCAGAAGGACGCTCGACGGATACGGCGCAAAGCGCAGAGATTTGAACTCCGAGATGGTATCCTATATCGTCGTTCATTTCTACAACCATGGCTTCGATGCGTTGGACCTCTTCAGGCAGATTACGTACTCCGAGAGATCCACGCTGGTTCATGCAATATGCACTCAGGACCACGATCCATTGTAGCACGAGCCTTGCGGTCAGGATATTATTGGCCTACTATGCATCGCGATGCGCGGGACATGATAAAGAAATGTAGCGACTGCCAAGTATACAGACCCATCCCGCACCGACCACAACAAGAGCTAATGCCTATCACTTCACCGTGGCTATTCTATAAGTGGGGTATCGATATTGCAGGCCCCTTCCCTGTTGCAGCAGGGGGACTGATACGTGGGAATCGCACCAGGCTTTACCTCTCAAGGGATCTTGAGAAGCTTACAACCCCCACCAGGCAGTGTACCTGATCGTTGTAGTATAGTATAGTGACAAGTACCGAGGGATTGATCGTTCAGCTTAGGAATAGTGTCGCTAGGATTAGAAAACCTAAATACTAGTTCTAAAGGTGAGGGATGATTATTTTTGTATTTTTTTTATTTTTTAGAAAGCAATTAAAAATCTCGGGTTTGAAGGATTTGGGTGGAATTAGTTGCTAATCAACTAACCCAATACTAAGGATGCAATCAAAATAAAATACTAGAAATGAAAATAAACTAAATTATACTAAAGTTGTGAGCAATAAGTGAAGAAAATGTGTTTACTTAGATTTCACTACTCCCTAGACATCTTTTACACGTTAATTACTTGTTATAATTGCATGGATGACGGATCGTATTCCTTAATACCATTCATGGGGTGGCACACTTAACTCCCCAATTCTATGAGCTCTTATCTCCTCCTACACCATGCCCAACACAACTATAGGGATTGTAAACAGTGGCTCATGCATTAAATACAACCAATAAAGACCTAGTGCGCGTCGGTTCATGTTTCTTAAGACGTTCAAGCATGTTACCAATTGGAGATCTGCCAGTTTTCTTAAGCCTAACATATAAATCATTCATCCAAGACAAGTATAAACAAGTAATCAACACATAATTAACATCTAGGTTTCATTAGATCCAAGCAAACACAAGATAGATCTAGCCTAGCATGATGGAATTAAGACAAGAACAAGATATAGACAACCAACACATAGACATATTGATTGAATTAAAAGAACACTTATCTCAATTACACATAAAAGGTATCAAGGGGTTGGAACCCTTGAAAAACCTGTAAAATTCGCACCAAGTTCGTACTTAGGGTTTCTCCAAAACTTCTCTTTTTTTAATGTGAAAATTAGAAAACTATATATAGGAAAAGGGGTCTGACGGCGTCAAGACCAATCTTGTGACGCCGTCACCTCGCCGCCAAAACTCTTCTCGGACTGCCTTGATCTACATTTGACGCCGTCAAGTATTAATCATTTCCAGGCCGTCATGACTTTTACTCTTGACGCCCAACTTCGTGACGCCTTCAAATCTGTACTGGATCGTCATGAAATTTTGCTCTTGACGCCGTCAGGGTGTTACTCTTGACGCCGTCACCTACTGTTTCCAGCATGGAAAATTAAGACTTTGGCGTTTTCTTCACTTTAATGCTCCAAAAACGTCCGAATTGCTTACTTTTCCAGATTTCACTCCCAAAGTACCTAAAATCACAAAAGGAACGATTTAGGGCAATATTTGATCAAATAAATTCGAATTCGGGCTTAAATGACCCCTAAAAACGGATCATTTTTCGTCTCATCATATACCCTTACACTTGAGATTTGCTTGTCCTCAAGCAAATGCGCTTTTATTCTACTCAAAATACAAGTTAGGGGTCATTTAACACTAATATAAAAGTAATTACAACAAATAATCGTTCCACTAAAGACCAATAGACAAGCACGGAGGTCATACACTAGCACCTCACAAATAGTGTTTAGATATTCACATCTCTCGGGTGTAATAAAGTGTAAATTACAATATGGAAACGGAAGATATCTCTCACTACCTGTCATAGCAAAATAGATTACCATAGGCTTGGGAAAGGATCAAACCTCCACCACATGGCGTAAGCACCTAGGATAAACTATCAAAGAGGTCTTTAAAAAGGGTTGTAACGTTAGGTGTAGGGATATGAAATACACGGTTTTGTTGGATAAATGAAGTTTTATTGGTGGCGAGTTAACAATCTTAGTTAATTACATGTACAATGTGGCGTTGCTAAGCTAAGACTAGACTCGACTTAAGCTAATAAATGAAAAATAACAAAAACATAAAATGAACATTGAATAAAAAGGGATGGTAGTCCGTATGTTTTTCTCTTTTTCTATTTTTTTCTTGATTTTTCGATTTTTTTTTTTATTTTTTATTTTTTATTTTTATTATTTTTTTTTTTTTACATACACTCTTACCCTACCATCCAAAATAATACATCATAGGGAATGAACGTTCCACTTACACTTGAATTTTTACATACTTTACAATAAACTAATCTAATGACTCGAATTAAGAAAATCAAAACACTTGGAGCACTTTTAAGATTAACGTACGTATGGGGGTAATAAATGATGTTCTTCCCCATTACTCCACAAAATAAGTACTTACCCATGAGTCCCAATCGTCCCAAAACAATATGTACAAGGATATGACTCGACTTAGCAACCATGCAATCAATTAGATAGTTAACTTAGGGTTTAACAAATAACAATAATGCACTAAAAATGAGCGCATATACGGAAGGCTAAGGCGATTTGGTTGTACATTTAAGTGGGGTGTAACAAATTCTTCCTTTAAGTAAAATGCTTAAAGTTAGAAATGAAAAGATAGGCTCGGAGGGTGTACTAGGGGTTTCGTGTACTAAAAATGAGTACAACGCTAAGGGTGTGTGAAAAAATTAGTTGACTTAACTAGCCAAGTAATATGACTTAAATGGTCAAGTAATTATAATACGGGTTTAACACAAGGGTGATCCTAATGCCTCTTATCATGTAGTAAATCCTACCACACGAATGTAGTCTCACTAGCGGTCTCGGGATGCATCACTAACGCAAGTTCTAGAATCTAAATACTACCGGTACACTCATAAGCACTAATAGTAAATGTTTTTCCTATCAAATCTAAAGGCGAACCTCACATATTTGGGTGGAAAATTTTTCTGAATATACGGTTATGTGCTAGTCATACAATCTCCTATCCATGAGACGCTTGCTATGGCTAAAGTTTCACTCCTAAATGTTGTAAAAAATTTTAAATTTGGCGCTAAAATTGCACTAACAAGTATTTCTCATAGTTTTATTACACATCTACCATTAAACAAAACAAACTCAAGCGAAAGTGCATATGTAAGGTATCATCTTTTTACCCTCCCCTTACACTTAAGATGAACATTGTCCCCAATGTTCAAGTAAAGAATGTAAAAGTGAAAAAGTAAAGAGAATGAAATCAAATACTCCCCTGATTCGCTCGGTATGGATAATAAGGTGGCCAGGTTAAATCTTCCTCCAAGAAAATGAACAATCAAAGCTTCCCTTCCAGAATATAAATCATCTCCTTGTCATACATAACCTGTAAATCCTGAGAAAATAGACAAGACAACCTCGCGTAAAATCGGCGGCATCCTATATAAGTTACTAAATCCTAGAAAACAAGATAAGATATAATGCTTGTGGAATGAAGTTTGCAGATTTCCTGGAGATTATAAAACTTAATAATTCACAAAAACCATAAGACTCCGTTAGAAAAACAAAACTGGTAAAATTTCCAGATTTTAACACTTGACGCCGTCAAGAGTAAACTCTTGACGCCGTCAGGATTGACCTGCAAAAATTCTTATGTTAAGTTTCCGGAAATTTTCTGGAAAAACTTGGTCCTACTTCCTGGAAAATCCTGCAAAACTTCATTATGACTCAATACAAGCATTTGACTCTAACAAATACGAATATACATGTTCATTTAATATTGTGGAAAATCATGATCGGTTTGTTTCTTGAAAATATATTTGGGGTTTCCCTTTACACTTATCTTTTGCAAAAATACTTTTAGGTGGAGTTAAGACTAGGCCAAAACAATAAAGTAAAGTATTTCCACATTTTAATTGCGAAACATGATCAACCAACAATAAAAACTAAGCATGCATACGGAAGCAAATAACAAACAAACAAACATAAAATCACACAAAACATGGGTTGCCTCCCAAGAAGCGCTTTTCTTTATTTACGAGTCTTGTAGCTAGACTCAAGGTCATGGGTTACTACGTGATACGGGTGAGTTCCTCATTGAGGACATCCTTGGGATCAAACTTAGGCTTCAACTTCCTATCGGTTTCCTTAGTATGGTATGACCTTTCAAACTTTTCTCCATCCGGATCATACAAAGTCATTCTCATATGCCATGATCCGTCACCTTCTTTAGGTGGCTTGTCCCACCTCCATTCACACTTGTCTCCCTCTCTTTTCCACTTATTTATCTCTATATTAATAGGCATTACGCTCAAGAACTCAATCATCTTCCTAAAGACTAAGGGGTCCTCAAAGGGATCTAGTTCTTCATCTCTAGCTATGAGTTGTTCTACCGAATGTGTCTTTTCAACGAAATCCTTTTCTAGATAAAATGGGCATTGAGGTCCTATGAAGTTCCTTTCTATCCAAGGTCCATATCTAGACGGTCTCCTATTCATCTCTACCCAATGCGGTGTCGGTTCATCATCACAATCATAACTATGCTTCTTTACATTGTACACCGACCAAGTATCGCCTTCACCTACCGCTATCTTAGATTCCTTGCAATCTATCATGGCACTAGTGGTTGCTAAAAATCCTCTTCCTACCAATAATGGGCATGTAGTGTCACTAACCATGTCTAGGACGTGAAAATCCGCTAATATAGTTAACTTTCCTACGTGAACAACTACATCCTTAATCATTCCAACCGGGTGGGCAATACTCCCATCCGCTAGCCCTATCAATACCTCCGTTTCCTCTAACTTTCCTAGCTTAAGAGTGGTGAATAAGGACAAAGGAATCAAGTTGAGGCTTGACCCTAAATCGGCTAGTGTATCGAAAGCTTCGGATCTTCCTATCTTACAAGGCAAAACAAATATACCTGGATCATCAAGCTTTTTAGGCAACTTGTTTTGAACGAAGGCGGTCCCATTTTCACCTAGCTTACACTTCTCATATTTTTCTAGGAGGGCACTATAGTAAGGAGCACGCGCTAAGACATCAATGACGGGGCGTTCAAGGTGAAGCTCTTTGAATTCATCGTCAAGGTCTTTCGTAAGAGGTGTTTCAACTATGCTTTTGACCGGCTCTATATTGGGTGTTTTATTTGATTGGTCCTTTTGAAGAACTTGGTTTTGTTTGAAACACGTGCTCATGGATTTAACCGAGTAGTATTGTGGACACGAAGTGGGTGACTGATTCGTGCAAACCAATTATATAATAGTAGTATAGTAGTAGTATCGAAGTGATCCGCAAGAAATACGAATCACCCGAGTCGTTTCCAAGTGAAGGTGTGAATAGAATCAAGAATATTGATCCGTGTAATCGTGATTTGAAAAGTGGTGAAAAAGGCAAATAGTGATCAAATAATTCAAGTATCAACTAACAATCAAGAATCATGCAAAGAGTACAAGCAAGTAATGCACCAAAGTCTAAAACGCAAAAACGGGAATGCACGCGCGATTATTAAATGTAACGCGTGAAATAAAACGCGAGTTTTAAGCTATACTATTTCTACGGACTTCAAATTAATTTTAAAAAGTTAAAAATGATAAAAGAAAATTTTAAGAAAAAGAAAAATTTTTTTTTTTTTGACTTTTTAATTAATTTTTATGAATTAAACATTAATTAAACTATTTAATAATTAAAAGAAAATGTAAATAAAGTGAGAAAAATGCAAATTTAATTTCTAAAATTCTAAAATAATTGAAAACTATTTTATAAAATATTTTTGGATTTTTCTGGAGTTTTTCTGATTTTTTTGGATTTTCTAATGATTAAAAAGTATTAAATAATGATTAAAAATGAAAATTAATTAAGAAAAATAGCAAATAAACTCAGAAAATTATGAAAATTTCAGGGAAAATCTAAATAATATTTTAAAACTAGGAAAAATATAAAAAGTGAAAAACAAGCACTGGAAGTGCTTAATGGCTTGAAAACAGCTTATTTTAAGTGCTTATTAATAAGCACAGTTGACCAATCTTTGACCAAACTTTTACCAAGTGATTTTTGAACTTATAAAAGCTTAATGAAACAGTGGTGAGGCCAAGAGATGCACAGAAACACAGATAAGCACAAATGCTGTTGCAAGAGAATGCAGGTTCAGACCTCCTACTTTAAGCAGTATTTTAAGCACTCCAACAAGCTTATTATTGAAAAGTTAAGATGGTGACTTAAAGTCCACCCAGCAGAGAGTACAAAAAACACAAAAGCCCTAAAATTAACACACCAATTGAGCTCCAATTGAAGCCAAGTTCAGCAGACAAAACCTGGTTATGTGCAAATTCAGAGCAGATAATTTGACTTTTTAAATAGCAACCTAAGTTTGACTTATGTGAATTACTAATACTGATTACTACTTCTCATATGTAATATTAAGCTATGATTAAGGTAAATTAAGCAATTATGATCTATTATGCAACTATCCTTACTAATATACTAACTGTATTATAATTTAGCTAACAGTTAATTTAAGAAAAATCTTATTTTGACTTTTTACTGAACAACCTATTATTTTTATGACTACCCTAAGCTATTAGTACCTAACGTAGATTACATGAACCAAAATGAGTAGCTAAAAACAACAGGAACTCAGCAGAATATGTAAATCCAAACACCCCCTTAACAGATGCTTTACACTATGAATCTAATTTTAAGCTTATAACATACTACTTTTTAGCAAAGATTACATCAAGCACACTGAATAGCAACTTTTAAAGCAACTATAATATGAAATAAGCAGCTAGAAACAATAACTAAACAATTACCCTAGATTTATGCTACTAAAAGGTTACTAGATGGAACAATGAATAAAATGATTGAACTTACAACTCAGATTCCCCCTCAGCTCAAAATAGAGGGGGATTCACTATGCAAGCCTATCTTTATGATAGGCTGAGTTCAAAGCTTCTGTCTCAGCATACCCATACCACCTCAGCATCATGTCTGAATCAACTTCTTACCTTACTGATTTGGACTAAATGACTCAACCACATCCACTAGTAAGCTACAAAGCTCAAGTGGATGTTTGAAAAGAAAATAGGCTCTATGGTGAGCTTTTTATAACTAGTATGTATATATATTTTTTTTTTATTTTTTATATTTTCTGATTTTTTTTTTCTTTTTATCTTTTTTGTAAATGAATGTAACTACATAAAAGTAACAAGTTGTAGTAAGTTTAACAAAATAAAACAGAAAAATAAACTTATGAAAGCAGAATTAAGCTATGATAAGGAAAACAATAAGCTGGATTTAAAGAAATTAAGAACTTTTATTGAACTTCGAAAGAGAGATTACATTAACTAAACTAAATTACACAAGCTGAATAAAAATCGACAGAGTAACTTTAATTAAAAACCTACTACCTAAAATGGTGAAATGGAGGGGGGTTATATAGGGGAGCACAATGAGGTGAGGTCTAGGGTTTAGGAAGGATCTAGAGCTCCAATTCTGGCCACAAATCATCAATCCAGCTCAGAATGTCGACATCCCACCTCAATCTATCCGTTTGGTTTATCCTTATCTTCATTCCACATAACATCGACCACTCAGAGGGCTTCAATTCGCCAAGGTGGAGAGATTATGACAACATTCTGACACGTTGTCAGCCTTCTAGAAAGATTCTAGTACGAGGTTTCATTTATTAGGATAGGTACGAGGTAAAAGAGTGGGGTGCAGGGTAAGTGTGGTGAAGATAAACAGTAAACGCGCCCTTGTCAATTTTTTATTATTGTTTGAGTAATGGTGGGTCGGGTTTGGTATAAGGGGAGTGGGCTTGGGCTGATTTTGTTTGGGCTTTGGTGTTTATTGTATTATGTTTTTGGATTTAAAGATCCGGATGGTGGTAGTGATAAAAACCAAGGGACCAAACTTGTAAATCTGAAAGTATGAGGACCCATAATGCCATTCTTCAAAAATATAATTCCAAGGGTCTTTTGTGGCATTTATTGAATACTTGGAGGTCTTGAGAGCCAATTCTTCAAAGTATCTTCAAAAGGACCAAAAGTGGCAACTTTGAAAGTTGAGGGACCAAATGTGTAAACTTGATCAAACTTTATTCCCGGGTCACTCTTGCAATTTCTGAAACTCTGAGTACTTTCATGACCATGTGAGCTTTAAATTTGACCACTAGCTTCCCCGGCTCCGGCTTTATTTAAACTTTTCCAAATCTCGTGCCCGTTTTGTCATTTTCTCGTGATTTTTCGTCTTTTCTTTAATATCTGTTCCTGCACATTCACAAACACAAAAACACACATTCTTTGGCATTATTGGTTAGTTTTTGGCTTATTTGGTCCAATTTTGGCTTAGAAAAGGTGAGTGAATAAGCACTCACCAGTGACGAAACTGAAGATATGGATTTAACGTTTAGTTTCGGATTTTTGATTGTGTTGCTTGGAAGTGCTCTCATTTCTCGGTCATTGAGAATCTTCAACAATGCGTCAATTCTAGTGGTCATCTCGCTTTGCTTTTGTTTGAAATCGGCTTCAAACTTAGATATGCGAGCTTCTTGAGATGCCATGAACTTAGACATCAATCCTTCAAGATTGTTGGTACTACCATAGTTGTTAGAAGGATTGTTGTTGAAAATACGGTTGGAAGGTGGACCGGTTGGTTGGAAACGATTAGGCGGATTGGAAGAATTGGGTTGATTTTGTTTCCACCTAAGGTTTGGGTGATTTTTCCAAGAGGGGTTGTATGAATCACCATAAGGGTTTGGCTTGGGCTTGAAAGTGTACCACTTATCTCCCGCTTCATCGGTACGCGTGGATGCGTAGTCCGCAAAAGCTGTTCCGGGGAGTTCCACACAATCACGAGTGTCATGGGGACCACTACATAATTCGCATGAAGAAGTGATTTTGTTCACTTGGCTTGAAGGCTTAGGAGCTTCGTAAGATTTCATGAGAAACTTGACTTGGTCCTCAAGTTCCATGATCCTACGGTCGGGAGTGCTAGAATTGTTCGAAGGCAAAGATATTGCCTTGACCATTTAGTTCAAATCACGGGGATCATTCCAACTTTCGTTGTCATAGAGAGCAAGATCTTCTATGAGTTCCCATGATTGTTCCGAACTAAGATCACGTAGCTTACCACCGGCCGATTGGTCAATGGCTCGCCACGTGGAGATGTCGATATGGTCATAAAAGATTTTGACTTGGAGCCAAAGATCTATGCCATGATGAGGGACTTTTTGGAGTAAGTCCTTGAAACGAGTCCATGCTTCATAAAGAGATTCATTTTGACGTTGTTGGAACATCAAGATGTCATTTCTAAGCTTAGTAGTTCTCCCCGGTGGGAAAAATTGAGCAAGGAAACGAGTGGTGAGATCATCCCATGTGGTGATGGATCCCACGGGTAAACGCTCAAGCCATTGACTAGCTTGATCCCGTAGAGAGAATTGGAATAGGCGTAATCGGGTTGTCTCTCTAGTTGCAACATCTAGGTCTATGGAATCTACGATTTTTAGGAAGTCCTTAAGATGTTGGTTTGGATCTTCGGAACGAAGTCCATGGAATGCACATCCGCTTTGCACCAACCGGATGGTGTCGGATCGCAAGGGGGTCACATTGGCTCCGGTGAGCTCAATGGTGTTTCAGTAGCCTTGGTGGCTAGGTCGGGAATACTCTCCTAAGGTTCGGGGCCTAAGGGGTTCTAATGGTGGGTTTTGTTGTGGTGGGATGACGGGTTCAAAGATGTTCCCATCGTCCATTATGTTGGGTGGTTATGAACAAAGACACAAAGAATTAAGATAGACTAAAGAAAACCTAAAAATAAAAATAAAATCTTACTAGAAAGGAATCTAGCAAGTAGACCTAATAAAAAGAAATTCTAACCTAGACAATAACTATTCCCCGGGCTGCGGCACCAAAAACTTGATACGTGAGAATCGCACCAGGCTTTACCTCTCAAGGGATCTTGAGAAGCTTACAACCCCCACCAGGCAGTGTACCTGATCGTTGTAGTATAGTATAGTGACAAGTACCGGGGGATTGATCGTTCAGCTTAGGAATAGTGTCGCTAGGATTAGAAAACCTAAATACTAGTTCTAAAGGTGAGGGATGATTATTTTTGTATTTTTTTATATTTTTTAGAAAGCAATTAAAAATCTCGGGTTTGAAAGATTTGAGCGGAATTAGTTGCTAATCAACTAACCCAATACTAAGGATGCAATCAAAATAAAATACTAGAAATGAAAATAAACTAAATTATACTAAAGTTGTGAGCAATAAGTAGAGAAAATGTGTTTACTTAGATTTCACTACGCCCTAGACATCTTTTACACGTTAATTACTTGTTATAATTGCATGGATGACGGATCGTATTCCTTAATACCATTCATGGGGTGGCACACTTAACTCCCCAATTCTATGAGCTCTTATCTCCTCCTACACCATGCCCAACACAACTATAGGGATTGTAAACAGTGGCTCATGCATTAAATACAACCAATAAAGACCTAGTGCGCGTCGGTTCATGTTTCTTAAGACGTTCAAGCATGTTACCAATTGGAGATCTGCCAGTTTTCTTAAGCCTAACATATAAATCATTCATCCAAGACAAGTATAAACAAGTAATCAACATATAATTAACATCTAGGTTTCATTAGATCCAAGCAAACACAAGATAGATCTAGCCTAGCATGATGGAATTAAGACAAGAACAAGATATAGACAACCAACACATAGACATATTGATTGAATTAAAAGAACACCTATCTCAATTACACATGAAAGGTATCAAGGGGTTGGAACCCTTGAAAAACCTGTAAAATTCGCACCAAGTTTGTACTTAGGGTTTCTCCAAAACTTCTCTTTTTTTAATGTGAAAATTAGAAAACTATATATAGGAAAAGGGGTCTGACGGCGTCAAGACCAATCATGTGACGCCGTCACCTCGCCGCCAAAACTCTTCTCGGACTGCCTTGATCTACATTTGACGCCGTCAAGTATTAATCATTTCCAGGCCGTCATGACTTTTACTCTTGACGCCCAACTTCGTGACGCCTTCAAATCTGTACTGGATCGTCATGAAATTTTGCTCTTGACGCCGTCAGGGTGTTACTCTTGATGCCGTCACCTACTGTTCCCAGCATGGAAAATTAAGACTTTGGCATTTTCTTCACTTTTATGCTCCAAAAACGTCCGAATTGCTTCCTTTTCCAGATTTCACTCCCAAAGTACCTGAAATCACAAAAGGAACGATTTAGGGCAATATTTGATCAAATAAATTCGAATTCGGGCTTAAATGACCCCCTAAAAACGGATCATTTTTCGCCTCATCAGGGACTAAAATTCCTCATTGTGGCCATAGATTACTTCACTAAGTGGATTGAGGCCAAAGCAGTAGCAACTATCACAGGCAACCAGGTAAAGCGCTTTGTTTGGGAAAACATCGTATGCCGCTTTGGACTACCTGGAGAAATTATTTCAGACAACGGAAAACAATTCTGTGATAACCCGTTCAAAGACTGGTGCGCGCAGCTAAATATTACACAACACTTCGCGTCAGTTAAGCACCCACAAACCAATGGTCTGGTTGAGCGCGCGAATCGTAGTCTGGGCGAAGGAATTAAAGCACGTCTTGACAAACACAAAGGAAGATGGGTGGATGAATTGTCGCATGTTTTATGGGCGCATCGCACGACAATCAAAGTCATCAATGGAGATACACCATTCTCTCTTGTCTATGGGACAGAAGCTGTCACACCAGCTGAAATTGGGATGCCAACTATTCTTTGACCAATCTTTGACCAATCTTTGACCAAACTTTTACCAAGTGATTTTTGAACTTATAAAAGCTTAATGAAACAGTGGTGAGGCCAAGAGATGCACAGAAACACAGATAAGCACAAATGCTGTTGCAAGAGAATGCAGGTTCAGACCTCCTACTTTAAGCAGTATTTTAAGCACTCCAACAAGCTTATTATTGAAAAGTTAAGATGGTGACTTAAAGTCCACCCAGCAGAGAGTACAAAAAACACAAAAGCCCTAAAATTAACACACCAATTGAGCTCCAATTGAAGCCAAGTTCAGCAGACAAAACCTGGTTATGTGCAAATTCAGAGCAGATAATTTGACTTTTTAAATAGCAACCTAAGTTTGACTTATGTGAATTACTAATACTGATTACTACTTCTCATATGTAATATTAAGCTATGATTAAGGTAAATTAAGCAATTATGATCTATTATGCAACTATCCTTACTAATATACTAACTGTATTATAATTTAGCTAACAGTTAATTTAAGAAAAATCTTATTTTGACTTTTTACTGAACAACCTATTATTTTTATGACTACCCTAAGCTATTAGTACCTAACGTAGATTACATGAACCAAAATGAGTAGCTAAAAACAACAGGAACTCAGCAGAATATGTAAATCCAAACACCCCCTTAACAGATGCTTTACACTATGAATCTAATTTTAAGCTTATAACATACTACTTTTTAGCAAAGATTACATCAAGCACACTGAATAGCAACTTTTAAAGCAACTATAATATGAAATAAGCAGCTAGAAACAATAACTAAACAATTACCCTAGATTTATGCTACTAAAAGGTTACTAGATGGAACAATGAATAAAATGATTGAACTTACAACTCAGATTCCCCCTCAGCTCAAAATAGAGGGGGATTCACTATGCAAGCCTATCTTTATGATAGGCTGAGTTCAAAGCTTCTGTCTCAGCATACCCATACCACCTCAGCATCATGTCTGAATCAACTTCTTACCTTACTGATTTGGACTAAATGACTCAACCACATCCACTAGTAAGCTACAAAGCTCAAGTGGATGTTTGAAAAGAAAATAGGCTCTATGGTGAGCTTTTTATAACTAGTATGTATATATATATTTTTTTTATTTTTTATATTTTCTGATTTTTTTTTCTTTTTATCTTTTTTGTAAATGAATGTAACTACATAAAAGTAACAAGTTGTAGTAAGTTTAACAAAATAAAACAGAAAAATAAACTTATGAAAGCAGAATTAAGCTATGATAAGGAAAACAATAAGCTGGATTTAAAGAAATTAAGAACTTTTATTGAACTTCAAAAGAGAGATTACATTAACTAAACTAAATTACACAAGCTGAATAAAAATCGACAGAGTAACTTTAATTAAAAACCTACTACCTAAAATGGTGAAATGGAGGGGGGTTATATAGGGGAGCACAATGAGGTGAGGTCTAGGGTTTAGGAAGGATCTAGAGCTCCAATTCTGGCCACAAATCATCAATCCAGCTCAGAATGTCGACATCCCACCTCAATCTATCCGTTTGGTTTATCCTTATCTTCATTCCACATAACATCGACCACTCAGAGGGCTTCAATTCGCCAAGGTGGAGAGATTATGACAACATTCTGACACGTTGTCAGCCTTCTAGAAAGATTCTAGTACGAGGTTTCATTTATTAGGATAGGTACGAGGTAAAAGAGTGGGGTGCAGGGTAAGTGTGGTGAAGATAAACAGTAAACGCGCCCTTGTCAATTTTTTATTATTGTTTGAGTAATGGTGGGTCGGGTTTGGTATAAGGGGAGTGGGCTTGGGCTGATTTTGTTTGGGCTTTGGTGTTTATTGTATTATGTTTTTGGATTTAAAGATCCGGATGGTGGTAGTGATAAAAACCAAGGGACCAAACTTGTAAATCTGAAAGTATGAGGACCCATAATGCCATTCTTCAAAAATATAATTCCAAGGGTCTTTTGTGGCATTTATTGAATACTTGGAGGTCTTGAGAGCCAATTCTTCAAAGTATCTTCAAAAGGACCAAAAGTGGCAACTTTGAAAGTTGAGGGACCAAATGTGTAAACTTGATCAAACTTTATTCCCGGGTCACTCTTGCAATTTCTGAAACTCTGAGTACTTTCATGACCATGTGAGCTTTAAATTTGACCACTAGCTTCCCCGGCTCCGGCTTTATTTAAACTTTTCCAAATCTCGTGCCCGTTTTGTCATTTTCTCGTGATTTTTCGTCTTTTCTTTAATATCCGTTCCTGCACATTCACAAACACAAAAACACACATTCTTTGGCATTATTGGTTAGTTTTTGGCTTATTTGGTCCAATTTTGGCTTAGAAAAGGTGAGTGAATAAGCACTCACCAAAATCCCCCGGACTAAAGTATTGCCGTGTCCTCACGCAATGTGATCAATTCATGCTCACGAGATAAATAATTTCATAACTCTTCCTACTAACTTTGAAAAGTAGCAAGGAGGTTCAAAAGAGCTTACAAAATCATTTATTCCCGCAAACGCTCCGTTTTCCAAAATTTATTTTCTTTATTCCACTTTATTCTATTTTTGGACTTTTCACACTTCATACTTGTGACGGTTTGTTGAACTTTCATTATTTTTTGCGATAATTATTAGGGTCTACGAGTAGAAACACTTCTATTTAAGAAGCGACCATTCGGATAAAAATCGTCATCCCTGATTTTTCACGAGCTCCCAAACTAAGCGTAAAAACGAGATCACAGCTTATCTACAAATTTAATGCTAACACTACTCATAAAAGTTACTCGTGGAAACTTCTTACTCCCATGTCCTAGATTTTTGTATCTCATTATTTTATTTTTGTTGAGAAATGAATCGCTTCATATATTCTCGTTTCAATAATTTTTAGTCCGATAGTGACACCTAAGTTAAAACGATAAATAGTTACTCATTTTCTCTTAAGAACCACTGCAATAGAAATTCGGTCCACATCAAGGAATTTGGGGTACATACAATATCAGAAATATAAGTTGCGGAGTACGATCACGTGCACCTCATGTGACTGATTACTAATCGCGTATCACATGCACCTCACGCGCCAACAACTTATTGATACATACATAACTCTTATTCAACAATGCTACAACTTTCATATTTTTCATTTCTCACTTTTTTTTTCATTTTTCTCATATTTTTCACTTTTTTTTCTTTTCTTGACTTTTTTCTCAACATCAATGGAAGCTTATAGGGTAGCTCCAAAACCACATGCATAATCAACTTTTGACTTTTGATTTTTCACTTTTTGGCTCTTATTTTTGGTGTTCCTTGATATGTACCCAACTTCTAAAGCAAAAATTCTCTTAAGAAAACAAATAACTAAGTATTATTCAAACCTAAATACCACTAATTAACCTAGAACATCTATTATATATATTGGTGACGTATCTGATGGGAGTAAAAAGCCACGAGTACCTCCTATGAGCTCTAAAGAGAACCACTACTCCACGTTTAGCATTATACTTGTAAATAAACTCTATCATTTCTCGTTCTCTGCAAATTTAAGACCTCAAATAATGAGATTAGCAGATGCTTAGCCAATAATCAGCCACGCATATATAAAGTCAAAAACGGGAGCTTGCAAACTCTTGGAAAGAATTCGCGTTTTGTAGCTCCTAGTGTAAGTGACTAGCGGAAGCTTTTTCAAGTCGTGCATGTATAAGGCCAAGTACGGGAGCCGACAAAAGAGTAGCTCCTAGTGTACAAGGCTAGCACAAACTTTTATGATTATCATTGGTTAAGGGAACAAGTTAGGGCTCAACACGCCCGGTCAAGTCAAAATATTTATTCCTACTCTCGCCAGCAAGAAAGTCAACAAGGTGTCAAATCACTTATTCATACTTTTTATTCTATTTTTGCACCACTTTTTCTATTTTTCACATTTTTTGCTTTTTCATGACTTTTTCATCAAAATTTTTGAAATTTTTCAATTTTTTCAATTTTTTTTTTTTTTGGTTTTTTTTTGTGGAAAAACGGAGTTGCAAGAGTACATGACATGTGAAAATGCTAGGTCAAAATCGAATCGAAGATTCACCCCCCCCCCCCCCCCCCCCGGACTAGAATGAAACATTGTCCTCAATGTTTTACGGGTAAAGGTAATCCTAACAAATATCTAGGGCCGTTTATTAAGTATGCCAAAGAAAACGTTAGTCGATAAGATTTTCGGATATATGATTTCCATAAGCGACGATGAATGAGACTCGAGTGGAGAGAAAGACAAAACCACGAGCACGAGAGTCATCATAAATCGAGGACAATCCTGGACAATCATCACAAACAACCACGAAACACGAGATTGGAAGAGGTACCCCCTCTTCACGTTATTTATTAGAAATAAGAAAATGATAATGGATAAGCATGGGTTGCCTCCCACGAAGCGCTTTGTTTTTTATTACCGAGTCACGTAGCTTGACTCGATCCCCGAATTTAATTGTCCTTGGGGAAAGTTTGGAGATCCGGGACTACCATGGTTGGTACATCCCCTCCGAAATAGTGTTTCAACCGGTGACCATTCACCTTAAAGTTGGGCCCATCAAGTTGAGCCAACTCGATAGTTCCATAAGGGAATACTTGTGTTATGGTGAATGGTCCAGACCAACGGGTTTTAAGCTTACCCGAGAAAATCTTTAACCGAGAGTTAAAAAGAAGCACTTGATCACCAACGTTAAAAACGCGGTCTTTGATCTTGGCATCATGAAATCTTTTTGTTTTCTCTTTATAAATCAAAGAATTCTCGTAAGCTTGATCACGGAGCTCGACTAACTCATTCAATTGAACTTTTCGGTGATCACCCGCGGTTTTTAAGTCAAAATTTGCATGTTTTAAGGCCCAGTAGGCCTTGTGCTCAAGTTCGATGGGCAAATGACAAGCTTTCCCGTAAACCAACTTATATGGAGTACACCCGATTGGGGTTTTGTAAGCGGTCCGGAAAGCCCATAAAGCATCGTCTAATTTGTCGGCCCAAGAGGCACGGTGCTCACCTACGGTCCTTTCTAATATCCTTTTGAGGCCACGATTGGACACCTCCACTTGACCACTCGTTTGTGGATGATAAGCCGTGGAAAGACGATGTGTGACACCATATTTAAGCATAACTTTAGCGAATTGGTCATTGCAAAAATGGGTCCCACGATCACTTATGATGGCTCGAGGTGTGCCAAATCGGGCAAAGAGATTTTTCAAAAACTTAACAACAACTCGGGCGTCATTAGTGGGGAGCGCCTTCGCTTCAACCCATTTGGACAAGTAATCGACGGCCACGAGAATATATTTGTTACCCCTAGACGACGGGAACGGCCCCATGAAATCGATGCCCCAAACGTCAAAAATCTCACAAACTTGAATCGCATTTTGCGGCATTTCATCTTTTTGAGAGATTTTCCCTTGACGTTGGCAAGAATCACATGTTTTCACCAATTCATGGGCATCCCGATATATCGTCGGCCAATAGAAGCCGGAATCGAACACTTTCTTTGCGGTGAAATTGGCACCATGATGTCCCCCCGTGGGTCCACTATGGCATGCCTTAAGTATTTCAACGGCATCCGTACCGTGAACACACCGCCGGATCACTTGATCCGCACAGACTTTGAACAAATAGGGGTCGTCCCAAAAATAATGTTGGACATCTTTAAAGAATTTCTTCTTTTGTTGGGACGACATCCCTTTCCTAATGAAATTCCCCGCATGGTAATTCGCAAAATCGGCGAACCATGGGGTACTTTGGTCAATTTCGGTCACACTCCCAAGTGTCTCGAGAGGAAAAGCATCGTTAATTTCCTTTTTCTCGAGAGCACTTTGATGGGGGTTCTCAAGTCTAGAAAGGTGATCGGCAGCAAGATTCTCAGCTCCTTTTTTGTCTCGAATTTCAACTTTGAATTCTTGAAGGAGGAGAACCCACCGCATTAAACGTGGCTTCGCATCTTGTTTAGCCATTAAGTATTTTAGGGCTGAATGGTCTGTATACACTACGCATTTTTTAAGTAGCAAATAAGACCTAAATTTCTCAAAAGCATAGACAACCGCTAACATTTCCTTTTCGGTAGTTGTATAATGATGTTGGGCGTCATTCATAGTCTTGCTTGCATAGTGTATAGGCTGAAAATACTTGTTCTTACGTTGCCCCAGAACTGCACCAATGGCATAATCGCTAGCATCGCACATTAGCTCGAAGGGCAAGTCCCAATCGGGGGCAATTAAGACGGGTGCCTCCGTTAACTTCTTCTTTAAAACATTAAATGCATCGACGCATTCATTTGTGAAGTTAAACGGAGCATCTTTTTCTAAAAGGTGGGTCAGAGGCCGGGCTATTTTGGAGAAGTCTTGTATAAAACGTCGATAAAAGCCGGCATGACCAAGGAAACTTCGGATTCCTTTGACGGTCGTCGGATGTGGTAATTTAGCAATAACATCGACTTTTGCCCGATCCACCTCAATTCCAGATTTGGATATTTTATGGCCGAGGACTATTCCCTCTTTAACCATGAAGTGGCTCTTCTCCCAATTTAGAACCAAATTGGTGTTTTCACACCGTATCAGCATTTTCTCTAAATGGGAGAGGCAAGAGTCGAAAGAATTTCCGTAGACGGAGAAGTCGTCCATGAACACTTCCATGGTTTTTTCGATCATATCCGAGAAAATAGCCATCATACACCGTTGAAACGTGCCCGGAGCATTACATAAGCCAAAGGGCATTCTCCGATAGGCAAACGTTCCATACGGGCAAGTAAAAGTGGTCTTTTCTTGATCCGGGGGATCAATGGGAATTTGAAAGTACCCAGAAAAGCCATCCAAGAAACAATAGAACTCATTTCCCGCTAACCGTTCAAGCATTTGGTCCATAAAAGGAAGCGGGAAATGGTCTTTACGTGTCGCATCATTTAACTTGCGGTAGTCGATACAAACTCTCCATCCGGTCACAAGTCAAGTCGGTATAAGCTCATTATCGTCATTTTTCACAACAGTAATTCCGCCCTTCTTTGGAACACAATGAATCGGGCTAACCCAAGAACTATCCGAGATCGGATAAATCATTCCAGCGTCAAGGAGCTTAATAACTTCCTTTTTGATCACTTCGTGGATTAGTGGGTTAACCCGTCGTTGTTGTTGGACGGAAGCTTTGTGATTATCGTCAAGCAAAATCTTATGAGTGCAAAATCGAGGGTCGATTCCCTTAATGTCGGATATTTGCCAAGCAATCGCACCTTTATGCTTTCGAAGCACATCTAAGAGTCGTGTCTTCTCCTCATCTTTAAGGCCTTTTGATATTATAACCGGTAATTTATCATTTTTTTTCCAAGTATGCGTATTCGAGATGAGGAGGCAAATCCTTGAGCTCGAGCTCCGGAGGATTCTCAATAGACGGCTTTACTTCTTTTACGTATGCCATTTTTAAGTCTATCGGAGGGGGAGAAACAATCGGGTTTTCATTTAAAAGTTTTTCAATTAACGAAATGTCCCCCTCCGGATCAAAGTTATTATTATCAGTTTCCAGTGAAAATGATTCATTTGAAAGACAAGCATTGATTTCTTCCCAAGCGAGATCACTTCCCTCAAACGGAGTGAGGGAAGGGGAAGAATCGGAGACGATTGGTTCAAAAGAAGGAGTGGGATTGCCACTCAAAGCATTATCGGTGAAACCAAGAATTTTTTGAGCATACTCCTCCGTAGCTTCGTCAATAACATCGATTCGGTTGCCGGAAGAAACATCGTAATCGGAGGAGTATCTCGCGGTTTGATCAAGGTTAAAAGTGACGGCTTCGTTTCCAACACGTAAAGTAATTTCCTCGTCATAAACATCAATTAAAGCACGACCGGTCCTTAGGAAACCTCTCCCGAGAATGAGAGGAACCCGTGGATCGGCATCGAAATCAACAACCACAAAATCGGCAGGGAAATGGAATTTCCCAACATTGACAAAAATATCCTCGGCTATGCCCATGGGACGAGACGTAGATCGGTCGGCCAGCTCGAGGGTCATAAGCGTCGGTGTCAAGTTAGGAAGAGACAACTTTTTCCAAATTGACAATGGCATTAGGTTAATGCTAGCACCAAGATCGGCCAAGGCGAAGCATTGAACCATACCCGGAAAATTGCACGGTATAAGAAACTTGCCGGGGTCTTCAAGCTTTTCGGGTAGCTTTTTAAGAAGGACCGCCGAGCAATTCTCGTTCATTTGGGTTCTCGACATTTCAAAAAGCTTTTCCTTATTATTTAAAAGACCTTTTAGCATCGAAGCAAATTTAGGCATCAAAAGTATAGCATCCGCGAGACTTATATCAAAATGCAATTCTTGAAAGATTTGGTAAAATTTCTCCATTTGGTTTTTATCTTTCTCGCGGTGCTTTTGTTCATTTAAACGTGACGGATAAGGCAATTTTGTTTTAACGGGCATATCTTTTTCATAAACAACCTTTTCCTTTCCTTTGGACGTCGGGACCACCGGAGGTTGGATGTCTTCGGTCCTTCCATTATTAATAGGAATTTCCGTATCCGTTGTCGCCTCGGGTTCACGGGCGACTACCTTGGGAGGTAGAGAAGAAGTGGTAGTCGGAGCCGTTGGTCCATCATAAGTAACACCACTCCTCGTGATGATCGCTTTAGCATCGCCCCTCGGGTTAGCGATCGTGTTGCTCGGCAACGTTCCAGAGCCCGAGGGTCGATCATTTAAACGCTTGTTAAGATCATTGATTTGATTAGCTAACAACCTTGTTGTTTCCTCTTGTTTTGTCATAAAAGCTTGTTGGTTTTGAAGCAATTGCTTAATCAAATCTTCCGTGGGCGACGAATTTGGAATAACAGCTTGATTTTGATTATTAAAATTTTGCCCATGGTTTTGAAAGTTGCCATGATTCAGATTTGTATTGTTAAAATTCCCTTGATTATTCTGAAAATTTCCATGATTTTGAAAATTTTTCCCTTGAGGCGGGGCTTGGTTTTGATTTCCCTGAAAATTCCGATTTTGGTTTACAACTTGGTTTTGAAAACCTTGATTTTGCCGGTTTTGATTTTGATTGAATTGATGATTACGGTTTTGCACATTATTGTTCTGATTCACTTGATTTGGTTGATTAAACCCGGGTGGTCCATGAAAATGGCTCGAACGGTAGCTGAGAAGATTTCGATCTCCTTGAAGAGGTGGGTAGCCGGTGTCACCCATGTTTGCGGCATACACGTTCTCTTGAGCATAAGAGCCGGTCGACGGACACTCATAATACGGGTGTGGACCTCCACAAGTCTCACAGCCATGACTCACCATTTTGACTTGATGGTTCGGTTTCTCAATAGACATAGCATCGACTTTCTTTGTTAAGGCCAATATCATATTTTTCATTTCATCATTATTTTTCTCATTATTAGACACTTGATTTTTGTTCCTTGACATTCTCACACGAGCCTTGTTCTCGATTATCATGAAGGCATCATTCGTGTTTCTAGCCAACAAGTTCCCACCCGCAGCAGAGTTGAGTGAATCTTGGTCAACGTGACTCAACCCATTATAGAAAGTGTCAATCTGCTGAAGGGATGTGAACCCATGGTTCGGACATTTTTCCATCAAATCTTTGAATCGGTCCCAAGCTTCACTAAACGACTCATCAAAAGCTTGTTGGAACCGAAAGATTTGGGATCGTAAATTAGAAGTTTTAGAAGGAGGATAGAAATAATTCACAAACTTGGAAGCAAGGTCATTCCAAGTGTGAATCGAGTTCGGCGGTTCCTTTTCCAGCCAAGTCCGGGCTGCTCCTTTTAAGGAGAAAGGAAACAACTTCAATTTCACCACATCGTGAGGGACTTGATTCATCCTAATAGTGTAACACCCCCAAAATACCGCAGCGGAAGACTGTGTCATAGAGGTGCTACTTCATAATACAAAGAACAAGGTATAGAAAACGAACTCTAAATGAGACGTTTTGAAAAGTTACCATTCGATTAATAAATTCCGAGATACAAACTTGAGTTCCATAATACAATACATAAGAGTTTTAAGACATATCGAATGGTAAAGATAAAAGCATAAGTCTTCAAAACATGCCAAGCGACTCTATGCTCCATGCAACAGCTTATCATCTTACAGACCTGAGACAAACATGCTAAAGTGTCAACACAATGGTTGGTGAGTTCATAGAGTTTGTCTTAAAATAATTGAAAAGCCTTAAGAGAATGTTCGCACAGCAAAGGCATCGTGAATCCACTCAGTTGCAATTCCCGCCATAAGAGACTTGCAACCTGTGTGTTCACAACCCACTGCTAACATATATAGTATGAATAAGACATGTATAAGTTCATCAAGACAATTTAAGCAATTAGAAGTGAGTCTCTACTTCATCTCCGAAGACCTCACTTTTATGATGTATCCAACATTCGCAAATGTTAGGATGTATCAAAGACAACTGGGAGTCAATTCCCAAAGACAACTGGGAGCCACTTCCCAAAGACAACTGGGAGTCAATTCCCAAAGACAACTACTAGTCAATAAATAGAATAATGCAATTAAGTATAACGCAGTCATGTATGTAAGCAATCAAGTATAACACAGTCAAGTATAGACGTTTTGAGTATTTGTACAAGTAAACAAGTAGTTGAGCATGTGTCTCCCCCAAAGAGTTAAGACAAATATGAAAAGAGTAGGGGCTATGACTCACCTTAAGCTTAAGTGATGTGAAATCAAAGTGGTAGTCGAATCGTGAAAGTCTCTAAGAACAGCCTATAATAGAACGTTGCGACTTAGGTTTGGAGTAACATCTAAGAATACGAAGAATTGCCTATATATATGTCTTGCATAATGTTCATGATGTAGTACTTAGTATATAGTGTAAGTCTTTGAATGTAAATGGTTTATGGAACATGTATAGGTTGTATATCTCTTACTACCGTTCGGGCCGACATAATTCAGAAGTCATAGAGTAAACGTTCGAGGAGCCAGGACACTTTAACTCGTAAATCCACAACTCATCTCGACGGCTTACTTAATGAACTCCTCACATGAGGCTCCCTACTATTGTAGTATTTGATAACAAATGTATAAGTTTTGATCCGAAAAGTTACATGTCCAATATTTGAATAAACTTAGGAAAGTTTATTAGTACATGAAGATTGTTATTAGGGGTAGTTTCATAAGTCTTATATGACCATTTTCTCTTTGTAATATCTCATGGTTCCTTTTGAAGTGAAGTAGATCCAAATTGTTTGTTCAAGTTATCGCCTAATTCCTTGTTTCATGTTTACGCCTAAGTAAGCTTATATGGTCATTTAGTCATGGCTTCGCCGTGACCTTGGTCATTTTTCCATGGTCTTGAGACTCAACCTTGGCTTTAGCCATGGTTGTGGTCTTGGCTTTAGGCCATTAGACCTCTTGGTCTTAGTAAATGATAACTATAATATAGTGACTTTGGTCTAAAATGGGCTGTTAAGATTTTGAAGAAATTTATCACTCGGAAAGCATTTTTAGGGCTCGAGCTTCTTTGTTCCTGAACGAAAACGTCGTTCCGGACAACTTTCGTGTTTTAACTTTTTGATGAATCGGACCAGAAGGGTGACTTTAAAAAGCTAAATTTGATCAGAATGCTATTTAGGCAGTTTTGCCGTTTTGGTTTCGCTAACTTCTTATGGCCATAACTTTTGACTCGGGTACTCGTTTTGGGTGATTCAAATTGCTATGTTTTCCTTGTTAAGTCCTCTTTAACATTAAGTAAGTGTCAAATATCAAAGTTATACTATTTTGGTCGTGGTTCTCCATAAAAATCACTAGTTTGCTTGTTTACTTGTCATAAGTTAACATATGTATACTAATACTTGTGTTATCCATTTTTAAACATCATGAACACAATAACAAGAACATATATAGCATGAAAGGAACACAAAGAGCATGTAAATGATAATTAAGCAAGAAAATGTGTTAGGGTTTGCTTACAACTTTTGGCCTTAATGAAAAGGGAAACTAGGACAAGAACTAGGACTTTGATTGAATAAGCTTTCTTCCTTTGCAACCTATGATAAACCGAGGTTATTTGAAGATTATAACGACGCCTTCTTGAAGTCCAAAGCTATTTGAAGATTATAACGACGTCTTTTTGGAGACTTTAAAGTTATAACAACTTTTCTTAGAAAATTTCCAAGATTGAAGATCAAACACTAGTTTTCTTTCAAAAACTAGTTAACTTTCTTACAAAATATAAGAAAAGTGCCTTAGGTTTTAGGACTTAAAGGTTATAAGAAGGTGTGGTGCAAGTTTTATATGTGTTATTAGTTGGCTATTTATAGGATGAGAAAAATAGTTAACCATATATTGGGTTAGAATGTAACCATGGTTAATTTAGACACTTGTAAACATCCTAGAGATCAATGGTCAAGATCAAGCCACAAAATGGTGACTCCCCCCCCCCTAAATGGCGGTTCAAAGGAGATAAGATGACTAGATGATGAGTCTTGGTGTTATCTTGCTTAGTTTGTGCATTTTGACTCCGTAAAAAGCTAACCGTAAATGATTAAGCCTCAAAACGTAAAACCGGGTATCGTAAAAATATGAAACTTGAAAGTATTGTTAAACATGTCAATATAGTCCATAATAAAATATAAAATGAGTGGTAGGATCTATCGGGTGCTAAAACCCTGCTAAAAACTGGAAACACGGGTCTAAAACGCGTAATTCGCGTAAAACGCTGAACTGAAAAACGTAAAATTCCAAAACTTTTGGAATTGTCATAAAATGATAGAAAATCATATTTTTATTGTTTATAATGTTTTATGGATATATCGGGATGCTGGAAGGACGTTTAAACCTAAAAGTAAATCTCGGACACGGCTTTGTGATTTTTGCAGAAATGATCCGACGAGCGTCAAACTCTCGGATTATCGTTAAAATAGTTTAACTTACGAGAATATGAAATAAAAATTTCTGAGATGAATAGTAAAAAGTGAATAGTAAAAAGTGAATAGTAAATTTTTCCGGGAATAGTAATTAATCTGAAAATGCGAATTGTTACAAATAGTCTCAGCGATGTCGGTGAAATTTCGGATGTGTGCATAGGGGTCTTCGTTATCAAACCCGTGGAATGATATACCCGTGATTAAGTTGAGTAATCCGTGATTAATTTCAAAGTTGGCATTGATGTCTGGAATCACAATTGCCCTCCTCACACCGTTAAATGGTGATTGGAGTTGTTCTTCCATCGGACGCGGATCAAATGCCGGTTGTTGTCCCATTGGCGGGACAACATTGTGCTGCGGACCACCCATCGGCGGGGGCCCGTTGTGTTGTTCGTTATGGTTCATCTCCTCGTCGTCGAGGAAATGAATACGACTCGTATGTCGTAAAACCCGCTCGGGGTTTGAGAGCGGAGAAGTAAGATTCTCAGAAGTAGAACGGGTGTGCATACACCAAAAACAAAATTAAAAAGAAAATAGAAAAGAAAATATTTTTGTTTTTATTTATTTTTCAATTTTTTTTTCTCAAAAACTTTTTATTTTTTTGTTTTTCTTTTCTTAAAACGTAACGTTAATCGAAAACCGTTTCTTTCAAAACCACGCGCGACGGGACGGGAGAGAAGAATGGATCTCTCTTCAGCTTACAATTTAATGTCAAAGCTATCCGTATTTCCCGCTTATTCGGTTGTAGTAATTGAAATAGTCCGATAAACAACTAAATTACGTTTTCGTTATATTGGGAGACTTATTTGGTTTACAACGGCCTTTCTTTCGATCGAGTCGAGGCTGTAACTTTTATTATTTTTTTGGTATTTTTGGAAATACTTTAGGAAAAGTATCTCTGATTTTTCAATATTTATATATATATACAAAAATAGAAGAAGGCTTAACAAAACACGATTTTTCAAAACAATATTTCAAAATTCACTTCAAGCCTTCCCCGGCAGCGGCGCCAAAAATTGATTCGTGCAAACCAATTATATAATAGTAGTATAGTAGTAGTATCGAAGTGATCCGCAAGAAATACGAATCACCCGAGTCGTTTCCAAGTGAAGGTGTGAATAGAATCAAGAATATTGATCCGTGTAATCGTGATTTGAAAAGTGGTGAAAAAGGCAAATAGTGATCAAATAATTCAAGTATCAACTAACAATCAAGAATCATGCAAAGAGTACAAGCAAGTAATGCACCAAAGTCTAAAACGCAAAAACGGGAATGCACGCGCGATTATTAAATGTAACGCGTGAAATAAAACGCGAGTTTTAAGCTATACTATTTCTACGGACTTCAAATTAATTTTAAAAAGTTAAAAATGATAAAAGAAAATTTTAAGAAAAAGAAAAATATTATTATTTTTTTTTTGACTTTTTAATTAATTTTTATGAATTAAACATTAATTAAACTATTTAATAATTAAAAGAAATTGTAAATAAAGTGAGAAAAATGCAAATTTAATTTCTAAAATTCTAAAATAATTGAAAACTATTTTATAAAATATTTTTGGATTTTTCTGGAGTTTTTCTGATTTTTTTGGATTTTCTAATGATTAAAAAGTATTAAATAATGATTAAAAATGAAAATTAATTAAGAAAAGTAGCAAATAAACTCAGAAAATTATGAAAATTTCAGGGAAAATCTAAAATAATATTTTAAAACTAGGAAAAATATAAAAAGTGAAAAACAAGCACTGGAAGTGCTTAATGGCTTGAAAACAACTTATTTTAAGTGCTTATTAATAAGCACAGTTGACCAATCTTTGACCAAACTTTTACCAAGTGATTTTTGAACTTATAAAAGCTTAATGAAACAGTGGTGAGGCCAAGAGATGCACAGAAACACAGATAAGCACAAATGCTGTTGCAAGAGAATGCAGGTTCAGACCTCCTACTTTAAGCAGTATTTTAAGCACTCCAACAAGCTTATTATTGAAAAGTTAAGATGGTGACTTAAAGTCCACCCAGCAGAGAGTACAAAAAACACAAAAGCCCTAAAATTAACACACCAATTGAGCTCCAATTGAAGCCAAGTTCAGCAGACAAAACCTGGTTATGTGCAAATTCAGAGCAGATAATTTGACTTTTTAAATAGCAACCTAAGTTTGACTTATGTGAATTACTAATACTGATTACTACTTCTCATATGTAATATTAAGCTATGATTAAGGTAAATTAAGCAATTATGATCTATTATGCAACTATCCTTACTAATATACTAACTGTATTATAATTTAGCTAACAGTTAATTTAAGAAAAATCTTATTTTGACTTTTTACTGAACAACCTATTATTTTTATGACTACCCTAAGCTATTAGTACCTAACGTAGATTACATGAACCAAAATGAGTAGCTAAAAACAACAGGAACTCAGCAGAATATGTAAATCCAAACACCCCCTTAACAGATGCTTTACACTATGAATCTAATTTTAAGCTTATAACATACTACTTTTTAGCAAAGATTACATCAAGCACACTGAATAGCAACTTTTAAAGCAACTATAATATGAAATAAGCAGCTAGAAACAATAACTAAACAATTACCCTAGATTTATGCTACTAAAAGGTTACTAGATGGAACAATGAATAAAATGATTGAACTTACAACTCAGATTCCCCCTCAGCTCAAAATAGAGGGGGATTCACTATGCAAGCCTATCTTTATGATAGGCTGAGTTCAAAGCTTCTGTCTCAGCATACCCATACCACCTCAGCATCATGTCTGAATCAACTTCTTACCTTACTGATTTGGACTAAATGACTCAACCACATCCACTAGTAAGCTACAAAGCTCAAGTGGATGTTTGAAAAGAAAATAGGCTCTATGGTGAGCTTTTTATAACTAGTATGTATATATATTTTTTTTTTTATTTTTTATATTTTCTGATTTTTTTTTCTTTTTATCTTTTTTGTAAATGAATGTAACTACATAAAAGTAACAAGTTGTAGTAAGTTTAACAAAATAAAACAGAAAAATAAACTTATGAAAGCAGAATTAAGCTATGATAAGGAAAACAATAAGCTGGATTTAAAGAAATTAAGAACTTTTATTGAACTTCGAAAGAGAGATTACATTAACTAAACTAAATTACACAAGCTGAATAAAAATCGACAGAGTAACTTTAATTAAAAACCTACTACCTAAAATGGTGAAATGGAGGGGGGTTATATAGGGGAGCACAATGAGGTGAGGTCTAGGGTTTAGGAAGGATCTAGAGCTCCAATTCTGGCCACAAATCATCAATCCAGCTCAGAATGTCGACATCCCACCTCAATCTATCCGTTTGGTTTATCCTTATCTTCATTCCACATAACATCGACCACTCAGAGGGCTTCAATTCGCCAAGGTGGAGAGATTATGACAACATTCTGACACGTTGTCAGCCTTCTAGAAAGATTCTAGTACGAGGTTTCATTTATTAGGATAGGTACGAGGTAAAAGAGTGGGGTGCAGGGTAAGTGTGGTGAAGATAAACAGTAAACGCGCCCTTGTCAATTTTTTATTATTGTTTGAGTAATGGTGGGTCGGGTTTGGTATAAGGGGAGTGGGCTTGGGCTGATTTTGTTTGGGCTTTGGTGTTTATTGTATTATGTTTTTGGATTTAAAGATCCGGATGGTGGTAGTGATAAAAACCAAGGGACCAAACTTGTAAATCTGAAAGTATGAGGACCCATAATGCCATTCTTCAAAAATATAATTCCAAGGGTCTTTTGTGGCATTTATTGAATACTTGGAGGTCTTGAGAGCCAATTCTTCAAAGTATCTTCAAAAGGACCAAAAGTGGCAACTTTGAAAGTTGAGGGACCAAATGTGTAAACTTGATCAAACTTTATTCCCGGGTCACTCTTGCAATTTCTGAAACTCTGAGTACTTTCATGACCATGTGAGCTTTAAATTTGACCACTAGCTTCCCCGGCTCCGGCTTTATTTAAACTTTTCCAAATCTCGTGCCCGTTTTGTCATTTTCTCGTGATTTTTCGTCTTTTCTTTAATATCTGTTCCTGCACATTCACAAACACAAAAACACACATTCTTTGGCATTATTGGTTAGTTTTTGGCTTATTTGGTCCAATTTTGGCTTAGAAAAGGTGAGTGAATAAGCACTCACCAGTGACGAAACTGAAGATATGGATTTAACGTTTAGTTTCGGATTTTTGATTGTGTTGCTTGGAAGTGCTCTCATTTCTCGGTCATTGAGAATCTTCAACAATGCGTCAATTCTAGTGGTCATCTCGCTTTGCTTTTGTTTGAAATCGGCTTCAAACTTAGATATGCGAGCTTCTTGAGATGCCATGAACTTAGACATCAATCCTTCAAGATTGTTGGTACTACCATAGTTGTTAGAAGGATTGTTGTTGAAAATACGGTTGGAAGGTGGACCGGTTGGTTGGAAACGATTAGGCGGATTGGAAGAATTGGGTTGATTTTGTTTCCACCTAAGGTTTGGGTGATTTTTCCAAGAGGGGTTGTATGAATCACCATAAGGGTTTGGCTTGGGCTTGAAAGTGTACCACTTATCTCCCGCTTCATCGGTACGCGTGGATGCGTAGTCCGCAAAAGCTGTTCCGGGGAGTTCCACACAATCACGAGTGTCATGGGGACCACTACATAATTCGCATGAAGAAGTGATTTTGTTCACTTGGCTTGAAGGCTTAGGAGCTTCGTAAGATTTCATGAGAAACTTGACTTGGTCCTCAAGTTCCATGATCCTACGGTCGGGAGTGCTAGAATTGTTCGAAGGCAAAGATATTGCCTTGACCATTTAGTTCAAATCACGGGGATCATTCCAACTTTCGTTGTCATAGAGAGCAAGATCTTCTATGAGTTCCCATGATTGTTCCGAACTAAGATCACGTAGCTTACCACCGGCCGATTGGTCAATGGCTCGCCACGTGGAGATGTCGATATGGTCATAAAAGATTTTGACTTGGAGCCAAAGATCTATGCCATGATGAGGGACTTTTTGGAGTAAGTCCTTGAAACGAGTCCATGCTTCATAAAGAGATTCATTTTGACGTTGTTGGAACATCAAGATGTCATTTCTAAGCTTAGTAGTTCTCCCCGGTGGGAAAAATTGAGCAAGGAAACGAGTGGTGAGATCATCCCATGTGGTGATGGATCCCACGGGTAAACGCTCAAGCCATTGACTAGCTTGATCCCGTAGAGAGAATTGGAATAGGCGTAATCGGGTTGTCTCTCTAGTTGCAACATCTAGGTCTATGGAATCTACGATTTTTAGGAAGTCCTTAAGATGTTGGTTTGGATCTTCGGAACGAAGTCCATGGAATGCACATCCGCTTTGCACCAACCGGATGGTGTCGGATCGCAAGGGGGTCACATTGGCTCCGGTGAGCTCAATGGTGTTTCAGTAGCCTTGGTGGCTAGGTCGGGAATACTCTCCTAAGGTTCGGGGCCTAAGGGGTTCTAATGGTGGGTTTTGTTGTGGTGGGATGACGGGTTCAAAGATGTTCCCATCGTCCATTATGTTGGGTGGTTATGAACAAAGACACAAAGAATTAAGATAGACTAAAGAAAACCTAAAAATAAAAATAAAATCTTACTAGAAAGGAATCTAGCAAGTAGACCTAATAAAAAGAAATTCTAACCTAGACAATAACTATTCCCCGGGCTGCGGCACCAAAAACTTGATACGTGGGAATCGCACCAGGCTTTACCTCTCAAGGGATCTTGAGAAGCTTACAACCCCCACCAGGCAGTGTACCTGATCGTTGTAGTATAGTATAGTGACAAGTACCGGGGGATTGATCGTTCAGCTTAGGAATAGTGTCGCTAGGATTAGAAAACCTAAATACTAGTTCTAAAGGTGAGGGATGATTATTTTTGTATTTTTTTATATTTTTTAGAAAGCAATTAAAAATCTCGGGTTTGAAAGATTTGAGCGGAATTAGTTGCTAATCAACTAACCCAATACTAAGGATGCAATCAAAATAAAATACTAGAAATGAAAATAAACTAAATTATACTAAAGTTGTGAGCAATAAGTAGAGAAAATGTGTTTACTTAGATTTCACTACTCCCTAGACATCTTTTACACGTTAATTACTTGTTATAATTGCATGGATGACGGATCGTATTCCTTAATACCATTCATGGGGTGGCACACTTAACTCCCCAATTCTATGAGCTCTTATCTCCTCCTACACCATGCCCAACACAACTATAGGGATTGTAAACAGTGGCTCATGCATTAAATACAACCAATAAAGACCTAGTGCGCGTCGGTTCATGTTTCTTAAGACGTTCAAGCATGTTACCAATTGGAGATCTGCCAGTTTTCTTAAGCCTAACATATAAATCATTCATCCAAGACAAGTATAAACAAGTAATCAACATATAATTAACATCTAGGTTTCATTAGATCCAAGCAAACACAAGATAGATCTAGCCTAGCATGATGGAATTAAGACAAGAACAAGATATAGACAACCAACACATAGACATATTGATTGAATTAAAAGAACACCTATCTCAATTACACATGAAAGGTATCAAGGGGTTGGAACCCTTGAAAAACCTGTAAAATTCGCACCAAGTTTGTACTTAGGGTTTCTCCAAAACTTCTCTTTTTTTAATGTGAAAATTAGAAAACTATATATAGGAAAAGGGGTCTGACGGCGTCAAGACCAATCATGTGACGCCGTCACCTCGCCGCCAAAACTCTTCTCGGACTGCCTTAATCTACATTTGACGCCGTCAAGTATTAATCATTTCCAGGCCGTCATGACTTTTACTCTTGACGCCCAACTTCGTGACGCCTTCAAATCTGTACTGGATCGTCATGAAATTTTGCTCTTGACGCCGTCAGGGTGTTACTCTTGATGCCGTCACCTACTGTTCCCAGCATGGAAAATTAAGACTTTGGCATTTTCTTCACTTTTATGCTCCAAAAACGTCCGAATTGCTTCCTTTTCCAGATTTCACTCCCAAAGTACCTGAAATCACAAAAGGAACGATTTAGGGCAATATTTGATCAAATAAATTCGAATTCGGGCTTAAATGACCCCCTAAAAACGGATCATTTTTCGCCTCATCAGGGACTAAAATTCCTCATTGTGGCCATAGATTACTTCACTAAGTGGATTGAGGCCAAAGCAGTAGCAACTATCACAGGCAACCAGGTAAAGCGCTTTGTTTGGGAAAACATCGTATGCCGCTTTGGACTACCTGGAGAAATTATTTCAGACAACGGAAAACAATTCTGTGATAACCCGTTCAAAGACTGGTGCGCGCAGCTAAATATTACACAACACTTCGCGTCAGTTAAGCACCCACAAACCAATGGTCTGGTTGAGCGCGCGAATCGTAGTCTGGGCGAAGGAATTAAAGCACGTCTTGACAAACACAAAGGAAGATGGGTGGATGAATTGTCGCATGTTTTATGGGCGCATCGCACGACAATCAAAGTCATCAATGGAGATACACCATTCTCTCTTGTCTATGGGACAGAAGCTGTCACACCAGCTGAAATTGGGATGCCAACTATTCGTACGGCGGAAATCAATGTTACAACCAATGACGACGAGCGGTGTATAGACTTGGATCTGTTGGAAGAAAGGCGCGAATGTGCAGCAAGAGCTAAGTCAAAGATGAAGGGATACTATGATGCTAAAGTCAAAAACACTTCATTCAGGCCAGGAGACTTTGTATATCGTGCCAATGATGCAAGCCACACAGAAGCTACAGGAAAGCTTGGACCAAAGTGGGAAGGACCTTATGAGGTCACATAAGCACTAGGCAAAGGCGCATACAAGCTGCGTGATATGGATGGCCGTGAGCTACAACGCACATGGAATATTTGCAATCTCAAGAAATGCTATCTTTAGGAAAGGCTACGGCCCACGCACAAACACCTCCGCACTTTAGTAAGTGCTCAATAAATGTCCGTGTATTTACATTTTGTTTTGTTTAGGCAAATGTCTTTTTCTTTTTTCAAACACTTGCAAGAATTAATCAAACATCGCGGTTTCTAGCTAACTCCGCGACACAGTTAACTTTATTGCTTACATCTTATTTATGTCTCAATATTGTTAATTTATTTTTTGCCTACATGGCGTGCATGCATTTATTAAGACCCACGATGGCATAAAGGATGAGTAAACCTAATAAATAACTCGTTGAGTAAGAGGGTTGCAAACCCATCAACATTGGATCACGTATCCTTGTTAAACACCTTACTCTCAAGACGTTGGAGTAAATTCAATGCGCGTCCCACGAAGGATACGCAATAATGCACACTGTGCGCGTTTAACAATTTAGGAGTCAAGACACTTGGTTCCTTGATATGGCACTTGCAGTACGCTACAAGTTAACCCATACACTTACGAATTTTATATATCAAGTTATGGACTTAATATGTAACTATAAAGGATCATAGATTCCACAATTTTTTCTAAGTACGTTTTGATCACAATTTGACTCTTGGATGTCTTTTATGCAAAGACAAATAAACTAAGTACAAATATGATGATACAAATGTACGTACAAAAAACCAACTTTATTTTGATCATAAACTACGAGTTTATACAAGTGCTAGATTCAACATACATATGTGCAACAAAAAAAGTGAATCTATAATAGTCTACATACTACGAGTGCGTCTATGCCCTGAACTACCAACTGTGGGTGCTGCACTCCCAGCCTCCTCAAGCCTTTTTAGTAGGCTACTATCCTCAGGCGACACTGTCGCCACGCTGACCGGAATCCCATCGGATCTGGGAAGATGCGCTGCACCAACACCACACAGTATCGCTTTCCCTTTCACACCTTTCTTCCTTGCGAGCCTTGTGGCATGGGCTTCCAAGGATGCCTTCAAGGATATTTCTTTCTCCAGAGCGAAAGGATTCAGAATGTCGCGTGGGCGCGCAAAGACAGGTACTTGTAGCTGTGACTCATCAGGCTTCAAAAAATAATCAGGCTGAGCCTCTGCGTCTTTTGCTGCGTGCCTCGCCAAAGTTAACCCCTCCATAATTACACTGATGGGGTAGTCTTGGTCACGCTCCATTTGAGCGATGCGAGGGAACTCGAAGAAATTAACCTTCTCCATGGCAACAACAAGCTTCACATAGCCATCACCATCGTAGCATGGTACTTCTGCGAGGGGCACAGTCAACATCTTGCCCTTGTGCAGCTCCTCCATAGCTTCAGCTTTGCCACGCGCCAAGGCACACTGCACTACGTTCCTAAAAGCCTCAACAACTTCTTGGGACTCTAGCGTGCCCATAGCAGCGAGACGAAGACCATGACTGATCAGCCACCTGCGAGTGAAACAACATTCCCATTATAAGACAATAACTTCGAGGAAAACAAATGCTGTAAGTCGGAAACATTCAAAAAGGAAAAAAATCACAAGGAATCAAATGCTACCGGCGCTCAGCAATAGTAAATACCAAGTGCGGGTACAGTTCCTCATCATACTCAATGCTCAGCTTACGCAGTTTACCCTCCTGCGTCTCCAAGGCACCCTCTACAGCCTTGCGGAACTCATCCAACTGGGCGAAGTGCTTGCTCTTATTCTTCTGCATGTACTTCAAACCCCATAAGCAGGTAGACTTGTACTGCTCAAAAGCAGCACGCTCATGGCTCAATTGGGCCAGCAACGATACCATCTCATCTGCGAGCTTCTTGGAGTGCGCAACGGTTGACTCCACTGCAGCTTGAGCACTCGCCAACTGTGCTTTCAACAACGCAATCTCCTCATCCTTCTGCGCGCTGCTGCTACCTTCACCAGCGTACTGCGCCTTGAGTTGAGCAACCAATGTGGCCTGGCGCGCAGTAGCCACGCTCAACTCCTCTATCAGCTCCTCCGCAGACATCTCCTCACTTGCCTTGGAAGGCTCTTCCACCTGAGGGTGACTCACCTTAGGTGGCGATTGCTCCATATGCGCTGCATCACCCCCTGCAGCTTCGTCACTACATACAAAGAGCAAGAAGTCAAGACATTATATCGATGATAAAAAAAAGAAGAAGAGAGAAGAAGAAACATGACATTGTTACTTACTTGGGAGAGGAGGTCTTAGCAGTATCCCGCGCAGTCACAGATAGCGACGCATCCTCATCTGTGGACACATCCACAGTAATGACGTGGCGTCTGCGCTTGGATGTGCCCACGCCACCATCGCCAGACGCCTTGCGCTTCACTCCCTGACTCGCCTCTTCAAAATCACTGTCAACCTTGAAGATCCCCATACCCTCAGAGGAATCAGTGTGCGAAGGCTCAGGGGTTTGCACTTCCTGAGAAGGAACATTTTGCACGGGAGTCGCTTCCAACAGGGGTTGGGCGACGTTAGCCGGTTCCTCTTACGCATACTCCATGATGCGCCCTGCTGTGGCTTCTAGAATGGCTGTCTGACCCTCCCTCAAAGGACGCACCCCCACAGTTACCTGTGCGGGCTTTGACAGCTTCACCACGCTAAACAAGTCCATCTCTGCGCAACACATAACAAATAACAAAAAAAATTGGAGTTATATATAACTACAATACGAAAGCATGCTTACACTAAAGATGCGAAGGAAAGGAAGGACAAGCACCCACCCCGGCCATTCTCATCCAGAAAAGTTGGCACCTCGTCTGCGCCTTGAAAGAAGTTGCGACTAATCCCCATGTGCACCAAAAACTCTTCTGGGTAAGAGTTGATGGGGATGCGGTTGGCATTTATTGTCTCCGCATCATCTGTGTTGTACGTCCCGGGGTCTGGGCGCTCATCCTTTGGTAGCGTCCCCTGAGTATAGAACTCAAAGAGCCAGGGGAACACTTTATTGTCCACCCAGAAAAATCTTTCCCTCAAATTCCTAAGGGCGTCTACCTTCTCAGTATAACATTGAAGGCGCCCTACGCGCTTCGAAAAAGATACCCACCCGTTTGACCACGTTGTGTGGTAAAACGCGCGGAAGAGATTGATGGTTGGGTTAATAGCGAGTAAACGACAGTTTACTTCAAAATTGGTTATCTTCGCTACACCTATACATTGCAGCTGGGATATGTGCAGACGGTAAAAATTGAGCACGTCGCTCAGGAATAGGGATATGGGCACGCGCTGATTCGCAAATTCAAAAAAACGCGTGTATACCCCTACCTTTCCCTCAGGGAAGTCAGCAATAGATGCGTCCGCCACCGGTACTACCGGATGCAACGCGAGGGGAATATAATAGTCCGAGGTGAACTGACAGAGTTCATCCTCGTCCATCTCGGAGGCAAAATCATTTAATTGGCGAACCATTTTTGAAATATAATTTGATCAAGATGCGCACGCGCTGTTACCTTAACGAAGAATAGATTTCTTGATTGGTATTTGGCGATTCTAACAATGGTGGAAATGGCGATTTACTGTGATAATCACAGTGAAAATGGAGAACCCTTTATATAGGGTTACCCCTAGCCTCGGATGAATGCCATGTGGATCCCACTAACTCTAATCGTGTGGCTGGAATATAAACAGGTACAACACTTTTTCACAATTTTTGAGGAATACGTGGGACTCATTTAGACTACATACACCGTATGTTTATTTTTGGCGGGAAATACTTGGAGCTTCCCCGCCACGCTTTCCGCTATCGTTGTTACTCTAGCATACGGGGCCACACCCTGCGCATACTAGACTGGGGGGACATGATGACGTATAGTCCACACTCGAGTCACGAACCCAATTAATGTACATTACTAATGCCCAAGCCCATCACGCGTGGGCTATCATAATAATGATTTGGGCTCACGAAAGCCCAAACCCAACTATTTTATTTATGGTCTTGATAATTATCTTTTATTTATGGGATAAAGATCAATAGACCGGATAAGGTGAGATACGCCGAAGAGTAAGGAGCACGAAACCTACAAGGATTTCGTGCCTATAAAAAGAATATCACGGCTCTCATTGAGGTACGATCTAAAACCCTAACTCTTCACTATAACCCTAAGAACCGATTACTTTCTCTCACGCCGGAGGATAATCGTGGGAGACAATCCCACGATAAGCCTAACGGTGTTGTTTGCTTTCTTAGTGCGTAGGTCTCGAGCATTAAGATCTAATTGATATGAGAACAGGAACCCAAACAAGGAACGACAACTTTTGTATCAACAAGTATAATCCATTATTTATTTAGACAATCAATTACAGAGTATAATTTATTTCACAAAATTTCTCAAACTCTTAATTACTCTACCACTTTTCACCTTCTTTTGCATCATCACTTTTCCCAAATCGGTATGACAAAAAACATTTGATCAGTTTATAAGCTTGAAGTAGTGGCCTACTATTATCCTTCAACCATAGTTTTTAGTTGAATCCGTAAAAATACCCGATAGTCCATTACTTTCGGCATTTGTTTGGTATATTTCCATACCCTTGACACATCCCCAACAGTGACATTTCACTCCAATTTTTCAATCCATCATGTTTTGGTGTCTTTTGGGTGGGTTTCCGCAAATGAACCAATAAATAATAATAATAATAATAATAATAATAATAATAATAATAATAAAGGAATTATTTGATGGTTATTTTTTAGCCACAAATTATGTTATTATTTTTCTTATATTTCACTTTTCTATTTTAAAAAGATATACGTATAAAATAAACATACCCGTGCATAGCAACGGGATTTTATAACGACAGATCGTTTAGTGATAAAAAAAAGTTTATGGGTTATAAATGAAAAATAATAAAAGTTAGGGGTGGCAAATCTTGCCCAATTTGTAATTTTTGGGCGATTTTTGACACTTTTTTAAAAGTTTGGGGCGTTTTTTGCCCCCTTGCATTTATTTGATGGGCTCTTACAGACAAAAGATAAAAACAGATATTATTAGATGGGCTTTCAAATCACACAATTCAACTTTCAAGCAATTACTCTCATTTTTTTAATTAGTTGCATTTTTATTTATTTGTCCCAGCAGATTTTCTCAAATTTGCAGTCAGATTATTTTATTTTATTTTTTTTCTAAGAAAAAATAATTAAATATAGTTAAGACTTAGATGCTTGAAATTTTTTTACAAGATGAATTAAAGGGGTTTTTAGGACTGTTCCGAATGTTTTTAATAGTTGAATTATAATTTGCTCGTTTTAGCCCGTGCCCGTTTGGCCCGATTAATAATTTGTCCGTTTAGCCCGTGCCCGTTTTAACCAGTGCCATTTTAGCCCGTGCCCGTGCCCGCCCGTTTCCGTGCCCGCCCGTTTTGCCACATCTAATAAAAGTTTAAAGATTTAGGGATTAAACATATGACATGAGCTTAAGTATCAAAGTCAATAACTCAACACATTTAGTAACTGATTTTCCCGCCCAAATTGATATGAAAATCAGTTACTAAATGTGTTGACTTATTGACTTTGTTGACTTATTGACTTTGATACTTAAGCTCATGTCAACATAATGTTTTGAAACCCAGTTGAACCGTTCCAGTCGAAAAACGGGTCGATTTAAACCGAGTCATGCTTTTAATAACTGAACCCGTCGTGTCCAGTTTTCAAAACTATATGTTTTTCCCAGTTGAACCCGTTGGTCAGGTCCAGTTTTCAAAACTATATGCAACATCAACTTATTAGCTTGTATAAAGTTTTGTGTGTTTTATTAATTTGTATAATGTGTATAATAACATATACTTTTCATTTTAGAGTGTTTTAAAAATAACATTAATTAGTGTGTTTAATTATTTTATATTTTATATTATGTTGTAGCTTGTTTAAATTGTATATTGTGAAAATTTTATTGTACTTTTTTAGTAAGGATTGTTTTAATTGATTGTTTTTAATTTAATATAGATGCTTTTAATTGGTTGTACCATATGAATAAATTATTGTAATTTTAAGTTATGAGGTGTTTTAATAAAAACATTAATTACACAATTCATTTTCTCTCACCCTTGACTTTCAAGATTTCACTTTCAAGAGCATTAATTAAAAGGGCAAAATGGGGATTGACTGAAAATTTAGTTTTCCACTTTTCCCCTTTGACTAAATCTACATTATAAGTAGTTAAGATTATTGTAATTTTAAGTTATGGGGTGTTTTAATAAAAACATTAATTACACAATTCATTTTCTCTCACCCTTGACTTTCAAGATTTCACTTTCAAGAGCATTAATTAGAAGGGCAAAATGAGGATTGACTGAAAATTCAGTTTTCCACTTTTCTCCTTTGACTAAATCTACATTATAAGTAGTTAAGATAAACATATCCATTATTTATTTTCTCCATCTACATTCAATTCAAAATCCAAATTCTAAACCCTCTACTAACAAAATGGCCCTTAGTTTATTATGTGAGAGGGTTATAACTATCAAAGATCAATTGATTATTCCTCTTCAAAAGCATGTCGTTATCGTCCCTCTATTGATTCAAGTAAAGTTTACTTTATTTTATGTTTGATCGTTTATATAATAATTAACATGATATATAATTGGGATGAATTACAACGATTTTTTTCCTATATTAAATCAAAGAATCACCTTGTCTGCTTACACCCGCCACTGATGGTGAAGCGTTCACTCTTATAGGGCTATTAAGATCTCGGATCTCTTATTCTTAGCTTTGACCTTTTTCTTAGCCAAGAAACTCTATAGCATATCTTCAGACAAATAGGTTTACTTTATGGGATAATTACCAAAATAGATCGTTGACTTTTTGACTAGTCACTTTGTAGACTTTCAAATTTCACTTTCCAAAATTATATCAGGGCAACTTAAAAAATGAGCAACCTTCATATATGTGCGACACGTGTCCTTAAAAGATTCTAGATTCTGTACTATACATTCCAAAAGATTCTAGATTCTGTACTATATTAATAAAATATTCGACACGTGTCGCACATCTATGAAGGTTGCTCAGTCGCCAAGTTGCCCTGATCCGCCGGAGGAAAGTGATTTAAAAACATCTATTCAAGGAATGTGCTTTGGGCGAATGATCTATTTTGATAATTTTCCCTTACTTTATTAGGATGAAGAATGTGTATTACATCGTTTTTTCGTATATATTTGTTTCTCACGTATAAAAGTTAGAATGATGAAAGCATGCATGAACCATAACACTATATAGATGGACTTAAACACTAGAAAATGATTTCCTTCCGCCCAAATGTCGATCCTCAGACTCGTCAACAACTGAATGGCTTCCAAAACACTTAGTCTCATGATGCTTATGATCCTTTCCCTCGACCCATTTCTTGAACTTCCTAGCCAACCATCGCCTCTTCCTATGCCGTTGATCAGTTCCAAAAAAAGGCTCATCATGGTGCTCCACACTGTCGTTGTCCGACTCATGTCCTATATGCTCTTCAGGCGCCTCATTTCCTCTGAACTCCTCCAGTCCTAACTCATGATTAGTCTCTTCATCGTTAGATTTCTTTTCTTTCTCGAGCTCATTCCTCCTTGCGAGCTCATGCCTTAGACACGCATGGCACCATCGTAAGTATATTAGTTCTTTCAGTTCGGCTGCTCGATCCTTCTTTAGGCTTTCTAGTTCGTTAGCTACTCGGTTGTAGTTCTCTATCAGTATCCGCTCTGCTTCAGCCTCCAAAGGAAAACAATTTTGTAAGTTCCATTCTTAAAATGATTTGATAACTGTGACTTTGATTTACGTATGACTAGGCACACTATGTATGTTCTTTCTTATTTGAAATTGACCGATTAAAAAAGATATCTAAAAAGAGACAAGTGAAATGGGTTGAAGGTGTTGCAAAGTTCTATTGTTAATACCGTAGAACATTGTAATTTCTTTACTCAAAAGCATAGTTTATCATTCATCTTATATTGAATTAATTGATGATTAGCGCGACACTTGCTTATAGCTTTGAATTAAAATTGACCAAAAAAAAAAAAAAAAAAAGTGATTCCGCGTCAACCCGTCAACCCACCAGCCTTGTTTTGACCCATTTAACTATGTTTTTCACCCTTTACCCAACTAGACCCGTTAATCTAGTCACCTCTAATGAATAGGAGCCGAAATTAAATTGTTATACCTTCAATGCAACTTCCGTTTCTGATGTCTCTAGCTTTTCAAAAAGCTCATTTTTCTCGTTCCGCAACTGACTAATCATTGTTCTCATTTCCTCAACTTCTCGTTCAAATAGCCCAATCTCATTATCCTTTCTCTTTAACTCCGCTTTGCTGCACATTATTTCATCTTCTCGTGCTTCAATCTTCAAATGCATTTTCCTAATCAACCGCGAACTTTCTCTTGTTTTCTTCAAAAGCTTCTGAACCCTTCTCTTAAGCAAACCATTTTCCAATCTTGAAGATTCGAGCTCTTCCAACGCTTTTAGATATTCAATCACCATTTCATCAAACTTCTTGTTCTCTACTTCTATTGATGACACCTCCTTTTCCATGAAATCGGCCCGTTCTTTCTCCAGAACCAAACTGTTTTGAACCTCCAATAGTGCATATTCTTGGTCTTTCAAGTCAATAAATCTGAAAAACTTGAACTCTATCTCCCTTTCAAGTTCTTGAAGCTCTTCAATTTTATTTCTAAGGGCGAACATTTGTTCTTTGAGATTATCACTTTCATCGTGGGTATTGTCTTTGCAATCTTCACAATTCTTTCTATTTCCAATCCTGGAAATCAAAGAACAAGTAACAGAAAAAGCAAGAGGGATTCCAGCCATGATCAAGATTGACTTGATCAAGTCGCCCCGCGATTGGTTGCTCTCCATTAAATTATTTTAAAATTTTCGGTAAGTACTTAATCTTGGGTTTGGTTGTGTTATTCACTATATATAATGAAGATTATGATCAAAACGTGTTCCTGTTTTGCAATATTGTGATTCATATTCTTTGCTTTTGCACTATACTTTAAGCTATGTTGTTGACATACTTTTATGGTTGCTTTTGGGGCACACTTGATGGCCACAAATGAAAAACTTTATCGTTCTTTCTTTTTGAGCAGATTTTGTTTTGGAATCAAACTCCTTTTTTTTTGTATTTAATGGTGTGGTGCATGTGTAAGTGGAATTTACAAATTAATTCGAACCAGCAAAACTTTATGCAGTTTGATAAACATGTGTGAAATACGTTTAAAGTGAATTAAATAATTAATACTCTTTTCTATGTTCTTCCTTTTCTAGAACGATGTATTATCATATCTTATAGCTAGTAATGTTCTTTATAAATCACATTCAGCGTCCATCGGCTTATTTAATCTTCTATTGTATCATATTTTTTATTTCTTCCATTGAAATAAAAGTTCTATTAAAATTTCCTCTAACACTAGTAAGAAAATGATTAAAAAAAGAAAAAGAAAAGAAAAATCTTAGTGATAGAATTATAGGGTATATTTGGTGTGTAGCGGTGTGGAGTTTTTTTAAGCAGTGATCAGTACGCAATGAGTATTTTGAATTTTCATAGTTGTTTAATAAAAAACAGTTAAACTTTGAATAATTTAAAAAAAAAACTAATTTTACAACGCATTTTTAAAAAGCGGTAAAACAGTGTACTGTAACTACAAGTTACGCTTACTGTTATCCAACAAAATTTCGACATCTCTAAACTCGAATCGCACGGCCCTGCTCTAACATGCGTGCGTCACATTGACCCACATACTTTATATTTTATTTACGGAGTATTTTTTTCTATATATATATCTATTATATGATGTGACCTAGTATCAAAGTTAACCTAATTCTAGCAATGTTTTCATGAGCCGCCACTTTCTTATCCTCGTCATTTACCCTTCTCGTTCACACATCTTGATTCTTCCCCAACATTCTTCCTGGGTTTTCTTTATTTGTCCAATATACTTTGGTATCAAAGTTTTTCAATCTTTGAATCATTTTGTGTTGCACAAGTCACATAGTGCGATGATACCCTTCATCCGTCCCATCAAATGCATCCAATTTACTCTGTTGATTTATTTTATAAAATGGCTAAAAGACTATTCGACCATGGTTTCCCTGTTTAAGAAAATTCATTTGAGGGGTTTGTGACCCATGCTCGTGGGATGAGCATCTAATGAATTATGGTTTTGCCTTATTAGGCATTATAAAAAGTCTTTGTAGATCGAACCAATACAAGTATAGATATATTTTGTAAAGACAAAATGGTCGATCATGAAGCAAAGGTTTTCACCGAGTTGAATTCATCACTTACAACTCTTTGATGCCTTTTTACTATCATTGATTTGTATCTCCGAGCTAGCCAACATGTTTCCCGGTTCCACGAGTGAAGTTGGTTCCACGAGTGGGACCGCCCCTCGAGCGATGATCCTTCCTCGAGCAGGAATCCCGGAAGTGGAAAGGGAAACGGGGATGATTGGAATGGTGGGAACGGGGATATCTGGGCATGGCAGTAGTAGTGTTTGTTTCATAAACTTTGGTACTTATGTTTTTAGTTATGTTTAAGCTTTAGATACTTATGGTTGTGTATGGATTTGTGGTATGCGGATATTGGTCCATTTTGTTGATTGTTTAAGAGGATATGTATTAGTTAGGATGTATGCACGAAAGGGTGGTGGATATTGTTTACGTGGTGAACTGAATGAAGCATAGACAATTCTAAAAGCTATTGTGGCAAAAGGATGAGGAGCTAATAGAGATACATAATACAAAAAGAAGAAAATTGCTCTGTGCACTAAATGTGGATACTTTTGGTAAATTAGATGAAGCTTAGACAATTGTAAAAGGTGTAGTGGCAAGGAATGTATTGCACAACATCATTACCTATTGCTAGCTGATAGATAGATACTACAAGAAGAAGAAGTTGATGAGGCCATGGATGTTTTTAGAAGTACAAGAAAAAGTTGTATTTTCTTAGGGTTGTAATAGTGATCCAGGTTTATGTACTATGTTACTAATGAATGATGTAAGTTTTGTATACTATGTTAAATTAATGATGGTTGTAACAAATGTACCAAGAGTAACTTGGCAATAAATTGTTTAATCAACTCTTCTTGAATAGTATAAATCTGAATGTTAGGAGTTAGGAACTATACAGTGATGTTTGTCTGCGAGTGTGATTTGTTTAAAACATCATTCAGTAATTCATTTGTTAATGGTTATATGCTGATTTTCCTGGTTTTAAAACTTTTCTACCATATAATTTTTTATGCTGGGCTATAAATGCTGTTTTTATTTGGGTTGTGTTAACCCAACGGGGTCTACCCGCCCGGTCCCACCTATTTTTAGTCAAACATACAAGCATTAAAGCAGACAGTACAGGCGGCGGCAGCACAATTCTTCCACACACCCCCCCTATACCCCCGTGGGGTTAACCTCTGCCTTTTATTTTCTTTCTAGAATATCATCGGTGCACATCTTGATGATAGGATAAATTAAAAATCCAATGCTTATTTTCCTACTTTAAGAAACTCAGAAACTCTGTCTGTGCCAACATTTTGTGTAGCATGTAGGCATACATTTCACTAGATGCTTTGATTTATTATTTTTTCTTTTGAAAAGCAAGGCATTTCTATTAAACAAACAGGCACAAAGGCCAAAGTGCCATTCAAACACAGCCAACGCTAGGAAGGCTTAAACAAAAGGAAGAAGAAGAAAAGAGTAGCACATGGCAACCAACGCCTAAACAAACCACAACCTAACTAGCCAAATCACCATCCGCGCGCATAAGCATTGAAGATCTCTTGTGGAACTATACAGCCATTGCTTATGACACTGCATTATGCGTGAACTGCTTATGTGTATTGTAGTATTCTTCTGTTCTATCAGTACGATATGTAAAGACCGATCACAATATCAACTTTAGGTTCCCCTGTTTGGTTGGACTTTTCGATGTGACAAATGATTAAAGAGAGTACTCTGTTAAATTTTTATTAAAAAGAATATATACCAGGTTAGACATCCAACGTCACATTGCAATATAGTCACCAGATGAACCATGTCATTTAACTAAAAACTTCTTAAACCCTGTTATACCCTGCAACCGTATACTTTAAGTGGCATACAGTTTTGTTGTAGATAAAATTGGTCTTCAAGGGATCCCTTATTTTGCGATACCGCATATTTGTTTTGCGATATGTCATACGCGATTCTTCATAAACTGCCCTAGTGTTAATTTAAACCTCTATCAGATCCCAAATATTCATTTAAGTAGTTGGTTTTTGTTTGTTTTCTTCTTGGAGGATACGATGCTAATAGGAAAAAGGAGTTCGTTAATGCTTTGGGAAAGCTAGGAGACATGTATAAGGATTGATTTTTAAATTAAATATATAGTAGTATTTTCATAATATGAGAGTTTACGTATTTGATGGTATATACCTTTGATACAATGATACACATAACATCCTCCTTTATGTCAATTTTCTTAGACTAATGCTAATTGGCATTACCACAACCGACGATTCCAACGCGTCTCCCCCACTAGCTCGAAGAAAAGTAACGCTTCGCCAATCAATCTTTTGATTGTTTTAGTTGCTTGGCCTACCGAAAGAATTGCAACATTGACGCCTTTTTTTTTTTTTTTTTTTTTTTTTTTTTTTTTTTTTTTTACCATTGGGGGCTTGTTTTCAACCGTTGCATCGTTTTTCAACCGTTGCACCGTTTCTAAAATGAAGAAACCATCATCTGTAATTTAGGTTTTTATTTATTTATTTTTTATGTCTTTGAAAAAGAAGAAGAAGGAGGCGCCTACAAATTTGGAAGGGTTTTTATGTTTGCTAACTTGTTTCTCTTTCTTTTAGAAATAGGCCCATAAAAACCCATCTACACTTGCATTATGAGTCTACACAATTACCATACCTATTTACAATGAATCTACAAAATATAGTTTGTTTTAGTTAATTAAAAACAATAAAATAAATAATAATAAATGAAAAAATAAAAAAGAAAAATTTATGGAGTTGCTTTTGTGATCACCACTAGCTAATTATGGTTGGGGTGAAGTTATGGAGAGAGAAAGCTGAGGTGACGCTGAAGTGACGGGGTTGGTTGGTTGAATTTGTAGTCACCATTAGCATTAGTCTAAGCGAACTTCCAATGAATGGCAACTTAAGGTTAAAATGGACTTTTCATATAGCCATCATATATTTTTTTTGAAAAATGACAAAAATAATGAATTTTATAACATATTTCACTAAATACCATTTTTTTTCCTCTCTAAAAAGCCATTGTACCCATGAAACTAATAAGGTCTTGCTACATTTTGAGGATTTTTTTTTTTTTTTTTTTTTTTTTTTTTTTTTTTTTTTTTTTTTAAATCGAAATGTTAACCTTGCTAGTTTTTATAAAAAATCGCAAGTTTGATTAGCAAGTCAGCTTTACGATTTATTATTATTATTATTATTATTATTATTATTATTATTATTTTTGAAAAACCTAGCAAGAGAACCTTGATAGTTTTCAACCTAGCTAAACAGATGTGGTTTTTCTTGTTCATGTTACCGAGGGAGGGTAATCCTTTTGACTCATATGTACGTGGCCTCACCGAGTTAATCATAGAACCGTTTCTGGCCCTTCCTTGGCCACCCTCAAACGTACACATCTAGCGAGGTTTGAATTTTTGACCTCTTGTTTGAAAGCCAAATGACCTTACCACTAAGAGCATACGGTATGGTGACCATGGAGGTGAGTTATGGGGATAACTTGCATTGCGTTAAGGGGTGAGTTACCTTACCGTGACCCTGCGTTAAAGCCTCGTTAATTTGGCAAGTTAACACTTTGACGCAACGTTAATGGGGGGAGGTTTTTGGTGAGTTATGGCATAACTCAGAAAGTTATTATACCGCCCTCCAAGTTATCCTTTAACTCGTTTTTTTTTTTTTTTTTTTTTTTTTTTTTTTTTTTTTTTTTTTTTTTTTTAAGAAGAAAAAATGGGGCCCAAAATATTGAGTTAAGATGAGTTATGATACCGGGTGTTTTTTTTTAAATAAGGTGAAATGGTTAAAGCTGATGTTGCGCTGACGTGGCACTAAGTTAAATGATAACTCTGAGTTATCATACCTTGTGCTCTAAGCCATTTGGTGGTGGTTAGTTTTCAACCTAGCTAGTTTTCTACAAATTAGCAAGGTTAACGTTACGATTTTTTATTTATTTATATTTTGTTAATACAAATAATGTCAAAAACGTTATTCGCATTATTCGGTCTTCTCGTGTTTTGATAATCACAAAATATAAAGACATGATACGTAAAGTTACGGTTTATAAGTTTTTAATCGAGGAAACTCGTTTCTTCTATGTAGCTGCTTCAATGTCACTTCAGGTATGAACAAACTTTATACCGTCATTTGTTAAGTGATCAAAGAATTTTATTTTCACATAAACTTACATTTTTAAGTTTGACAAAACATTTTCACAAAAGTATTTTTATGCTTTTAAAGAAATGTTTTATTAAGAAAATAAATTCAAATTCAAACTTTATAACAACTAGTTTTCCCCCCAAATCAGTTCAGCCTGAACCAAATAAGTTTTCACCATGTCAGGACAAAAAGGGAGCGTTTTGTCGAGGCGGTGCCTTAAATAGGCCGACGGTCCCTTAGTAATAAAGGACCATCTGGCATTTACGGGACCGTCCCTCTCCCTCCTGTCGCCTATAAACACTGAACTGTTACACTTCAGAAAACAGACTTTCACACACACAAAACTTTCTGGTCTTTGTTCATTTTATTCTTTGATCACTATAACATGTCGTTATATGTTTATAAGTGATTTCCTCTTCCGTCAAGTGAAAGAGAAGAACTCTCGACAACTATGAAGATTTGAGATGTTATAGGTGTCTACACATAAACGTAACAAGTGTTACGGTGATAGGCTATGTATATTATGTCATTATTTTCCGACTTGTGTGTGAGTTATATTTGTATGAACTTGGATGGTGATGTAGTTCCAAGAATTATATTTGTGTGAGCTTGGATGGTGATGTAGATCCAAGAAGTCTTGTAACTAGATTAGTTCATGTATTTGATGTGAGGAGAGTGATGTCCTAAAGTGTAGGTTAGGATTTGTCGAGTCATTATGTAAAGACTTGGATCGGGTGATGATCCAAGTGTGTCAAGTGTGTGAAGGTTTGATTCGGGTGAAGAATCAAGTGAGTCATGTGTGTGAAGGCTTGATTCGGGTGAAGAACCAAGTATGTCAAATAAGTGAAGGCTTGGATCGGGTGAAGATTCAAGTTGGACAAGAGTGCTTGTTCGTGTGGTCACGTGGGCCTTGGAATAGATTGGTTCTAGATATGATTAGAACTCGACATTATGCTTAGTGTCGTTAAGCCTTGTGTAAGCATGTGCGCGGATTGCTCCGCTTGAAGGAGTGTGTTGATATAGTGATTGATAACTCTCAAGTATGGTACTCGGGGAGTGGAGTAGGACGGAGAGTAAGCTTCGTGCCGAACCACTATAAATCGCCGCGTCTCTTGGTTGTGTTCTTTCCTTACTTTTTACTTTACTTATTTATTTGTGTATGTTAGTAACCAAATTGATATCACATAACTAGTAGGATTCAACAAGTTTGTAAAAGAAAAATACCGGACCTAAAACGGCTAAACGCCTTAGAAAATTAAAAGAATCGATGAAACTGTTCAACCCCTTCTAGTTTTTACATATTTTTTTAATGGAAAAATTTTAGATAATCTTGCTAGATTTAAGACTTGTGAGATTTTTATGCATAGGATAAAAGGTTATATTCGCAAGAAAATTTCGAAAGCTTCTTTTAAATATAGGAAAAGCTATTCGAAATCTTGGGATTTTTTTTTTCTTTTGTATTATTATTTTTTAAATCGCAAGGTTCACCTTGCTAATTGTTTTAAAAAAAAAAAGCAAGTTTAACCTTGCTAGTCAAACTTTGCTAGTTTTTTTAAAACTAGCAATGTTCAACTTGCTACTTTTCTTTTATTTTTTTTTAAATCATAAAGTGAACTTTTAGGAAAATCAACTTTGCCAATTTTTTAGAAAAACTAGCAATGCTTGACTATTAAGGACATCCTCTCCTTATTATTATTATTATTATTATTATTATTATTATTATTTTATTATTTTAATTATTTTTGTAAAATTGGTTACTTTTAAATATTCGTCAAAGTATTATGTTTGTAAAATTGCTTATTTTTGTCTTTTTTCCTATTTCTTTTACTAGTTATTACTATGCTTTTGTGATATTATGCTGTATATGTTATTTATGATATCATCTCATTTAGCCCATTATTTTTTTTTATCAACCAATTCCTAATCTTTCCGGTCAACGCGTGAGCGTAATCAACCTTGTACTCATCAAACTCCCGCGCGACAACCTTGTACTCATCAAACTTCAAAGGAGGATTAATGAACTTTTCCTAACCTTTTATTACTATCAAATGTATCACACTTAGGGGGTGACAATGTTGCCTAAGGATGCCTCAAGTTTTATTTTAATTAGTCAATAAAGAGAAGCCAACACATTTCATGCCTAACCATGCCTCAAGTATCATTTTTAGTGGCAATGTCATGCCTAACCATGCCTACATTTAAGGTTCAACGTTTGAATTTATTAAATGCACAAGGTCTTTGCCGAATCGGTAATGGTTACCGATTGAGATGCCGATTTCCTCATGCCGTGGCATTGTTGATGCCGAGTATTGCCGACCTTTGCCGACTCATGTTGCCACCCCCCTTATGTCTTCATTGACTACTTTTTTACAATTAACTTTAACAAAAGGCAACATCCAAAAAATAAAAAAGGAAGCATCAACTGAATAAGTATCACAAAAGATGAGCATGCAGAAACGCTACCAAATTAAAAATCAAAGTGTTGATTGTAAGCAATTAATATAGAAGAAAGATATATCAATCCATCTTACGAATCATTAGCTTATATGGCTTGAAAATTTCATCCATGGTGATGTACTAAAGCCTCATAACCTACCCATTCAAAATAATATGTTGAGATAGCTTTTTTAAAAGCTTTTTACTATTTCAAAAAGTTTTTTGCATTGGAAAATTGGACTTTTTCTAAAGCTTTCATGCATGACTTGGAAAATACCAAGCATTTAAAACATTCTACTATACAAATATTTTGAAGCATTAAATTGAAATAACTTTTTGAGCATGAGCATTGTGGATGCTCCACATCAACCAAGGGTTCGCCCACCGGCCAACGAGTCTCAGCATCCATGACATGGATGGTCTACTAAAGTCTCAGCACCTTCCCAAAGCTATTCAAAATTCTAATAACACCTCACCCAAATCCAAAACACACAAAACAAAATTCCACCACCAATATGACCAATAACACAGCATGCATAACAAATCCGTCGTATCACTAACCCCCTCCCAAATGTCAACTCTGCCTTGAAAAGTGTCTAAAAGAATATTGTTAACATTTCAGTATGACTTTAAATAGTGTTTAAAAGAATAAACAAAATGAAACTAATCAATATTAAATGCACAGCAATTTTTTGGCTATATATAGAAAATCACACATACACAGGAGATGCATAACATAAGAAGCCCCATCCACCAAATTCTTAGTCTCTTTTCTTATGGCTTCAATGAGTTTCTGTATCAGTCCACTGGTCCATTCTAACTATTCTCTGATTAAATGTAGTAATTTAAGAATTCACAAGCCATTATACTCTTCACAATCCACCTTAATGACATACACTACGGTTGAACAACCCATTGTTAGGCGATCAGGAAATTACGATCCAACATTGTGGTCATATGATCACGTTCAATCACTCTCTAGTAAATACACAGTACGATTTTTTCTATTTTCCTTGTACATATTATATCAATTTCTAGTTGTATATATCATATATAATTGTGCTCATATTAAAGAATTTATCTACACAGGGAGAAGATTATGTGGCAAGAGCAAATGCTTTAAAGAACGTAGTGAAGACGATGCTATGCAAAGAGATGAATGTGCTTAGCACCTTAATGCTGGTTGATGAGTTGCAGAGACTCGGAATAGCATATCATTTTGAGATAGAAATAAGCAATGTTTTAGAGAAGATTTACGACACTTGTTATAAAACTCGGGACAAGTGGGAAGGCATGGATTTGAACCTCAAAGCACTCGGCTTTCGACTACTGAGACAAGATGGTTATCAAGTTCCTGAAGGTACATAGTAATAAATTTAATGATTTATATACGGTGACTCAAGGAGTTAAATTAATTGAAATCTAGTCAAAGATAAAAGATAACAGTAAAATGCTACTAACTACTTGTTTATGTAACTGTATATATATTTATTCATTTATTCTGTTAGCGTGCATGATTGAATACAGTTTAGTTTATAAATTACAAGGAAACACAAACTTGTATTTAATTGAGATTTGTTATTATCTTTAGAGATATTTTGCGACTTCAAGGAAAACACTCGAAATGTTAAGCCACACTTACTCGAGGATATGGTGGGCGTACTTAACCTGTATGAGGCTTCTTATCATTCATTCGAGGATGAAAGCATTCTAGATGATGCAAAAGAGTTCACAACCAAATATCTCAAAGAAAATCTAGAGAATATTAATGAAGGTATATCATCTTTAGTCAGTCATTCTCTGGACATTCCGTTGCATTGGAGAGTACCCAGGGTAGAGGCGAAATGGTTTATTCAAAATTATGAGAAAAGAAGTGACAAGAATCTCACATTGATCGAACTTGCGAAATTGGATTTTGATATGCTTCAAGCTATATATCTTGAAGATCTAAAACACACATCAAGGTATCTATTATTCTTTTCTCCCTTATACAAGTACGCCCAAACTATTTTTGTTATGACTTAAGTATTCTTCCATTAATTAGGTTTGAGATTCAAGGAAAATGTCAATGTATACGTATGTTAATCACCATCATCATCTAAGTATTCTAATTTATATATGACATAGGTGGTGGAAAAATATAAGATGGGATGAGAAGTTAAGCTTTACTCGAGACCGGTTGGTGGAGCATTTTTTGTGGGCGCTTGGTTTTGGCTACCTACCTCAGTTTAGTCTTGGAAGGAGAACAATAACAATGGTTAACTGTTTGATTACTACAGTTGACGATGTCTATGATTTGTATGGTACTTTGGATGAAATTGAACTCTTTACTGATGTTATTGATAGGTTAATACTAACATACTCTCACTTCTTATAAGATTACATGTTTGTCAACTGGTACTATTAGCACATATATATCGTAACAAGTGAAAAGGATTTCTAACGCGCAGATGGGATATCAATGCGGTCAATGAACTTCCAGAATATATGAAGATATGTTTTCTTGGATTTTATAACACCATAAATGAGATCACATATAATACCTTGACAGAAACCGGACTCTTCGTCCTTTCATGCCTAAAGAATGCAGTAATTAATCAATCATTTGAAACTCTATATAATAAACTTCTTCTTGATTATGGATAATGTAATTAATTCAAACTATTTGAATATGTTGCAGTGGGCAGACATGTTTAAGTCCTACCTCGTAGAAGCAAAATGGTACCACAGTGGGTATACACCAACACTCCAAGAGTACTTGGATAATGCATGTGCATCAATAGGGGGTCGTGTCATACTCCTCCATGTTAGGTGTTTAACATCATGTACTTCAACCGAAGAGATCTTACGTTGCATGGAAAGAGCAAAGAATCTAGTTCGGTACTCATCAATAATCTTCAGACTTGCTGATGACTTGGGCACATCCTCGGTATTTCATTTTATTAAATATACAATACTTATTGCCTTAATTGATATTTTACTGGGTTCTTTTCTTCTTTATATCCATTTGTAATAACTTATTTACAAATACTGTAATATCTTTCTCATGCTAATACATTGTAAATAACTTAAATATTTCCTATTAGGAGGAAATGGAAAAGGGGGACATTTCAAAATCAATCCAGTGTTACATGCATGAGAGTGGTGCTACGGAAGAAGAAGCTAGAATGTATATCAAAAGATTAATCATGGAAACGTGGAAGAAACTTAACAAAGAACGAATTTGTGCAAAGAACGAAATTCCACAGGAGTTTATTGACTGTGCTACAAACATTCCTAGGATGTCACAATTCATGTACAATGAAGGAGACTGGCATGGTCATCCAGAGATTACTAAAGATCATGTATTATCATTGTTATTCAATCCAATCCAAGGGATAAAATAGTCAAGATTGTGTACGAGTATTTTCTATTGGAAATGGACTTAATTCAAAGCTAAGATGCCATAGCATCCTATTTGTGTAAACTTGTGTAATTCGTCTTTTTTAATAATGAGTTTGGGTACAAAATAAATAATGCTAAATAATCAAATGGGTAGAACACTCAAACTGATTTTTACCAGCCTCAAAAACCCTTAAAAACAACCCGATCAACCAGTGATGAATTAAAGAGAAAGAATGTGGAGTTGAATCTCAAGTTCTGCAGACCGACTGGTTAATGAGACAAACTAAGGATCTAGACTTGGTTAATATTCATGGTTTGTTTTATGCACTGAAGTAGAATCAAGAAGATGCTAATGAAACTAAAGAAGAATGGAAGAACAAGAAGCTTTTGAATGATCCTCAAATCTCTCATAGCTATCTACAATAACAAAGCAAAGTATACTCCCAACAGAAAAGTTCCAGCTAAGTGTGTTACACTGTTACTTCATGATAATCTGAAGAAGAAGAAAAGGAAGACGCTTCAATAGAGAGGATGAATGAGTTTAACAAATTGCTGGCTTTACATGGAAAACCAATACAGAAATCCTTCTACTCTAAACCAAAAAACTACAACTTGAGAACATCTTCAGCCTCAACTTCATTGAACAAGAAACCAGAACACATGACTGATGAAAGTGTTGTGGAATAACCGCGATAATATCCCACAGACTAGGTAAATAGTGTGAATGATTCAACACTACAAGTATACCCCAAACTAGCTTATTGAAATTTCTACACTATTAAAAGGAGCAAGAGAATGTAACACCAAACTTTCTTATATATTTCTCAAACTAGAAACATATTACCACTAGTACAATCGACACCTCTCCCGTCGATTTTTTTTGCATTTCCCATCGTCATGTCGACGGCATTGTACGTTCCCGTCGTCATGTCGACGGGATAATGACGACGGCTGTGCCCCGTCGGGAACAGCATTGCCGTCGACATTGTGGGTCCCACGTCCTTTTTCAGTCAAAGAAATTCGTTGTCCGTCAAATTGTTCCCGCCGACATGTCGACGGGATTGTATATGTTATTAACAACTTAATTATTAAACGTTAATTAACTTTATACTATCCCGTCGACATGTTGACGGGAACAATTTGACGGGTCAAACGTGTGGGTCAACGTTGTATAATTATCCCGTCGACATGTTGACGGGACCAACTTGAAGGGTCAACGTGTTGGTCAATGTTGTATAATTATCCCGTCGATATGTCGACTGCATCATTAAACAATTAATTTTTTTTGTTTGATGGTGCCGTCGACATGTCGACGGTACCAATGTTATATACAGCAAACAGGAAGCTGCAATACTAGCAATATTCCAGATTTTTTCTGGAAAATTTTCTGAAAAAATCTACCAAAACCTGTAATACCAAAACCTGTAACCATAAGCTATAACCACTCAATATCAACATGTCCTAACACATACAACTCGACATCGGCTAAAACACTTTCAAATTATCGCTAAACACCCTCAAAATGCATTAAAACATATAAAGTCTACAAAACGGGGTGTGGTAATATCTAAACCTAGCTGCCATATCCACAAATGTTTCAATACCCGCGATGTTCAAATCGCCAAAAGGTTAAACTACAAAATACTAAGATAAGGATCGCGAAAATATTGTTTCAACCATAAGTACAACACAAAATATATAACCCAAGTTTGTACCTCTACATCCCCAAGTCACTCATCATGATCACTATCACCATCCACATCGATATTATCGCTCCCGCTCCTGCCAGCTCCACTCCCGCTCCCGCTCCCGCCAGCTCCACTCCCACTCCCGCCAGCTCCACTGCCCGAGCCATCCACATGCTGAGAATCCACCTGACTAATATACTGAGACCATTGCGGGTTGGTCGAGGCAAAACCCATCAACAAATCGAGCTTCTTCATCATGGTCTTGCGTTCTTCAGCATCTTCCTGGCTCTTCTTCTCTGCCTCAACAATCTTCTTATGAGCTGCAGCAAGCTCAGCAGATAGTTTGGCAACACCTAAAAACGAAATAATCAAAATTTAAAAACAGCCATTGCAATACATAAATTGAGTCATGAGTAATCTATAATTAATATTATCACACTGTACATACCTGGAGGTGGAGGCGGGGTGTCTGGTAACGGTGGCCTCCTCAGGCCGGGTGCTACCCTACCCCGTCCGGCAATGTGGCCCCGCTGCTTGCCCTTGATAACCATGGCAAGTATCTGCTCCTCTGTGTACGCCACCCCTTCAGGCGTATTCGCTCCCAGATCTCTCAGACGAACCATCTCTTCCTATTTAGTTGAAAAAAATTTGAGAAAATTAATATATATATGTCGGGTTAATTACAAGATTATGTTTCAATGAATCATTAAAGTGCGTGTTTGAGGAAATAAATAAATAAATAATAAATTAAAAAAAAAACGTTACTTACATACTGAACCCGCGCCTCATCCTGCAACCAAGCACCATCCTCGTCACAGTGTGTGTCGTAAAAGCTCTGGATGAGTGATGGGTACTGCTTGTCCTTGCTGTTCTCAAACTGTATATACACATGCATATAAGATGAAACAAATTAAAAATGACAAATCAAACACTATATATATTTTAATTAAACTTAAATACTTTTAAAAAATTAAAATTAATTACTTTTATATAATTAAAATTTTTAATTAATATATAATTAAAATTAAATAATTTTATAAAAATAAAATACTTTTATAAAAATAAAACGTGTCTTACATATTCGTGGCGAATAGCGGCTAAGGACTTGGAACCGTGGCGGCTGTACACCTTGTTCTTCTTTCGGTTCTCCTTGTTCACCGCAGCTCGTGCCATGTTCTTCTCATTCAGGTAGAACCTCATGTGTTGCTCCCACACCGACAGCTCAAGGTTCGGAGGAGGGTTTTGTCGTATGACATCCGCCGCCCCAGCCCCACCCTTCAGGGTAAAATAAGTTTTCTTCATGATGCCTTTATTGTCGGAGTAGCGCTTAGCTATATATTGATTGAGGCCGTTCTTTATAAGTTCCCAGTCGTCCTTGCGCCTGTGGGTCTCCAAGTCGAAGAATTGCTGCAATCAAATATAGTTAATATTAACATAAAGATATAAATAAATAAACAAATTTAAATAAATATACACAATTAAACAAATTTAAATAAATGTACACATTCAAATATTAAAATATAGAGATATAATTAAAAGAAAAATAAAATAACTGACCCCGAGTCGGTTCATGAAGGCAGCCCGAGTCTCTTTCCCAAGATCGTGCCAGAAGGGATAGTGCAACGGCAAGGTCCTAACCAGCTCGCCAACGTAGTTACTGAACCATGCGCGGTGGGGCCCGACATGATCATACGTCTCCTGATCCTTAGTCTCAAACAATGGCTTTTCTATTAAACAAACAGGCACAAAGGCCAAAGTGCCATTCAAACACAGCCAACGCTAGGAAGGATTAAACAAAAGGAAGAAGAAGAAAAGAGTAGCACAAGGCAACCAACGCCTAAACCAACCACAACCTAACTAGCCAAATCACCATCCACATAAGCATTGAAGATCTCTTGTGGAACTATACAGCCATTGCTTATGACACTGCATTATGCGTGATCTGCTTATGTGTATTGTAGTATTCTTCTGTTCTATCAGTAAGATATGTAAAGACCGATCACAATATCAACTTTAGGTTCCCCTGTTTGGTTGGACTTTTCGACGTGAAAAATGATTAAAGAGAGTACTCTGTTAAATTTTTATTAAAAAGAATATATACCAGGTTAGACAACCAACGTCACATTGCAATATAGTCACCAGATGAACCATGTCATTTAACTAAAAACTTCTTAAACCCTGTTATACCCTGCAACCGTATACTTTAAGTGGCATACAGTTTTGTTGTAGATAAAACGAGTGGGTTTACCCGCGCGTTGCTGCGGGAATGTTTTGTTTAATCTAAACTCGAAATTAAACGGTTTTTTTAAAAAAATTTGTTATTAAGGACTAAATATGCAAAAGGTTGATAACCGTAAGTACTATTTTCGTAAAGTGTTTCTGAAAATAGTATTTTTTTTTACGGCCTGAGATTGTCGGTATGTTGCAAAGTTAGTATTTAGGGACTAACTTTGAAATTAAAAGTTAATATGAGGGTCTTCTTCTGTACAATATTAACGGCCGGACTAACTTTGCAATAGATCCATAACCTCATGGTCTAAAACGAAAATTTAATTAGAGGGCGGTGCATCTCTTTTATATTAAAAAAAAAAAAAAAAAAAAAAAAAAAAAAAAAAAAAAAAAAAAAAATCGGTACTGTTTTGCACTGTAGCAAACGAAAAAAAAAAAAAAAAAAAGAAAAAAAAAAAAGTGGGGGCACTGTGCTGTTGTATAAAAAAAATTTGTTATTAAGGACTAAATATGCAAAAGGTTGATAACCGTAAGTACTATTTTCGTAAAGTGTTTCTGAAAATAGTATTTTTTTTACGGCCTGAGATTGTCGGTATGTTGCAAAGTTAGTATTTAGGGACTAACTTTGAAATTAAAAGTTAATATGAGGGTCTTCTTCTGTACAATATTAACGGCCGGACTAACTTTGCAATAGATCCATAACCTCATGGTCTAAAACGAAAATTTAATTAGAGGGCGGTGCATCTCTTTTATATTAAAAAAAAAAAAAAAAAAAAAAAAAAAAAAAAAAAAAAAAAAATCGGTACTGTTTTGCACTGTAGCAACGGAAAAAAAAAGTGAGGGCACTGTGTTGCACTGTTCTGCACTGTAGCATAAACAGTGCATCACACTCACATACACCTAATGAGTTTTAGAATATATTATAATTGGTCTTCAAGGGATCCCTTATTTTGCGATACCGCATATTTGTTTTGCGATATGTCATACGCGATTCTTCATAAACTGCCCTGGTGTTAATTTAAACCTCTATCAGATCCCAAATATTCATTTAAGTAGTTGGTTTTTGTTTGTTTTCTTCTTGGAGGATACGATGCTAATAGGAAAAAGGAGTTCGTTATTTGATTTTTAAATTAAATATATAGTATTTCATAGTATTTGATGGTATATACCTTTGATACAATGATACACATAACATCCTCCTTTATGTCAATTTTCTAAGACTAATGCTAATGAGCATTGCACCCCAACCACAACCACAACCGACAATTTCAACGCGTCTCCCCCACTAGCTCGAAGAAAAGTAACGCTTCGCCAATCAATCTTTTGATTGTTTTAGTTGCTTGGCCTACCGAAAGAATTGCAACATCGACGCCATTTTTTATTTTTTTATTTTTTATTTTTTTTTTACCGTTGGGGGCTTGTTTTCAACCGTTGCATCGTTTTTCAACCATTGCACCGTTTCTAAAATGAAGAAACCATCGTCTGTAATTTTGGTGTTTTTTTTTTTTTTTTTTTTTTTTAAAAAAAGAAGAAGAAGGAGGCGCCTACAAATTTGGAAGGGTTTTTATGTTTGTTAACTTGTTTCTCTTTCTTTTAGATATAGGCCCATAAAAACCCATCTACACTTGCATTATGAGTCTACACAATTACCATACCTATTTACAATGAATCTACAAAATATAGTTTGTTTTAGTTTAATTAAAAACAATAAAATAAATAATAATAAATGAAAAAATAAAAAATAAAAATTTATGTAGTTGCTTTTGTGATCACCACTAACTAATTATGGTTGGGGTGAAGTTGTAGAGAGAGAAAACTGAGGTGGCACTGAAATGACAGGGTTGCTTGGTTGAATTTGTAGTCACCATTAGCATTAGTCTAAGCGAACTTCCAATGAATGGCAACTTAAGGTTAAAATGGACTTTTCATATAGCTATCATATATTTTTTTTGAAAAATGACAAAAATAACGAATTTTATAACATATTTCACTAAATACCATTTTTTTTTTCTCTAAAAAGCCATTATACCCATGAAACTAACAAGGTCTTGCTACATTTTGAGGATTTTTTTTTTTTAAAAAAATCGAAATGTTAACCTTGCTAGTTTTTATAAAAAAATCGCAAGTTTGATTAGCAAGTCAACTTTACGATTTATTATTATTATTATTATTATTATTATTATTATTATTATTATTAAAAAACCTAGCAAGAGAACCTTGATAGTTTTCAACCTAGCTAAACAGATGTGGTTTTTCCTGTTCATGTTATCGAGGGAGGGCAATCCTTTTGACTCATATGTACGTGGCCTCACCGAGTTAATCATAGAACCGTTTCTGGCCCTTCCTTGGCCACCCTCAAATGTACACATCTAGCGAGGTTTGAATTTTTGACCTCTTGTTTGAAAGCCAATGACCTTACCACTAAGAGCATACGGTATGGTGACCATGGAGGTGAGTTATGGGGAGAACTTGCATTGCGTTAAGGGGTAAGTTACCTTACCGTGACCCTGCGTTAAAGCCTCGTTAATTTGGCAAGTTAACACTTTGACGCAACGTTAAGGGGGGTGGTTTTTGGTGAGTTATGGCATAACTCAAAAAGTTATTATACCGCCTTCCAAGTTATCCTTTAACTCACTTTTTTTTTTTTTTTTTTTTTTTTTTTTTTTTTTTTTTTTTTTTTTTAAAGAAGAAAAAATGGGGTCCAAAATATTGAGTTAAGCTGAGTTATGATGTAACACCCCCAATTCATGGTTGCAGCGGAATTCAAACTGGGTGTTACTCGACGGCACAATAGTCACAATAATAGAAAACGAACTCCAATTGAGTCGTTTTAAGAGATTTATCATTCAAATTGTATAAATATCAGAGGTTACAAAATGAGGTCCCAAATGGTTCCATGTTTACAAATCACATTAAATGAGTTCTGAATGATAATAAAATTTATAGCCTTCTTGAGTATCCGTGCCCTTCCGTGCCATCCTTGATCGTCATGAACCTGAAATACATGCTTGAGAGGTCAACACAAAGGTTGAGTGATATTCATAGAGTTTGTTTAATGTTTGAACACAATATGTTGGTAGTGTGAGTTATAGGCTCACACCAATGTTTGGAAAGCAAAATAGGTAGGCTATGTTGTTATACGCCCATAAAATGTATTATACACTAAGCTTATGACACCAAAACGTTAACGTGTACCAATATCGATCGGCGGTTTTATCCCGGTAGGTACTTTGCTAACATACCTAAATCTCAAATATTAGTGCATTTGTTTGAACTTAGTCAATACAAATGGGATTCGTCAATCCCAATAGGCCTATTCATAATATTTGCGCTCACTATTGCTAGTGATTAAATGGTTCATAATAAGGGATCTCGGTTTAGCAAGGCTGGTACTTAGTGATAATAAAACAATCAGGCAAGCATACAATTTAAAAACATTGTGCTCGGTTAAAATAGTATGTATTCCCCCCAAGGGTTTGTAAAACAATTAAGTAATGGAAAGTGGGGCTATGAACTCACCTTGGGATGTAGTGACGTAATGAACACAACTGTGCCAAGGAGTATGGCGGAATAGTAACGTAAGTGATGTCAATAATTAGAGCGCAACGATACAGAATCGGCATAACCTAATGAATATAAGCTTGTCTCAAAACATAATACGCAGAAAGTAATCGATACGTATGAGTTTCAAAAGGTAGAGTGTTGTAGTTTTCGTGGAATATTTGTATCAATGTTTGTAAAAAGGTCTTGTATTATCATTCGTGTGGTGGTTTGAAGGTTAAGACTCGAATACACAGACCAAAGTATAAAACATATAACACACGCATGAAAGGAAATAAACACTTAAGAATCAAATAGCAGATAAGTGTTAAAATGAGTTGATGGTCAAGTCTTAGTCCAATTCGTATATGTATAGTCCAAAGAGTATCAACTCGATATATTATAAAATTTACATGGTAAAAGCGAAACATTATTTTGAACCACTTTTCAGTTTTGGCGAAAAGCCGAAACTGAACGGAAAATGACCTTTTGTCCTTACAAGAAACTGCTGTCAGTTGACTTTTTGACTAAATTCCAGAAGTTTGACCTTCAGTTTTGACCCGTTAAATCACATTTTCAAGATTCGGACTCAAAAGAGATTTTATGCAAGACGACATTCCAAACAACTTTCGTGTTTCGCCGGAAGGCTGAAACAGACTCGAAAGGGCTCAAAATCACGATTTACGAAACTGGTCAGACTCAAACATTGCTAATAGCTGTACCAACATTATATATATAATTTCAAAACTTCATTCGACCATAACTTCTTCGTTATTAGGAGTTACGGGACGTTCCAATTACCGAAACGAACATAAAAATAAGCTCTTTCATATTATCTAATCAAAAATTAGTTTTTGCAAAGTCTCGAACCTCGGTTTGCGTGTCACAGAGTCTGCACGAATTTTACTTGTTCCAAACACATCAAAACCCCATTTTTAAGCTTCTATTCCAACTATGATATGTCTAATATGACATATAAACAATACATGACCTAAACAAGCAGACCTAAACGCACCTGTGGGCTGGATCAAACCAAAAACAAACACGCCCCTCATGGGTCGTGATGGGTCGTTACAGAACAAGCCAAACGCACCCCTAGGTGGGGCTGTGGTATTGAGACAGACAAACAAACAGCATCTTTGCGGGTTTGCTGTGGTCCAACAAGCAAAACAAGCACCTATGCGTGTTGTGATTCGCAAACACAAACACCCTTTGGTCAAATAAGCAATAATCTTACAAATAAACTAAACCAACTTGATCATAATAAGCTAATCTGAACGCCCCTGCTGGGCAGCAATTAAACAAACGCACTGGTGCTCTCGGTGGTGAGTCGAAGCTCAGCAAACACACCCTTCGAGGATGTGGTTCCGAGACCAAAATAATGAAATCAAGCAACCAAATAATTCAAGATAACAAAAACCAAACACAACCGTGACCAACATAATCAAACGACCACCAAGATTATTATTTGATACCACACGAATCAGTTTTAAAATATGGTTTAATCCGGTCTTAAATTCCATGAAAACTTTATAAAACGGTTTGTATACGATGTTAAACAAAAGATTACCAAAACAAGAACATACCCATAGATCGATCGAGAGAGACCGAGAGATTACGAGGTGAAGATGGTGGTGCGGCCTGGTGGTGGTTCTTCGAACCAAACAAGACCCTTAGCTTACCATCTAAACCCGAAGCAATAATAATCCAAAACCAACACACCCTTGTCTCCTCTAGATGGTGATGGAAGTGGTGTGATAAGGCGGCTGGTGGTGATTAAATCGAATCAAAACAACACCAAGAAAGACTCCCTTGTCTTTGATCTACTCGTTTCCAGCCTGAAAATGGAAGAGGAAGTGGCGGCAGAGGTGAGGCGGTGGCAGTACTAGAGAGAGAATAGTTATCTCTTTTTATTTTATTTTTTTGAGAGTAGAAGATAAGATCTGATATCTTATCTATTAGCACTAAACAAAAGGCGGTGGTTAAGTAGGATAGGAATGGAAAGGTGGGCTTGTATTATTATTATACCGTGTATTTCGTGTCCCGTTAAGTTAAAATGTAACGCGATACCTCCGTTTGGTAATTGCGGGAAATATATTTCTTGAATCGTTATAATAATAATAATATAAAAAAAAATGAAATTATTGACTCCGATTAACAATTATCAAATTTAAACAATTACTAATGCGATGTCAGTACGCGTGCGGTATCGTTTTTCAGGAAAAACAATATAACCTCTCGTTAAATTGACAACGGTGAACATAATTGTTCAGAAAGTAATAATTCGAATCAGAATGAATTATTCAACTTGGGAAGTTACCGGTTAACTACCGATTACAGTATTTGCTTTTACGTTAAGGTAAAAGTGAAATAGTCAAAAGTCAAAGTCAAAGGGCAAAATAGTCATTTTGCCTTATGAAAATTTACGGGTTGCTACAGTATCCACCCCTCATTTGGAACTTCGTCCCGAAGTTCAGCGGGTGTTATCTGTTGACAGAGTGTTAGAGAGTCGAGACAAGATGGAAGTACTTGCGACGTATCTGGTCTTCACGCTCCTACGTGAATTCGAGTTCTTACCGAAAGTTCTAACGAACTCTTGAACAATAGGAATGCGACCTTACTTAAGTCGTTTGACCTTACGGTCTATGATCTTGATTGGTTCTATGATAAAGTTCAGACATTCGTCAATCTGGAACTCTTCTAGAGGAATAGTGACCAATCCTAGTCTGGATCTTGTATAGTCCGATGTTGAGATGTTTGGGAAAGAGTGTAGGTATTTGTGGAGAATTTTGATCTCACACTCCCAGGTGAAATCAGGAACTCTTTTAATGTTTTGATGGGTGAGCGAAAGTGCTACGATTAATATCATGGCTCAAACTAACATTTGTAAGAAATAAAGGAAGGGTATAGATGTTTGGAGGACTAAAACAATTGGAGTCTCTAATGTTGCAGGGCTATCTGAAAATATTGGAGAACCAAATGTTGTGGCGCCTCTTCGAGTGATTGTTGTGCAAGGTGTTAAGAGGTTGTTTTCACAAGGATTTCATGAGTTGCAAATGCAGTAGTTTCAAAAGCCTAGAGAGAGTGGTTGCATTTAGGTGCCTAGATGATGAATCAATTTTGATGTCTCGTAAGCCAGTGGATCATGTTGTAAGAGCTCGGTCTGCTCATGAATTAAATAATGGCAAAAATAACAATAGTAACAAACGGTGTGGGGATGTGGAGAGAGAACATTTCGAGAAACAATGTCTCTAAAATAAAAGTCAACAAATGGAAGGAACTCTTGGAATGTCTCTAACATAAAAGTCAACAAATGGAAGGAACTCTTGGGAGAGTTTATGTGTAGGTGTCCACACACCCAAGTAAAGTAGGTAGAATATCAAACACAGTCTGTTAGTTTGAGACTGAACCAAATCAAAAGTTTAACAAGTATGTTAATGAGCTTGTTGTTGCAACGGTTGTGAAGATAATGATGTGATATGTAGATGAACAAAAGTGTGTAGTGTATGTTTAACATTAATATTGGTAGAGATGTCAAGTTTGCTTTAAAAATTTAAAAGATTTTAAAGGTTTATGACGGAATGGTATCCTTAGGACCTAAACAAGCTAGTACTTCTACGGGATAAAGAGAAGAATTGATAACTATCCCAAGATAGTAGTTCGGATAATTTCATAAATGAAAACTTTCAAGAATAAAATTAGGCAGTACAAATAAGGTGTTAAGATTTCGCTGAGTGGTAAGACACTATCGTGTCTCTAGATTGTTTTAATGAATTCTGGTGGTTTATCGAGTTCATGTAGGAAATTAATCTGAACATAACCCTAGTACAACTACTCTCAGTATTTGAAAATTTTAAGTCAAATATAGTTAGTCAGACTATATTCCACTGTCCCTAGGTTAAATATAGGTGACTAGTCTATATTTAGCCAAGGTTCGATAAAATTTTCAAATACCTAAATTAGGTATACTTGTGATATGTCCGTTGCTTTCGGGAAACTGTCCACTAAACAAAGGCGATGTCAAACCATTCAGTTGCAAGTCCCGTCCATACAAGACTTGTAACCTATGTTTTCACATTCCATCGCATAGAAGATAGTACGGGTAGGTATGTGTGGAAAGGACGTTTTAAGTAGTTCTTAAAATAGAACATACTTGGCCAGGATCACGAACTTTTAACAATAAAGGTTTCATAAGAAAACTTTGATGAATGTAGGGCTGAACTTCAGCTTTTGTAGGTGATGGATTTGTTTGTCCTTTAGAAATCTCATATTTCTTGTTTTGAAATCGATAGATTGTGACGGGTTTTTGATATCATAAGAAATGATATTGATGATGTGATGAAATAATTCTAGAGACCATTTGCACAAAACACAATGTCTCGGAAGTAGGTTAGACCATTATGCAATTCACAATGTCTAGGAAGTAGGTTAGGCCATTGTGTGACTCAAAACATTTGAGAAATGATTAAGACCATTGTATCATACAATGTCTTGAAAAATGAATGAGACCATTGTATCTCACAATGTCTTGGAAAATGAATGAGACCATTGTATCTCACAATGTCTTGGAAATGAATGAGACCATTGTATCTCACAATGTCTTGGAAATGAATGTTGGAGTAGGAACATGATTGGGAGAGTGTGGCTGTGCCGAAATGCCTTAGAATAGGCATACACAGATATGTTTAGTCCATTGTTTAGATAAATGATTGAAAATAAACCGAGTTTATATATCAATATACTAATATGTTCATGTAGCATAAAATGCCTAGTGTGTATATATCAATATACTTATATGTGTTCATGTAACATAAAATGCTTAGTGTGTATATATCAATATACTTATATGTGTTCATGTAGCATAAAATGCTTAGTGTGTATATATCAATATACTTATATGTGTTCATGTAGCATAAAATATCTACGGGGAAATGCTCAAAAGGGGTATATATATGAATATACTAATATGTTTGTGTAGCATAACATGCTTACTAAGTCCATAATCGTCTGGAGGATGGAAGACACGGAGAGCGGAAGGCTATAAAATGTTTTTGCTTGTATGTGTGGTTATAGTTTAGGTCTCAATTAGACCCGTTTCTCTATAACCATGGCTCTGGTACCAATCTGTAACACCCCCAATTCATGGTTGCAGCGGAATTCAAACTGGGTGTTACTCGACGGCACAATAGTCACAATAATAGAAAACGAACTCCAATTGAGTCGTTTTAAGAGATTTATCATTCAAATTGTATAAATATCAGAGGTTACAAAATGAGGTCCCAAATGGTTCCATGTTTACAAATCACATTAAATGAGTTTTGAATGATAATAAAATTTATAGCCTTCTTGAGTATCCGTGCCCTTCCGTGCCATCCTTGATCGTCATGAACCTGAAATACATGCTTGAGAGGTCAACACAAAGGTTGAGTGATATTCATAGAGTTTGTTTAATGTTTGAACACAATATGTTGGTAGTGTGAGTTATAGGCTCACACCAATGTTTGGAAAGCAAAATAGGTAGGCTATGTTGTTATACGCCCATAAAATGTATTATACACTAAGCTTATGACACCAAAACGTTAACGTGTACCAATATCGATCGACGGTTTTATCCCGGTAGGTACTTTGCTAACATACCTAAATCTCAAATATTAGTGCATTTGTTTGAACTTAGTCAATACAAATGGGATTCGTCAATCCCAATAGGCCTATTCACAATATTTGCGCTCACTATTGCTAGTGATTAAATGGTTCATAATAAGGGATCTCGGTTTAGCAAGGCTGGTACTTAGTGATAATAAAACAATCAGGCAAGCATACAATTTAAAAACATTGTGCTCGGTTAAAATAGTATGTATTCCCCCCAAGGGTTTGTAAAACAATTAAGTAATGGAAAGTGGGGCTATGAACTCACCTTGGGATGTAGTGACGTAATGAACACAACTGTGCCAAGGAGTATGGCGGAATAGTAACGTAAGTGATGTCAATAATTAGAGCGCAACGATACAGAATCGGCATAACCTAATGAATATAAGCTTGTCTCAAAACATAATACGCAGAAAGTAATCGATACGTATGAGTTTCAAAAGGTAGAGTGTTGTAGTTTTCGTGGAATATTTGTATCAATGTTTGTAAAAAGGTCTTGTATTATCATTCGTGTGGTGGTTTGAAGGTTAAGACTCGAATACACAGACCAAAGTATAAAACATATAACACACGCATGAAAGGAAATAAACACTTAAGAATCAAATAGCAGATAAGTGTTAAAATGAGTTGATGGTCAAGTCTTAGTCCAATTCGTATATGTATAGTCCAAAGAGTATCAACTCGATATATTATAAAATTTACATGGTAAAAGCGAAACATTATTTTGAACCACTTTTCAGTTTTGGCGAAAAGCCGAAACTGAACGGAAAATGACCTTTTGTCCTTACAAGAAACTGCTGTCAGTTGACTTTTTGACTAAATTCCAGAAGTTTGACCTTCAGTTTTGACCCGTTAAATCACATTTTCAAGATTCGGACTCAAAAGAGATTTTATGCAAGACGACATTCCAAACAACTTTCGTGTTTCGCCGGAAGGCTGAAACAGACTCGAAAGGGCTCAAAATCACGATTTACGAAACTGGTCAGACTCAAACATTGCTAATAGCTGTACCAACATTATATATATAATTTCAAAACTTCATTCGACCATAACTTCTTCGTTATTAGGAGTTACGGGACGTTCCAATTACCGAAACGAACATAAAAATAAGCTCTTTCATATTATCTAATCAAAAATTAGTTTTTGCAAAGTCTCGAACCTCGGTTTGCGTGTCACAGAGTCTGCACGAATTTTACTTGTTCCAAACACATCAAAACCCCATTTTTAAGCTTCTATTCCAACTATGATATGTCTAATATGACATATAAACAATACATGACCTAAACAAGCAGACCTAAACGCACCTGTGGGCTGGATCAAACCAAAAACAAACACGCCCCTCATGGGTCGTGATGGGTCGTTACAGAACAAGCCAAACGCACCCCTAGGTGGGGCTGTGGTATTGAGACAGACAAACAAACAGCATCTTTGCGGGTTTGCTGTGGTCCAACAAGCAAAACAAGCACCTATGCGTGTTGTGATTCGCAAACACAAACACCCTTTGGTCAAATAAGCAATAATCTTACAAATAAACTAAACCAACTTGATCATAATAAGCTAATCTGAACGCCCCTGCTGGGCAGCAATTAAACAAACGCACTGGTGCTCTCGGTGGTGAGTCGAAGCTCAGCAAACACACCCTTCGAGGATGTGGTTCCGAGACCAAAATAATGAAATCAAGCAACCAAATAATTCAAGATAACAAAAACCAAACACAACCGTGACCAACATAATCAAACGACCACCAAGATTATTATTTGATACCACACGAATCAGTTTTAAAATATGGTTTAATCCGGTCTTAAATTCCATGAAAACTTTATAAAACGGTTTGTATACGATGTTAAACAAAAGATTACCAAAACAAGAACATACCCATAGATCGATCGAGAGAGACCGAGAGATTACGAGGTGAAGATGGTGGTGCGGCCTGGTGGTGGTTCTTCGAACCAAACAAGACCCTTAGCTTACCATCTAAACCCGAAGCAATAATAATCCAAAACCAACACACCCTTGTCTCCTCTAGATGGTGATGGAAGTGGTGTGATAAGGCGGCTGGTGGTGATTAAATCGAATCAAAACAACACCAAGAAAGACTCCCTTGTCTTTGATCTACTCGTTTCCAGCCTGAAAATGGAAGAGGAAGTGGCGGCAGAGGTGAGGCGGTGGCAGTACTAGAGAGAGAATAGTTATCTCTTTTTATTTTATTTTTTTGAGAGTAGAAGATAAGATCTGATATCTTATCTATTAGCACTAAACAAAAGGCGGTGGTTAAGTAGGATAGGAATGGAAAGGTGGGCTTGTATTATTATTATACCGTGTATTTCGTGTCCCGTTAAGTTAAAATGTAACGCGATACCTCCGTTTGGTAATTGCGGGAAATATATTTCTTGAATCGTTATAATAATAATAATATAAAAAAAAATGAAATTATTGACTCCGATTAACAATTATCAAATTTAAACAATTACTAATGCGATGTCAGTACGCGTGCGGTGTCGTTTTTCAGGAAAAACAATATAACCTCTCGTTAAATTGACAACGGTGAACATAATTGTTCAGAAAGTAATAATTCGAATCAGAATGAATTATTCAACTTGGGAAGTTACCGGTTAACTACCGATTACAGTATTTGCTTTTACGTTAAGGTAAAAGTGAAATAGTCAAAAGTCAAAGTCAAAGGGCAAAATAGTCATTTTGCCTTATGAAAATTTACGGGTTGCTACATATGATACCGGGTTTTTTTTTTTAAATAAGGTGAAATGGTTAAAACTGATGTGGCGCTGAGTTAAATGATAACTCTGAGTTATCATACCTTGTGCTCTAAGCCATTTAGTGGTGGTTAGTTTTCAACCTAGCTAGTTTTCTACAAATTAGCAAGGTTAACGTTACGAATTTTTATTTATTTATATTTTGTTAATACAAATAATGTCAAAAACGTTATTCGCATTATTCGGTCTTCTCGTGTTTTGATAATCACAAAATATAAAGACATGATATGTAAAGTTATGGTTTATAAGTTTTTAATCGAGGAAACTCGTTTCTTCTACGTAGCTGCTTCAACGTCACTTCAGGTATGAACAAACTTTATACCGTCATTTGTTAAGTGATCAAAGAATTTTATTTTCACATAAACTTACATTTTTAAGTTTGACAAAACATTTTCACAAAAGTATTTTTGTGCTTTTAAAGAAATGTTTTATTAAGAAAATAAATTCAAATTCAAACTTTATAACAACTAGTTTTCCCCCTAAATTAGTTCAGCCTGAACCAAATAAGTTTTCACCACGTCAGGACAAAAAGGGAGCGTTTTGTCGCGGCGGTCCCTTAAATAGACCGACGGTCCCTTAGTAATAAAGGACCGTCTGGCATTTACGGGACCGTCCCTCTCCCTCCTGTCGCCTATAAACACTGAAATGTTACACTTCAGAAAACAGACTTTCACACACACAAAACTTTCTGGTCTTTGTTCATTTTATTCTTTGATCACTATAACATGTCGTTATATGTTTATAAGTGATTTCCTCTGTTAGGAATACGAATATTCCTATAAAAGACTCGGTCACCTAAATGATGTAATAGCATTATGATAGCTCGTTGTTAGTTTATTAGTTAGATAGATATTAGTTTAGTTTAGGTAACATCGTGGAAGAAGGACGGGTCTTTACCCACTGTATACCTGATCCACAGCCCGCAGGAGGGCGTATACTTGTAATTGTATATATAGCCTTTCCACCTCATTTGGAAAGGTTGGTTGTTCAATATTACACACACACAACTAGTGTGTTTCTCTCACTAGAACTTCCCCTATCTATTTTACTTTCTCTCTCTAACTCAACAATGGCCAATATACTCTTCCATCATAACCCAAGACCACCCGAATCACAATAATCAACACATGTTTCGATCCTACAATTGGCATCAGAGCAAGGTTATTAGTATTGTTGATTTTTGTACTATTATCAGTTTGTTTTGCAAAGCTTATTTTCGTGACTGATTTGTAATATACCGTGAATATGTGGTCTCAAATATATGGTCAAAAGAGCTGTCGGATAACCTGTCGGAAACTGGCCGGAATCTGGGTTTGCTTATACATGCTCTTTGTGGCGATTTGGTATGTTTCTTGGTATGCACTTTGGTTTATTAACAAAAGTGGGTAAAAGACAAAGCAAGCAGAATGTGACACTTTTGTCCATTAGTCCAGCGAGTTCAAGTTTGGTGTAGCGAGTTGGTTCAAGATGAGTTTAGTGATTTGCCTTTGAAAATCATTTTTATTAGCTAAACTGAAACGGCATGCTGCCAAAACTTTTTGAAATCTAGCGATTTGCCCTTAAAACAAAAGAAAGAAGGAGATGAAGTGAACATGTCACTGCCAAACAAATCCAAACTATAACAAAAACAACCAACCCACATCATATCTCAACACCAACCTACAACTGAAAAAAATAACAAATTCCAAACCCACGTTTATTCTAATCCCACAGCCATCAACTCTAAATCTCATTTACATCTAAAACTGAGTCAAAGTTAAATAAATAAATGCAAGATCTCAGCTATATTTTCGTGTGTCTCAAAAGATTGTTTGACCTTCAAAGATCAAGAACACGAAAGAATATCTCATCATAGATCTAAATGTTTAATCGAAAAGAACAAATAATTAACAAGATCTCAGTTGGGTTTTCACTCGTATCTCTTATGAGATTTACAGAACCATTAAGTTATTCATAAATGAGAAAACCAACACATCACTGATCTATTTTGAAGCATAGGTTCATTGAATATCCGAAGTGATTAAAGAAACGGATCATAACCATGTGTTATACCCGTCTCCTTCATTTAGTTCAATGTATACACAACAAACAAAACATGATAACCATTGTGTAGAACCCTACCTTAGACCCGTTTAGGGTCTTGATGCCTTAAAGTCGTGTTCTTGATTCGATTTGAGCATAAAATAAAGAGATTAGGGGTATGTTATGTTTGTGCTCGTGTAATTTATGGATCTAGGATTCGTAGATTATTAGATGATGAGATCAGTTTGTGGTGATGATTATCAGAGAAGAGTTAGGAGCGTCTAGATGAGAAAGAAAAATGGGGGCGGATTTGTTAAGGGTTGTGTGTGATTAGGGTTAGCTAATGAGTGATATTAGGGTATGTTTTATACCGTTATTACTTTTGATAATGGATCGGGTAATAATTTATTCTTGGACCGGGTATATGTGTTGGACGGATTTGGTGTGGATTTGTTAAATGGGCCGAATTCTTTTTAGAGTTGGCTTTCGTCTACTCTGGGCATGAATTGTGTCTCATAGCTGGGCTGTTTGTCCAACACGGTCTGAATATACACTTGGCGTTGAGCTGCCATATTGAACGGAATTATTTGGCGTTGATAACAATTTTTTTTGTGTGACCACAATTGATAACCGTTATCTAATTCTGAAATGTATTCTCAAATGTATTCGTTAATACATTGCGTACTTTATGGCAAAATAAAAGGTGTGGTATTTTGGTTGTTACAAATTCACGGGGATACAATTTTTTTTGACAAGAACGGAAATCTCAACATATAAAATCCTAGTTTTCAAACCTTAATTCATCGAAAAATTCTTCGGGGGCGCGCTGCCCCACTGAACCCCCCAGCGAACTTACCGCGGAGTTCAATCCGCGGAACACGGGGGTATCTAAAGTGAGAATTTGGACTTAGAATGTCAAAGTGATTACGAAGTTGATCAGGTATCACTCATTTGAGATTGAAGTTGACTTTCACAAAGACGTTATCTTATTTTATCTTGAAGTCGGGGTTGGTTGGATGCATGACTTTCAATGATAACTTGCTCGTGGTTAAGATTTAAGTTGAAGACTTGGTTTATCTAGTTACCAGCAGTCGGGGTGGATGGTTGAAGACCTGGTTAACTATCACTTAAAGGGGTGGATGGTTGAAGACCTGGTTAACTATCACTTAAAGGAGTTACATTATAGTACTCAGTGTCACACGCAGATGACGTTGTGGATAATCGCAAGAGGTGATGATAGTCTCATACTTTGTCGGGATAGTATTGAGTACTTAGAGATCTGCATGGTGCATAAATTCTTTACACCGTTCTTTCAACAACAGTGCAAGCTTAAGTAACAAATTTGGGGCATTCTACTTCATTTTCAAGTCCGGTATATCGGGTTTACTTCACCAAGTGGTCACAACAATAGCGGACATAATTCGAGGTTGGTTTGTTAGCTAATGGGTTTAAAGGTTGAGATGTGATCAGCAATTCTCATGGGTTATTCAATGCTACAGAATGTCAATGATACTTCACAAGAGCTTCTCGGGTATATGGTCGTACACGTCAAATGATGCCTCCGAAAGCTCGAAACCATCATTGGGGGAGAAACGTGTACTTTGATGATATAAGGTCAACCTCCAGGGGGAAGTAGTTTATACTACTTGACTTAGCATGGTTTGTGAAGTATTCTACATATATGAGAAGATGTGTTGCTGATCTTTTGCATTTTCCCACAAACAGTTATCTACCAGAAACAACTAGTGGATTGTCAAAACCCATTCAATTTATCATTGTCTCACGGTTTCTTCTTGATTTTGTAAAATCCCGCGAAAGAATCTATTTCTCGGTTTAAATCATAGATTTGTAAAATCCCGTGATGATGGAACTATCCTTGAGAATGAAAAGTGCACTTCCGGATCTTAGTTGATTCTGGTGCTACGATTTCGACTTTGAAGAAGGGATAAAGTGTGTGCTTCATGTATTGGATGTGTTTTGACATACTTCATGGCATTTTGGTTATAACGAATTTTTACGAGGTTTTTTTTTTTTGTGTTTTTATGGGGTTATGTGTGTTTAACAAAGATCGGGATAAAATCATTATCAAAGTTCATTCAAAACATCAAAAAGGGCTAGATTTGGGCATTTAAACCTCAAGATGTGACTACGGCGATAATTCATTATTCTTTATTTGAGGTTGAAGTGAAATTCACAGGTGCGTTGTACTTAGTATCTGAAGATATCGGGGTGGTTGGATGAAGATTCTTCGAGATCCTTGTTCGAGCTTTCAACAATTACAATGACGAAGACTTGGATATCTAGTTATTTTTGGGATTCTTTCTTTCTGTTACCATAAAATAACTATTATTTTAAGGAGTTACGTTGTAGTGCTCAGTGTCACACGAAGTTGTGGATATTCAAGAGGTGATGTACGTCTTATACTTGATGGTTGGTTGGTTGAAGAGTATAGAGTACTTAGGGATTCGATATTGCACGAACTCTCTACACCGCTCTTTGTCGTACATTAGTGCAAGCTTAAGTCACAAGTTCGGGTTACTTTACTTTAGTCTCAAGTTCATCATATTGGGTTTTTCTCCATCAGTAGTCACGACAAAGAGCCGATAGAATGATAATGGGGGTAGTAATGAGTTAGCAGAGAGAAGTAGAAAAGAGAGCTAATGATGTTTGAACAAATCAGTTCAAGCCTCATTCTTTAACATAATGGCGTCTGCTGTCAACACTTCAGGCCCCGCTCATCAAAGAAAAGAAAGGTGTACGATTTAGTGCGCCTTATCTTCGAAAGAAGAGAAATCTTCTTATTTATGACCATTCTCATCAACATGATTCATTCTTTTTCCATGTTCGTTCAATCATCAAGTGAATCAGCGTACATTGGATTATATTTTTGTACTTCACTTATTCAATCAAAAATTGCAACAAGCATATGCAATTTTTGAGGGGGAGAAAGGAAAGGGTGAAGAAACTACATGTTGATGATGTTTGTAAAATGGTCATTCAGCTCTTGTACGCAGATATTTACTCCTTCTACAGATCAACATATTTCTACAAGTGGTTTAAGCATATTATATGCTTAATTGAACTCTTCATTTGCTAAGCCACTGATGAGGAGACAAAAGAGGGACTGCTACAAGAGAGCTTTAATCATCATCTTCTTCGCAGTAGTGTTTGGGCCTACACGCATATTTATGCTGCACATGATTAAATCTCAACCATCATGGAATCTCAACTATGGCAAAAATGTCATTTGCTTGCCATTTTTGAGGGGGAGATAAAGAAGAAGATGGCTAATATCAAGACCCTCAAACGTGATCATGACTTAATGTATTGAATCTATAAAAGAGGATGGTCAGGTTGAGGGGTAGCCGATTCAGAAACTTCACAAGTTCTTGAAAAGGCTCTTTACATATGATGATCTAATTGAGGGGGAGCAAACTCAATTAGTCATCATCTCATAACTCCTGAATACTTCAGCTCAGGAGTCGTGAGGTTTATCGACATCTTCTCACGGGCTAATATTATTATTGATAAAGGGCTTCCAGTTATTGATAAAGGGCTTCAAGTTAATGCTTCATGTACACATCATTATGATGATTATGATTAATCGCAACCATCAGGGGAGAGGAATGTGTACACCAAGGATGCACAACGAGTTCATGTGATCGGGCTTAATGTCTTATGAAAAAAATTAAAGATGATCAGTGGTTCAACTTGTTACTTTGGTATTATCACTTCATGTGCACGTCACGGGCTGATTAATCGCAACCATCAGGGGAGAGAGAAATGTGTACATCAGGGACGCACAACAGGTTCACATGATCAAGCTTAATCAGTTATTCCAGAGCTAATATCCGCAGAGATGATCAGTGCTTCAACCTGTTACTTTGGTGTTATCGTTTCTTCTTGTATTTGGTACATGTGTACATTATGGGCTGATTTGGTAAATGTAATATAACTGGAATGCATTTGGTGAGATGGAGATGTTGATATCCCATTCCCCAACTGGTCAACATTGAAGAAGGTCGAGTCTACAGTCTGCTCTACATTCTCCGCTATGTGTTAGAAGACTAAAGACGATATGCATTTAGTTATCAAAAGACTTCTTCGTATTCAAGGCACTCATCTGAAAGGTTTCCAGTTTGGGGGAGAGCACTAATTAAGGGAGAGTGAAAAGTCTAAGTTAATCCTTAATTAGATGTGCTCACATTGCTCGTCAGCAAGTTGATTCTCACAGAATACATCTGAGCTAGTTTTATTCTTCTCACAAGATTTCAAGTATATGTGCGTAAAATGTGTTGCTGATTCTGAGGTATCAAAACCAGCAAGGGGGAAGGAGACATACATCGGAACGCACAACGAGTACACATGATGAGCTTTATACTTCTACTTAATTGAAGTCATTCCGGGAAGACAAATGTCATAACCGCAGAGACAATCAGTGTTTTAACTCGTTCTTTTGGTGTATTATTCCAACTACGTAGGGGAAGAGATGCAAGAAACAGTTTCTGATGACAAAAGACGTACACAATGGATTGTGTGTGTACTTCGGGTTTCTGAGCTTCATATAATGAGACTGATTGCATCATTTCTACTACTTGGGGGGAAGTGGTCTCTAGATACTTTTGGTATGCATTACTTCAGCCCTCAGCAGGGAAGAAAGATGAGAAGAACTAGTCAAGCGTGAGATGATACGTTGCTGAGCTATCAAAGCTTCACATTGAGAAGGCTCAAGTTCAGACGAAAATTCAGGAGCCTCGAACGCTTTGGTGGTGAAAGTTTAAGAGATGTTGACTACTGACTTCTACTACGTGCAGACCGATATCCTTTTTTCGGTATTCATGTCAACATCCTCTTAAACTGCATAATATCCTTTGTACATATTTTAAAACCAAAAAGAAAATAGAAAATTATAAAACCAACAAAATCCATAAAAATCGGAAAAACATAAAAATTTCAAAAATATTCTTCTCGCGACATGTCTCTCGTGTAATCAATATTATGTACGTTTCTAGAAATGTCATTCAATAATGACACGGAAACATACATATGCTTGAGCGAGAGGTTTTAAATTTTTTCTCAAATAATGTTTTTCTAAAACATGTCGCTTCTCAAAATCTTCTTTAAATATGGCTTGTAGTCATTTCAGGCTGCAACCCGCACTTCAAAAATATGGCTTGCTATTACATCAGATAGCAACCCGTTTTTCAAAATGGGGAAAACACGTCGCCAAAAAGACGGTTGTTCCTTTCACCGGGTGAAGTTCACCTGGGCATGGATTACTTTATATCCATGTTTCCTCGATCTAATGTACGCTTCAGTGCATTATTTCTTGATAAAGAAGACAAATCTTCTTTTTATCGCCAAATACTTTCCCTTTTATGATTTTTCTGGAATGTATTTGTGCAAAACTTGGTGGTACCATGAGATTTTGATTGAAAATCAAATTGAATCTGAATTTTGATAAAAATTTTCACTCAATCAATGACTTTAATATTTTATGAACATATTTTAGTTTAACATCCGTCATTGATTGAGGAGGAGAGTGATTTTTCTCAAAATTTTACTTATCATCAAAACTCTCCACACTTTGTACAAAAACCTTGCAACAATATACTTTGTGATGGTTATGTGTCAGAATGAGAAACTTTTAAAAGTGTTTTCGTTTAAAACTTCGAATCTTCTGTAAACTCTTCAAATCTGACACATAACAACCTCCCTCACAAATTGAGGGGGAGCAAGAAAAAGTTCCTATTTTATCAGAAAATATTAAAATTAACCGAATTTCTCTCCTAAAAGTTTTCTAAATTATTTAAATCAATTGAGATCAAAAATCTCGATTGGTTTGAAATTTTTGATCGGGGGAGAGAATGTGATTTAAATATGAAATCTGATAATCAAAGGTGATCTTTTGGACTCAATAAATAGGCTCCCACATATGTGCTAAACACTTTCGAATATCGATGCACATATTGAGGGGGAACATAAGGCGTTTGTGGAAGTTATACCAAAGACCGGCCATTTATCTTTATGCATGGAGTTATAAGGTTGGTTAAGGTTAGGTATGAATTCCCATGATCCACCAGAACCGGAAGGATCTTCCCAGGGACAATCCTCTAGATAGATTAGAAGTCCTTAGGAATGATTGAAAAAAGGAGTAAAGTGAGAAAGGGAAGAATGCGGACTGAGATAGAGCTAGGACTGGAACAAACCCAACAAGGTTCTAGTGGTGAAGTCTCGGTAAGCACTAAAGGGGTTGAAGAATGAAAAAGAAATGTAATGAGAAAGGGTGAAAAGAAATAGCCCTCCATATATTCAACCTTAGGGCAGAAACCGGGTTCAATGCATAATCTACCAGCGGTTACTAAGATAACACCGGTATTGAAGACAAGACGTCATGGACCCAGTGACACACTGCACTAAACTTCCCAACCACTCAAGTTCTCTTAAAAGAGCTTGTTTCATTCTCACGGGGAACCCTGTGCAATGTATCGACCGCTCATTACGAGCTATGTTGTACCTAAAACAGGAGACACCTCCCCAGTCTCCAGGAGAGGATCAAAACGCACTATTGAGTCTAGAGCTAAAGAGATCATCCATAAATATCAATAGGACACACTTCAAAATATGCTTATTGTTTCACACAATATGGAAAATAAGATAAAATATTTAGAGTCCTACGCATTATCCTTGTGGTATTGCCAGAACATCCGAGTGATATTAAAATATTCACAATGAAGATGGAAATCCTTCTGGAGCGAACATCTCTCAAGCTCTTGGTAGGTGACATGTGAGATCCATCTTGGATCAATGATCAAATGACAACTGGAAAGCAACAATGGTGCGATTCAAAATTGAATCAAACTTGTTCCAGGATATGGATTGACGAATAATTTTGCAAAAACCTTTCAATGTGCTCACAAACTAATTTTCGAGCACATTGATTGTGTATAATCTTTCAAACAAAAGTATTTTGATGGAAATGTGAATCGAAGTAAAAAAAAACTCTCGCCGTGTCTAAAAAAATGCTTATTATATGACACGCGAGTGATTTCTATAAATCAATTTCTCATCAATCAGTGAATATGAATTCACCGATTCACTCTATCGTGCTGTCTGCTTTGAGACATTCCGATTAGAGAACATGCTTAGTATGATGATTTCGAAGTGGATTCTTTGGAATTGCTATTACTACAAGTTGGAAATTCCTGTCAAGGAGAGTCTTCTTTAATAGAGATTCTACCTGATCACATGTCGGTTTTCACAAAACCGGAGGGTAGTCTGTCCTCGTAGAACGAATGACAAAGCCATATTCGTTCTCTATCTTTATTGCTAACTGTTTTATTTCAGGGACACATATAAAGATAGTGTTGATGGCTCCTATTTCCAGCTGAATCGGGTCAATCCATACCTCATGCTCACACATCCTCATCACTATCAATGATGATGAGAGACATGCTACCAAATTTTGGGAAATATTTTTGGAACTGATTCGTTAACCGAAATCGTCCCTTTAAGATTACTCGCAGGCTGGCGGGAGGAAGTAAATAGGTTTCCTCTTCAGTTCGCAATTTAATGTCAGAACTTACCTTAAACCAACTGTTTCAGGTTGTAATCTTAAAGAACACGAAGTAATTTAACTTCACAGTTTGTTTTTGATTGTTTTTAATTTTTTTGGTGTTTTTCAACACTTCAGGAGAAGTGTTAATGAACGTTTTTGATATGATTATGTTTTTACAAAACTTTTTACAGGGAGGGTTTTGAAAACCACTAAACTTAAAACGATTTTAAAACACGCAACAACCTCCCCGGCAGCGGCGCCAAATTTTGATTGAGCCTGAACCGTCAGATTATTATTGACCAAGGTCAACAAGTCAAAGACAGCCTAGAATCAATACTCCGGTGATAATATAGTGTTTTCCCGGGTCGTTAAAGTCCCGACGAGATTGAAATGGTGCTTTGGAAATCGTTTATGAGTAAGTGGGACTGAGGACAGTAGCCCAGATGATATGGAATTGATTTTGCTACTGTTATTTTGGTATTGGCAAACAGATATAATATTCACAATAATCAGATACCAGATATATGCACAAATTCACAATTAAGATCACGTATCGGACTGGAAAAGTGGGTTTTTGGTAATTATCAAACTACAGGGGGTGCTTTTGACACTTTTCAAAACTTAAAATTAAAAATGAAAAAGAAATTATAAAAGTGATTAAAATAATATTAAACTATTATTTAATTAATTAAACTATTTAAAATCTAAATTAAAACCTAATTTAATTAAACTAAAAATTACAAATGATTTAAATTCAACTAAAAATTAACAAAAATATTTTCTAAACCTAAATTAGAACTTGAAGAAAGTATAAAAAATTAAAAATAATATTTTTGTCTTTTTGTGGTTTAGTTATTAATTAAAAACTATTTAACTTAATTAAACTAATTAAACTACTTTTAATTTATATTAATACTAAATTAACTTAGAAAATTAAGATAAAATTTATAAAATTACTTAACCATTACAGGAATCCTAAAAAATTATAAAAACTCTAAAAATTATGTTTAAGATTAATCTACTAATTAATAACCTTTTAATTAACTTAATTCTAATTTAAACAAATAAAATAAGAAAAATAGAAAATGAACAGTAGAATCTCAAAATATATTTTCTAAAAGTCTAATATACTATATTAAAACTAGGAAAATTATAAAAACTAGATTTTACTTTATAAAAACTAATTAAGCTATTTAATACTTGATATTAATTAATAATAAAGAAAATTAAAATTAAATCTAATTAGCACTAAATGACAAAATAAAAATCTGAAAAATTTATTATAACTACTTTAATATATGAGGAATTTAATAAAAATATAAAAACACTAGTGACTTAATTAAATTATAAAAATGGAAATTAAAATTAACTTGAATTAAATAGAAACTATCACTTATTTTAACTTGGATTTTTTTGGATTTTTCTTTTACAGAACTACTTAATACCTTAAAAAGACAAACTTTTGTAAAAACACTTTTTAAGATAGCTTATAAATAAGCTATAACACCCCCTTGTCTTAAACAGTTGACTTTGGTTGACTGTTTGGTCAATCTGGGTCAAATGGCCTTGGGTGGGGTCCACAATGGTGAAATCAGATGCCAATTAGTTCAACAAGCTTAAACAAACAGATAATAACCAGAAATAAGCTCAAATAAGCTAAACACAAGCAAATTAGCACTTTGCACTTTGAAAATGAACACAGACTTGGGACAATCTTGGTGAGCAAATGCAGGTGGGGTCCACTAGGCTAAGGGTCAAACAAATGGTCAAAGGTGAGACTCTGGTAGGAGGGGGGATGTAAAAACCTATCTATGGGGTCTGGGGTCCACTGAGGTGGTCACAAAACACCACCAAAGTGGTGGTGGTGACTGGGTGACTGGGTGAGCAGGGCACAACCTTGCCCTGCAGGTCACTTTGATGGTCTGTGGGACCCACTTAAGCTTCCCAAAAATTCAAGCAAAAATTAGGGAACAAAGATAAGCTGGTAGACTTTAATCACACAAAGTTTCAAACCTTAAATTCCATTACACAGTTCACAATTAAAGTTGGAAATTTGGTAAAAATCTGAGAATGCACCTTTTGACTTTTGACAAGAACTTGGAATTTTGACTTTGGTGAGATTTTAAGTGATCTAAACTAATGTATATGATGTATTAAGCTAATATAAGTTTACTAAAAGCTAGATTAACAACTACTTATCAGATTATGAGCTTATGGATTCCAAATTCTTAAACAGTTAACTGAGTGGGAAATTAGAATATGATTTTGACTTTTTGCTCTATACTAACCCAATTTTATGACTTACTTAACTAACTAAGACCTAATATGACTTGTCTGATCCAGAAGTTACTACCAATTCATCCTTGAACACAATGAACACAGATTATCCAAACACACCCTTATATTTAGGTACTGATGATTTTCAAAGTAAATGATGGTTCTAATCCATGAAATTGATTCAGATGAGTATATTATGATAATACAAGACCAACTAAGTATGAAACAGCAAAAACACAAGTATAACACACACTTTTGTCAAAGATGAGTTTTTGACTGTGAGACTTTCAATTTTTAGTACCAAGTTAATCTAATTAACAAGTAAACTAGATTATACTATATTATGACTAATAACACCAAATAAGCATAAAAGCAATCAAATAAGCATAAATAAGCTAAGCTATAGTAGATGAAGGAAATGACTTTTCAAAAAACTTACAAGGTGCATTCCAGTTTATGCCATGAACCAAGAACTGAGAACCATTCCTAATGAACTTCCACAGGTTCTCTAACCCAGGAACATCCAAATTGCTCCCTGCTCCAGCTTTGATCACTAAGAACTTGTCGTGTTGACTTTTGTTGACCAGTTGAGTGTTTTGAGTTTTTTTATCACTAAGCTGATTTAAGTTATTACTAATAGCTTCAATAAGCTACTTAGGAGCTTATATGTATCTAAGAGTCCAATACATAAGGCTTAAAACAACAACTGAACAATATGAAAAATTGAAATATAATTAAAATTGCATAAGATGTAATAATAAAGGAAACTTGAAATTAATAACTGAAAGCAAGTTACAATACAATAAGAAAAAGGTTACCACTGCTTAAGAGCTTGGGTGTACCGTAGAATTGAGAATTGAAATTAAACGACATGAATAAAACTAAAGTTAACTACTACTTTCTTCTTCTTGCACTCTCCTCCTTTTATAGCTAAAAATTAGGGTTCCCCCAATCATTCTGAGCAAAACCCACCAAAGTCTGATCATTTTGGTCCAATGAGAAGCTCACACGTGGATTTGGCGCCAAAACTTGTTTTTTCAAATTGTCTCTGACAACGTGTATTTGAGGAGGAGCATTAAATGCGGTGTGAAAGGGTAGGTGTAGGGAGGGGTGGTGGCATTAATTGTGGGGGGTCATGGTTTGTGATTGGTGGAAAATGGAGGTTGAGCAAGTGTGGGGGAAGCTGAGAGGGAAAACGGGGGAGAAAGAGGTTAACGTTTGACTGGGATTGACTGGGGTTGACTGGGGTTGACTTGGGTTGACTTGGGCTAAGGGTTGGACTGGATCAGTTTTAGGCCCAAAGGAAAAATGGGGAGTGGGCTATGGAATGGTATAGGTTTTGGTTTTAGTTAATTTTGGATCCGGTTGGTTTTTAAACACAAGGACTATTTGTGTAATTTTGGGAAAGTTGAGGGTTGGGTTTTGGCATCTTTTAAATTTGTTTCTAAGGGTATAACATGCCAAGGATGAATAGTGTGAGGTTTTATTTTGAATTTTTCACTTTTAAAAACCCCAGGGACTAAATCTGTCAATTTCCCAAACTTCAGGGACCTGCCTTGTAATTTCACCAAACTTTCTACCAAGGGACCAAACCTGCCATAAGAGATTAGTGCAAGGACAAAATTTGTTTTTCTCAAAGTTTTCATATCCCAGGGACCATTTTTGACAATTTCCAAATTTCAGGGACTAAACTTGACATTTTGTGAAACTTTTCACCAAAGGACTAATTATGTAACTTTTTGATTTATAAGGGACTTTGGTGACTTTTTCAAGTTTTTGGAATGACCAGGGACTAGATTTGACAACTTTTGAAAGTTGGGGGACTGAAACTGCCAATTATGCAAACTCTGTGCGTTTTTCATCTGTTTTTAGTATTTTTGCATTTGAAACATGTAAAACACTTTCCTGGGATATTTTCACTATTTTGATTCATTATTGAGTGTTTTTGGATGTTTTGGCAGTTCAGAATTGGTAAAAATGATGAGTATTTACACACTCATCAATCCCCCACACTAAAGCATTGCTAGTCCCCAGCAATCTTTTGAGAAAAACTTAATGGATTTGAAACTCTTTACCAAAAGCCATCACTTCTGGAGTAGCCAGGTGTAAGAACTGTGGCACACCTGATAACCGTGTGATTTTGAGCAAACCACCAGCTGTCAACGGATTTGATTTGTCTTTACCAAAAGCCGTTTGCTTCTGGACTAGCCAGCATCTTGATGGACTAAGTCAACATCTTGGTGAGCTGAATACCAATTATGGATTTTCCACTGCCTTTACCACAAGCCATAATCTTGTGGGCTAGCCAACTCATTTGCTTATGAGGATGCGGGGGAGCTGAGGAACCATGCAATTTTTGGCAAACTGCCAGCCATCAACGGATTTGAGATGTCTTTACCAAGAGCCGTTTGCTCCTGGACTAGCCAATCCCTTTGTCATTTAGACTTTGGCGGACTGATAACCACAAAAATTTTGGAATAAAGTGAAAAATTTTGAAAAATTTTGGCCTAAAATGGGGGTACTTGGAAAGTTTTATGATAAAATTCGTAAGAATTTCCCCCCCCCCCCCCACACTAGAACTGAATATTGTCCTCAATATTCAAAGTCCCGGCTATTATGCCGAATCTCTGAATGGAAAAGCTAATATTTGATTCTAACTGTGGAAATTTCTATTTTTCACTTTATTTTATCTGTACATACAATCTTTTTTTTTTTTTTTTTTTTTTTTTTTTTTTTTTTTTTTTTTTCACTACCTCCCAGGCTTGTGTTAGGTTTACCACGCTAGCTAATCACTTGTGAATGATTAACTGTAATAAATTTGCCCTAACAGCCCGGGAGTTGAATGATAAAGTTTATAATATACATACACCTTCCAGGTTTGTGTCAGGTTTACCACGCTAGCTAATCACTTGTGAATGATTAACTGTAATAAATTTGCCCTGACAGCCCGGGAGTTGATATAATATACATACAAAAATGATTATTGAAATTTGAAACATATTTACTTTTGAAACGGTGGGGGATGGCCACTCCCCCACACTAGGGTGGTAGAAAGTAGAAAGAAGTCAGAAATACGGGTGAAAACCCATATATGCTGCTAATTTTTGTTCACCGAGTCACTAGCTTGACTCGATCCCCGAATTCATTGGTCCATGGGGAAAGTTTGGAGATCCGGGACAACCAAGGGTGGTGTGTCCTCTCCAAAATAATGTTTCAATCTGTGACCATTCACTTTGAAGTTGGGACCTTCGGGTTGAGATAACTCAACAGTCCCGTATGGGTATACTTTAGCAATAGTGAATGGTCCAGTCCATCGGGTTTTTAATTTCCCCGAGAAAATCTTTAATCTGGAATTGAAAAGAAGGACTCTGTCACCGACGTTGAAAACTTGGTTCTTAATTTTAGAGTCGTGAATCTTCTTTGTCTTTTCTTTGTAGATCAAAGAGTTCTCGTAGGCTTGATCACGAAGTTCGTTTAATTCATTGATTTGAACCTTACGGTGATCACCCGCTTTATGAAGGTCGTAGTTAGCATGTTTCAAGGCCCAGTAGGCTTTGTGCTCGAGCTCGATCGGTAAATGACACGCCTTCCCGTATACAAGCTTGTATGGAGTGCACCCGATGGGTGTTTTGTAAGCTGTACGGAAGGCCCAGAGTGCATCATCTAGTTTATCCGACCAGGAAGCACGGTTTTCACCTACTGTCCTCTCAAGAATCCGTTTAATACCACGGTTGGAAACCTCCACCTGCCCACTTGTTTGGGGGTGATACGCGGTAGAAAGACGATGAGTAACACCGTACTTAAGCATGACTTTTGCAAATTGATCATTGCAAAAGTGAGTACCGCGATCACTAATGATGGCACGTGGGGTTCCAAAACGAGCAAAGAGGGATTTCAAGAATTTCACGACTACTCGGGCATCATTAGTGGGTAAGGCCTTTGCCTCAACCCATTTTGACAAATAGTCAACAGCCACGAGTATGTATTTGTTTCCGTGAGAAGATGGGAATGGCCCCATAAAGTCAATGCCCCAGACGTCAAAGATTTCACAAACTTGAATAGCATTTTGCGGCATTTCGTTCTTTTGTGAAATATTCCCGTGACGCTGACAAGCATCACAGGCTTTGACTAACTCGTGGGCATCCTTGTAGATTGTGGGCCAATAGAAACCGGAATCAAACACCTTTTTGGCGGTGTAGTTAGGACTATGGTGGCCCCCGGTGGGTCCAGCATGGCAAGCCTTGAGAATATCAGTGGCTTCCTGTCCGTATACACATCGCCTGATGACTTGATCGGCACAGATTTTGAAGAGGAAGGGGTCGTCCCAGAAGTAATGTTTAACGTCTTTGAAGAATTTTTTCTTTTGTTGGGACGTTAACCCCTTCACTATGAAGTTACCCGCATGGTAATTTGCAAAGTCGGCAAACCACGGGGTAGTAGAGTTACCACGAAAAGCAACCGCATTGAGTGTCTCGAGAGGAAATGTTTCATTTATTTCCTTTTTCTCGGACACATCTTGATGAGGGTTCTCTAATCGTGAGAGATGATCAGCAGCAAGGTTCTCGGCTCCTTTTTTATCACGGATAATGATATCAAATTCCTGAAGGAGGAGAACCCAACGAAGAAGCCTCGGCTTTGCATCTTGTTTTGCAAATAGGTATTTCAAAGCCGAGTGATCTGTGTACACTACGCATTTAGTCAAGATTAGGTATGACCGGAATTTCTCGAAGGCATACACCACAGCTAGGAGTTCTTTTTCAGTGGTGGTGTAATGACCTTGAGCCTCAGTCATAGTTTTGCTTGCGTAGTGTATGGGCTGAAAGTATTTTGCTTTTCGTTGCCCCAAGACCGCACCTATGGCAAAATCACTAGCATCGCACATAAGCTCAAAAGGTTGGTCCCAATCGGGGGCAACAAGAATCGGTGCCTCGGTAAGCTTTTTCTTTAATGTTTCAAAAGCTTCGATGCACTCAGGAGAGAAGATGAAAGGAGCATCCTTCTCGAGGAGATGGGTCATAGGCCGGGCAATCTTAGAAAAATCTTGGATAAACCTACGGTAGAAACCGGCATGACCCAAAAAGCTCCGAACACCTTTTACGGTGGTGGGATGAGGTAATTTGGCAATGACATCGATTTTAGCTCTGTCAACCTCGATCCCGTTTTTTGAAATCTTATGGCCGAGGACAATGCCCTCCTTGACCATAAAGTGGCTCTTCTCCCAGTTGAGACTTAGATTCGTTTCTTTGCAACGTTTAAGCATCTGTTCCAAGTGGGAGAGGCAAGTCTGAAATGAATCCCCGATGACAGAAAAGTCATCCATGAATACCTCCATAGTTTTCCCGATCATGTCGGAAAAAATAGACATCATGCATCTCTGGAACGTGCCTGGTGCATTACATAAGCCGAAAGGCATACGTCTGTAAGCAAAAGTTCCGTAGGGGCATGTGAAGGTAGTCTTCTCTTGATCCTGGGGATCAATGGGGATTTGGAAGTAACCCGAGAAGCCATCGAGGAAGCAGTAGTATTCATTCCCCGCAAGTCTTTCGAGCATTTGGTCCATAAAAGGGAGAGGAAAATGGTCTTTACGAGTGGCTTCATTCAACTTTCGATAGTCAATACAAACTCGCCAACCCGTGACCAAACGAGTTGGAATCAACTCGTTATCCTCGTTGGTGACAACGGTAATGCCACCCTTTTTAGGAACACAATGAATTGGGCTAACCCAAGGACTGTCAGATATAGGGTAAATCAATCCCGCATCAAGAAGTTTAAGAACTTCTTGTTTGATAACTTCGTGGATTTTGGGATTTACCCTTCTCTGATGTTGCACAGCTGGTTTAAAGTCATCCTCCATTAAGATTTTATGAGTACAAAAGTTCGGGCTTATGCCCTTAATGTCGGAGAGTTTCCAAGCAATTGCTTGCTTGTTTGACTTAAGAACCTTTAGGAGTGCAGCCTTTTCCTCATCTTTTAAGTCTTTGGCAATAATGACGGGTAATTTATTATCACCCTCCAGAAATGCATATTCTAGATGAGGAGGCAAGTCCTTGAGTTCAACCTCGGGAAAGTCTTCAGTTATTTCAACATTTTTGACTTCCGCTTTATGAAGAATTTGTGGTGACGGAGAGGGTGAAGGATCGTCATTTAACAATCTTTCAAGGAGAAGAATGTCCCCCTCCGGGTCAAGATAGTTTTCATCAACTCCATCGGGAATTGAGCTATCTTGAGCAAGAAAAGCCTCGAGCTCTTCCAAAAGGAAGTCACTTCCCTCAAACGGAGTGAGGGAAGGGGAAGAGTCGGAAATGATCGGGTCAGTAGAAAGACTGCCACTGGATGAGAAACCGAGGACTTCTTGGGATGATTCCTCCGACGCAATATCAATGATGTCAATACGGTTAACCGTTTCAGCGTCATAATTGGAAGAATATCTTGAAGTCTGATCAAGATTGAATGTTATGGCTTCGCCACCAACACGTAGAGTGATTTCTTCTTCGAATACATCGATTAAAGCACGACCCGTTCTTAAGAATCCCCTCCCGAGAATGAGAGGAACTCGTGGGTCAGCATCGAAATCAACAATCACGAAATCTGCCGGAAAATGGAACTTTCCTACTTTCACGAAGATATCTTCGGCAATGCCGAGAGGACGGGATATAGTACGGTCTGCAAGCTCGAGTGTCATGCAGGTCGGAGTGAGAGTAGGTAGAGAAAGTCTTTTCCAGACTGTGTAAGGCATCAGGTTAATGCTTGCGCCAAGATCGGCCAAGGCAAAGCATTCAACCATCCCCGGGAAAATACAAGGAATGAGAAATTTCCCGGGATCTCCAAGCTTTTCGGGAAGCTTTTTCAAGAGCACTGCTGAGCAATGCTCATTAAGAGAAGTTTTTGCCATCTCACAGAGTTTTTCTTTATTGCTTATCAGATTTTTGATTGTCGAAGCAAACTTAGGCATGAGAAGAAGAGCGTCTGCGAAGCTAATATCGAAGTGTAATTCTTGGAAAATTTGATAAAATTTTTCCATCTGATGATTAGCTCTTTCGCGGTTCTTTTGATCATTCACACGTGAAGGATATGGAATTGAAGGCTTAGGATCATTCTTTGGAATTTCATCAGAACTCACAGGAGGATCAAATACAACTTTCGGCTTACGAGCCGGGACCGGGACAACTTGAGGGTGGACGTTGTTGATACCTCCGTTATTAGTAGGAAGTACCGTGTCCGTAGTAACCTCAGGCTCACGTCCCGCTACCTTAGGAGGAGAAGAAGAGGTAGAGGGAATCGCGGGTCCATTGTATGATACCCCACTTCGGGTAGTGATCGCTTTGACATCGCCCCTCGGGTTAGCGATCGTGTTGCTTGGTAGTGTACCCGAGCCCGAGGGTCGATCATTTAAAGACTTCTGAAGATCAGAGATCGTCTTGATCAATAACCGATTCGTTTCCTCTTGTGCTTTCATGAATTGTTTAATTTCAGCATCGGAGGAAGACGAGGGTGGAACAACGTTTTGATTTTGAACAGGGGGATTTTGAACACGGTTGTTTTGAAAATTCCCTTGATTTTGATTGTTGTTACCCTGAAAATTGTTTCTCTGATTGAAATTACCCTGATTGTAATTCCCTTGATTCTGGTTTCTTTGAAAATTTCCTTGAAAACCTTGGTTTTGATTGCCATTTTGAAAATTGTTTTGATTAAACTGGCCTTGATTTTGGTTCGGGTTTTGGAAATTTGAGTTTTGACCTTGGTTAAAATTCTGATTCGCGTTACGGTTTTGATTTTGGTTAAAACCGGGAGGTCCGAGAAAATTGTTGGAACGATAGCTTAAGAGATTACGGTCCCCTTGCGGTTGGTAAGAATTACCCCCCGTGTTATAGGAACCGTTAGCAGCATAAACGTTCTCTTGAGGAAATTCAGCAGTAGCTGGACACTCGGAATACAGATGTGGGCCCCCACAAGTTTCACAACTTCGGGCCACGGCTTTCACTTGTTGATTTTGAACCTGATGTTGTATCGTTTGGTTCATTCTCAACACAGCCGTAGAAATATCATCCATCTTTTTGGTGAGAGCGATTATTTCAGGAGATGATGATGAGGGAGTAACGGAATTACATGACGCATCCCTCTCCGCAGAGGAATCCCAAAAGTTATGATGGGCAGTCATGTTTTCAATTAAGTCATAGCACTCCTCGGGACGCCTTTTCATAAAGGTCCCACCAGCAGCAGCATTGAGAATGTCTCGGTGCCTCAATGTCAGACCATTATAGAAGGTGTCTATGATGGTAACTTGTAACATATTATGGTTAGGGCACCGATCAATGGCTAGCTTATAACGCTCCCAAGCCTCAAAAAGAGACTCATCGGGACGTTGCCGGAAGTTGCTGATATCATTTCGTAACTTGGTAACCATGGATGGTGGAAAATATTTTGCTAAAAACTTGGTCACCATTTCATCAAAGGTTCGAATAGAATTCTTTGGAAGTCGGTCAAACCATGCAGTGGCATGATGAGCGAGAGAATAGGGGAAGAGGTACAGCCGGAGGGCATCATCGGTGACACCATGCTGTTTCATGCTTTGGGTGACCGTAAGATATTTATCAAGATGCTTGTTGGCATCGTCACCCGGTAATCCGTGAAATTGACACGAATTCTGGACTTGTTGGATCATGTGATGCTTGAGGCCAAAGTCCGCAGCCCCAATAGTGCGTGGTGCAATAGGCCCACCCCGCCCTTGCATGGTAGGTTGGCACAGCTCCTCCATCGTTCGGAGATCGGGAGCTGGCTCATCCCTAGGAGGGTCAGGGGGGTGGTAATAGTGGTGGTGGTGGCCCAGCGGCCATTTCGGTTTCTGTATTAGAACGTAGCTCGGGTACGTCTTTCTGTTTTTTATTCTTTGTTTGAGACCGAGTGCGCATGCACTAAAAACAATTTTTCAACACAAGTTTGAGGAAAAACCACAATGAACTTAAACCAATAATCACAAGTGAGCAGCTTCTTTGAAAAAGGTACACTACTCACAGGGATACAAAGGCAAGTTTTAATCTTAAGTTTGGGAACTTATTATGGGTTTATTAATTGATTTTTGAAAAATTGCTTTAGGCTTATGGGTGTGTGTGCAGAAAACTTGGGAAATATTTTTGGAACTGATTCGTTAACCGAAATCGTCCCTTTAAGATTACTCGCAGGCTGGCGGGAGGAAGTAAATAGGTTTCCTCTTCAGTTCGCAATTTAATGTCAGAACTTACCTTAAACCAACTGTTTCAGGTTGTAATCTTAAAGAACACGAAGTAATTTAACTTCACAGTTTGTTTTTGATTGTTTTTAATTTTTTTGGTGTTTTTCAACACTTCAGGAGAAGTGTTAATGAACGTTTTTGATATGATTATGTTTTTACAAAACTTTTTACAGGGAGGTTTTGAAAACCACTAAACTTAAAACGATTTTAAAACACGCAACAACCTCCCCGGCAGCGGCGCCAAATTTTGATTGAGCCTGAACCGTCAGATTATTATTGACCAAGGTCAACAAGTCAAAGACAGCCTAGAATCAATACTCCGGTGATAATATAGTGTTTTCCCGGGTCGTTAAAGTCCCGACGAGATTGAAATGGTGCTTTGGAAATCGTTTATGAGTAAGTGGGACTGAGGACAGTAGCCCAGATGATATGGAATTGATTTTGCTACTGTTATTTTGGTATTGGCAAACAGATATAATATTCACAATAATCAGATACCAGATATATGCACAAATTCACAATTAAGATCACGTATCGGACTGGAAAAGTGGGTTTTTGGTAATTATCAAACTACAGGGGGTGCTTTTGACACTTTTCAAAACTTAAAATTAAAAATGAAAAAGAAATTATAAAAGTGATTAAAATAATATTAAACTATTATTTAATTAATTAAACTATTTAAAATCTAAATTAAAACCTAATTTAATTAAACTAAAAATTACAAATGATTTAAATTCAACTAAAAATTAACAAAAATATTTTCTAAACCTAAATTAGAACTTGAAGAAAGTATAAAAAATTAAAAATAATATTTTTGTCTTTTTGTGGTTTAGTTATTAATTAAAAACTATTTAACTTAATTAAACTAATTAAACTACTTTTAATTTATATTAATACTAAATTAACTTAGAAAATTAAGATAAAATTTATAAAATTACTTAACCATTACAGGAATCCTAAAAAATTATAAAAACTCTAAAAATTATGTTTAAGATTAATCTACTAATTAATTACCTTTTAATTAACTTAATTCTAATTTAAACAAATAAAATAAGAAAAATAGAAAATGAACAGTAGAATCTCAAAATATATTTTCTAAAAGTCTAATATACTATATTAAAACTAGGAAAATTATAAAAACTAGATTTTACTTTATAAAAACTAATTAAGCTATTTAATACTTGATATTAATTAATAATAAAGAAAATTAAAATTAAATCTAATTAGCACTAAATGACAAAATAAAAATCTGAAAAATTTATTATAACTACTTTAATATATGAGGAATTTAATAAAAATATAAAAACACTAGTGACTTAATTAAATTATAAAAATGAAAATTAAAATTAACTTGAATTAAATAGAAACTATCACTTATTTTAACTTGGATTTTTTTGGATTTTTCTTTTACAGAACTACTTAATACCTTAAAAAGACAAACTTTTGTAAAAACACTTTTTAAGATAGCTTATAAATAAGCTATAACACCCCCTTGTCTTAAACAGTTGACTTTGGTTGACTGTTTGGTCAATCTGGGTCAAATGGCCTTGGGTGGGGTCCACAATGGTGAAATCAGATGCCAATTAGTTCAACAAGCTTAAACAAACAGATAATAACCAGAAATAAGCTCAAATAAGCTAAACACAAGCAAATTAGCACTTTGCACTTTGAAAATGAACACAGACTTGGGACAATCTTGGTGAGCAAATGCAGGTGGGGTCCACTAGGCTAAGGGTCAAACAAATGGTCAAAGGTGAGACTCTGGTAGGAGGGGGGATGTAAAAACCTATCTATGGGGTCTGGGGTCCACTGAGGTGGTCACAAAACACCACCAAAGTGGTGGTGGTGACTGGGTGACTGGGTGAGCAGGGCACAACCTTGCCCTGCAGGTCACTTTGATGGTCTGTGGGACCCACTTAAGCTTCCCAAAAATTCAAGCAAAAATTAGGGAACAAAGATAAGCTGGTAGACTTTAATCACACAAAGTTTCAAACCTTAAATTCCATTACACAGTTCACAATTAAAGTTGGAAATTTGGTAAAAATCTGAGAATGCACCTTTTGACTTTTGACAAGAACTTGGAATTTTGACTTTGGTGAGATTTTAAGTGATCTAAACTAATGTATATGATGTATTAAGCTAATATAAGTTTACTAAAAGCTAGATTAACAACTACTTATCAGATTATGAGCTTATGGATTCCAAATTCTTAAACAGTTAACTGAGTGGGAAATTAGAATATGATTTTGACTTTTTGCTCTATACTAACCCAATTTTATGACTTACTTAACTAACTAAGACCTAATATGACTTGTCTGATCCAGAAGTTACTACCAATTCATCCTTGAACACAGTGAACACAGATTATCCAAACACACCCTTATATTTAGGTACTGATGATTTTCAAAGTAAATGATGGTTCTAATCCATGAAATTGATTCAGATGAGTATATTATGATAATACAAGACCAACTAAGTATGAAACAGCAAAAACACAAGTATAACACACACTTTTGTCAAAGATGAGTTTTTGACTGTGAGACTTTCAATTTTTAGTACCAAGTTAATCTAATTAACAAGTAAACTAGATTATACTATATTATGACTAATAACACCAAATAAGCATAAAAGCAATCAAATAAGCATAAATAAGCTAAGCTATAGTAGATGAAGGAAATGACTTTTCAAAAAACTTACAAGGTGCATTCCAGTTTATGCCATGAACCAAGAACTGAGAACCATTCCTAATGAACCTCCACAGGTTCTCTAACCCAGGGACATCCAAATTGCTCCCTGCTCCAGCTTTGATCACTAAGAACTTGTCGTGTTGACTTTTGTTGACCAGTTGAGTGTTTTGAGTTTTTTTATCACTAAGCTGATTTAAGTTATTACTAATAGCTTCAATAAGCTACTTAGGAGCTTATATGTATCTAAGAGTCCAATACATAAGGCTTAAAACAACAACTGAACAATATGAAAAATTGAAATATAATTAAAATTGCATAAGATGTAATAATAAAGGAAACTTGAAATTAATAACTGAAAGCAAGTTACAATACAATAAGAAAAAGGTTACCACTGCTTAAGAGCTTGGGTGTACCCTAGAATTGAGAATTGAAATTAAACGACATGAATAAAACTAAAGTTAACTACTACTTTCTTCTTCTTGCACTCTCCTCCTTTTATAGCTAAAAATTAGGGTTCCCCCAATCATTCTGAGCAAAACCCACCAAAGTCTGATCATTTTGGTCCAATGAGAAGCTCACACGTGGATTTGGCGCCAAAACTTGTTTCTTCAAATTGTCTCTGACAACGTGTATTTGAGGAGGAGCATTAAATGCGGTGTGAAAGGGTAGGTGTAGGGAGGGGTGGTGGCATTAATTGTGGGGGGTCATGGTTTGTGATTGGTGGAAAATGGAGGTTAAGCAAGTGTGGGGGAAGCTGAGAGGGAAAACGGGGGAGAAAGAGGTTAACGTTTGACTGGGATTGACTGGGGTTGACTTGGGCTAAGGGTTGGACTGGATCAGTTTTAGGCCCAAAGGAAAAATGGGGAGTGGGCTATGGAATGGTATAGGTTTTGGTTTTAGTTAATTTTGGATCCGATTGGTTTTTAAACACAAGGACTATTTGTGTAATTTTGGGAAAGTTGAGGGTTGGGTTTTGGCATCTTTTAAATTTGTTTCTAAGGGTATAACATGCCAAGGATGAATAGTGTGAGGTTTTATTTTGAATTTTTCACTTTTAAAAACCCCAAGGACTAAATCTGTCAATTTCCCAAACTTCAGGGACCTGCCTTGTAATTTCACCAAACTTTCTACCAAGGGACCAAACCTGCCATAAGAGATTAGTGCAAGGACAAAATTTGTTTTTCTCAAAGTTTTCATATCCCAGGGACCATTTTTGACAATTTCCAGATTTCAGGGACTAAACTTGACATTTTGTGAAACTTTTCACCAAAGGACTAATTATGTAACTTTTTGATTTATAAGGGCCTTTGGTGACTTTTTCAAGTTTTTGGAATGACCAGGGACTAGATTTGTCAACTTTTGAAAGTTGGGGGACTGAAACTGCCAATTATGCAAACTCTGTGCGTTTTTCATCTGTTTTTAGTATTTTTGCATTTGAAACATGTAAAACACTTTCCTGGGATATTTTCACTATTTTGATTCATTATTGAGTGTTTTTGGATGTTTTGGCAGTTCAGAATTGGTAAAAATGATGAGTATTTACACACTCATCAGTCCTTATGTCACTACATCACATGAAGGCGATACTACTAAGGATGAGCTTGGAGATTTACTGTGGCTGATGATCTCAAAGGAAGCTCAAAGATCACACATCACAAAGGAACTCAAATCACAAGTTCATTGCTGGATGTACAAAGTGTGCTGTAAAGTGAAGAATCAGAACCTACGAGCTATAAAGAAAAGAATGCTTGAAGATCAAAGAGCTTAATTTCCAAGGTGACCTCGCTTAGGGGGAGATTGTTAGGAATACGAATATTCCTATAAAAGACTCGGTCACCTAAATGATGTAATAGCATTATGATAGCTCGTTGTTAGTTTATTAGTTAGATAGATAGTAGTTTAGTTTAGGTAACATCGTGGAAGAAGGACGGGTCTTTACCCACTGTATACCTGATCCACAGCCCGCAGGAGGGCGTATACTTGTAATTGTATATATAGCCTTTCCACCTCATTTGGAAAGGTTGGTTGTTCAATATTACACACACACAACTAGTATGTTTCTCTCACTAGAACTTCCCCTATCTATTTTACTTTCTCTCTCTAACTCAACAATGGCCAACATACTCTTCCATCATAACCCAAGACCACCTGAATCACAATAATCAACACATGTTTCGATCCTACATCCTCTTCTATCAAGTGAAAGAGAAGAACTCTCGAAAACTATGAAGATTTGAGATGTTATAGGTGTCCACACACAAACGTAACAAGTGTTACGGTGATAGGCTATGTATATTATGTCATTGTTTTCCGAATTGTGTGTGAGTTGAGGATGGGGATATTTGTAGGAACTTGGATGGTGATGTAGTTCCAAGAATTATATTTGTGTGAGCTTGTATGGTGATGTAGATCCAAGAAGTCTTGTAACTAGATTAGTTCATGTATTTGATGTGAGGAGAGTGATGTCCTAAAGTGTAGGTTAGGACTTGTCGAGTCATTATGTAAAGACTTGGATCGGGTGATGATCCAAGTGTGTCAAGTGTGTGAAGGCTTGATTCGGGTGAAGAATCAAGTGAGTCATGTGTGTGAAGGCTTGATTCGGGTGAAGAACCAAGTATGTCAAATAAGTGAAGGCTTGGATCGGGTGAAGATTCAAGTTGGACAAGAGTGCTTGTTCGTGTGGTCACGTGGGCCTTGGAATAGATTGGTTCTAGCTATGATTAGAACTCGACATTATGCTTAGTGTCGTTAAGCCTTGTGTAAGCATGTGCGCGGATTGCTCCGCCTGAAGGAGTGTGTTGATATAGTGATTGATAACTCTCAAGTGTGGTACTCGGGGAGTGGAGTAGGACGAAGAGTAAGCTTCATGCCGAACCACTATAAATCGCCGCGTCTCTTGGTTGTGTTCTTTCCTTACTCTTTACTTTACTTATTTATTTGTGTATGCTAGTAACCAAATTGATATCACATAACTAGTAGGATTCAACAAGTTTGTAAAAAAAAAGTACCGGACCTAAAACGGCTAAACGCCTTAGAAAATTAAAAGAAGCGATGAAACTGTTCAACCCCTTCTAGTTTCTACATATTTTTTTAATGGAAAAATTTTAGATAATCTTGCTAGATTTAAGACTTGTGAGATTTTTATGCATAGGATAAAAGGTTATGTTTGCAAGAAAATTTCGAAAGCTTCTTTTAAATCTAGGAAGAGCTATTTGAAATCTTGGGATTTTTTTTTCTTTTGTATTATTATTTTTTTAAATCGCAAGGTTCACCTTGCTAATTGGTTTAAAAAAAATCGCAAGTTTAACCTTGCTAGTCAAACTTTACTAGTTTTTTTGAAAATTAGCAATGTTCATCTTGCTATTTTTTATTTTATTTTTTTTAATCATAAAGTGAACTTTGCTATCATTCAACCTTGGTAGTTTTTTAAAATCTAGGAAGTTTTGACTAGGAAAATCAACCTTGCCAATTTTTTAGAAAAACTAGCAATGCTTGACTATTAATGCCATCCTCACCTTTTATTATTATTATTATTATTATTATTATTATTATTATTATTATTTTATTTTTTTTAATTATTTTTGTAAAATTGGTTACTTTTAAATATTCGTTAAAGTATTATGTTTGTAAAATTGCTTATTTTTGTCTTTTTTCCTATTTCCTTTTACTAGTTATTATTATGCTTTTGTGATATAATGCTGTATATGTTATTTATGATATCATCCCATTTAGCTCATTATTTTTTTTATCAACCAATTCCTAATCTTTCCGGTCAACGCGCAAGCGTAATCAACCTTGTACTCATTAAACTCCCGCGCGACAACCTTGTACTCATCAAACTTCAAAGGAGGATTAATGAACTTTTCCTAACCTTTTATTACTATCAAATGTATCACATTTTCATTGACTACTTTTTTACGATTAACTTTAACAAAAGGCAACATTCAAAAAATAAAAAAGGAAGCAATTAATATAGAAGAAACGCTACCAAATTAAAAATCAAAGTGTTGATTGTAAGCAATTAATATAGAAGAAAGATATATCAATCCATCTTACGAATCATTAGCTTATATGGCTTGAAAATTTCATCCATGGTGATGTACTAAAGCCTCATAACCTACCCATTCAAAATAATATGTTGAGATAGCTTTTTTAAAAGCTTTTTACTATTTCAAAAAGTTTTTCAAAAACTTTTTTGCATTGGAAAATTGGACTTTTTCAAAAGCTTTCTAAAATGCATGATTTGGAAAATACCAAGCATTTAAAGCGTTCTACTATACAAATATTTTGAAGCATTAAATTGAAATACGGAGTAACTTTTTGAGCATGAGCATTGTGGATGCTCCACACCAACCAAGGGTTCGCCCACCGGCCAACGAGTCTCAGCATCCATGACATGGATGGTCTACTAAAGTCTCAGCACCTTCCCAAAGCTATTCAAAATTCTAATAACACCTCACCCACATCCAAAACACACAAAACAAAATTCCACCACCAATATGACCAATAACACAGCATGCATAACAAATCCGTCGTATCACTAACCCCCTCCCAAATGTCAACTCTGCCTTGAAAAGTGTCTAAAAGAATATTGTTAACATTTCAGTATGACTTTAAACAAAATGAAACTAATCAATATTAAATGCACAACAATTTTTTGGCTATATATAGAAATCACACATACACAGGAGATGCATAACATAAGAAGCCCCATCCACCAAATTCTTAGTCTCTTTTCTTATGGCTTCAATGAGTTTCTGTATCAGTCCACTGGTCCATTCTAACTATTCTCTGATTAAATGTAGTAATTTAAGAATTCACAAGCCATTATACTCTTCACAATCCACCTTAATGACATACACTACGGTTGAACAACCCATTGTTAGGCGATCAGGAAATTACGATCCAACATTGTGGTCATATGATCACGTTCAATCACTCTCTAGTAAATACACAGTACGATTTTTTCTATTTTCCGTGTACATATTATATCAATTTCTAGTTGTATATATCATATATAATTGTGCTCATATTAAAGAATTTATCTACACAGGGAGAAGATTATGTGGCAAGAGCAAATGCTTTAAAGAACGTAGTGAAGACGATGCTATGCAAAGAGATGAATGTGCTTAGCACCTTAATGCTGGTTGATGAGTTGCAGAGACTCGGAATAGCATATCATTTTGAGATAGAAATAAGCAATGTTTTAGAGAAGATTTACGACACTTGTTATAAAACTCGGGACAAGTGGGAAGGCATGGATTTGAACCTCAAAGCACTCGGCTTTCGACTACTGAGACAAGATGGTTATCAAGTTCCTGAAGGTACATCGTAATAAATTTAATGATTTATATACGGTGACTCAAGGAGTTAAATTAATTGAAGTCTAGTCAAAGATAAAAGATAACAGTAAAATGCTACTAATTACTTGTTTATGTAACTGTATATATATTTATTCATTTATTCTGTTAGCATGCATGATTGAATACAGTTCAGTTTATAAATTACAAGGAAACACAAACTTGTATTTAATTGAGATTTGTTATTATCTTTAGAGATATTTTGCGACTTCAAGGAAAACACTCGAAATGTAATTAAGCCACACTTACTCGAGGATATGGTGGGCGTACTTAACCTGTATGAGGCTTCTTATCATTCATTCGAGGATGAAAGCATTCTAGATGATGCAAGAGAGTTCACAACCAAATATCTCAAAGAAAATCTAGAGAATATTAGTGAAGGTATATCATCTTTAGTCAGTCATTCTCTGGACATTCCGTTGCATTGGAGAGTACCCAGGGTAGAGGCGAAATGGTTTATTCAAAATTATGAGAAAAGAAGTGACAAGAATCTCACATTGATCCAACTTGCGAAATTGGATTTTGATATGCTTCAAGCTATATATCTTGAAGATCTAAAACACACATCAAGGTATCTATTATTCTTTTCTCCCTTATACAAGTACGCCCAAACTATTTTTGTTATGACTTAAGTATTCTTCCATTAATTAGGTTTGAGATTCAAGGAAAATGTCAATGTATACGTATGTTAATCACCATCATCATCTAAGTAATCTAATTTATATATGACATAGGTGGTGGAAAAATATAAGATGGGATGAGAAGTTAAGCTTTACTCGAGACCGGTTGGTGGAGCATTTTTTGTGGGCGCTTGGTTTTGGCTACCTACCTCAGTTTAGTCTTGGAAGGAGAACAATAACAATGGTTAACTGTTTGATTACTACAGTTGACGATGTCTATGATTTGTATGGTACTTTGGATGAAATTGAACTCTTTACTGATGTTATTGATAGGTTAATACTAACATACTCTCACTTCTTATAAGATTACATGTTTGTCAACTGGTACTATTAGCACATATCGTAACAAGTGAAAAGGATTTCTAACGCGCAGATGGGATATCAATGCGGTCAATGAGCTTCCAGAATATATGAAGATATGTTTTCTTGGATTTTATAACACCATAAATGAGATCACATATAATACGTTGACAGAAACCGGACTCTTCGTCCTTTCATGCCTAAAGAATGCAGTAATTAATCAATCATTTGAAACTCTATATAATAAACTTCTTCTTGATTATGGATAATGTAATTAATTCAAACTATTTGAATATGTTGCAGTGGGCAGACATGTTTAAGTCATACCTCGTAGAAGCAAAATGGTACCACAGTGGGTATACACCAACACTCCAAGAGTACTTGGATAATGCATGTGCATCAATAGGGGGTCGTGTCATATTCCTCCATGTTAGGTGTTTAACATCATGTACTTCAACCGAAGAGATCTTACGTTGCATGGAAAGAGCAAAGAATCTAGTTCGGTACTCATCAATAATCTTCAGACTTGCTGATGACTTGGGCACATCCTCGGTATTTCATTTTATTAAATATACAATACTTATTGCCTTATTGATATTTTACTGGGTTCTTTACTTCTTTATATCCATTTGTAATAACTTATTTACAAATACTGTAATATCTTTCTCATGCTAATACATTGTAAATAACGTAAATATTTCCTATTAGGAGGAAATGGAAAAGGGGGACATTTCAAAATCAATCCAGTGTTACATGCATGAGAGTGGTGCTACGGAAGAAGAAGCTAGAATGTATATCAAAAGATTAATCATGGAAACGTGGAAGAAACTTAACAAAGAACGAATTTGTGCAAAGAACGAAATTCCACAGGAGTTTATCGACTGTGCTACAAACATTCCTAGGATGTCACAATTCATGTACAATGAAGGAGACGGGCATGGTCATCCAGAGATTACTAAAGATCATGTATTATCATTGTTATTCAATCCAATCCAAGGGATAAAATAGTCAAGATTGTGTACGAGTATTTTCTATTGGAAATGGACTTAATTCAAAGCTAAGATGCCATAGCATCCTATTTGTGTAAACTTGTGTAATTCGTCTTTTTTAATAATGAGTTTGGGTACAAAATAAATAATGCTAAATAATCAAATGGGTAGAACACTCAAACTGATTTTTACCAGCCTCAAAAACCCTTAAAAACAACCCGATCAACCAGTGATGAATTAAAGAGAAAGAATGTGGAGTTGAATCTCAAGTTCTGCAGGCCGACTGGTTAATGAGACAAACTAAGGATCTAGACTTGGTTAATATTCATGGTTTGTTTTATGCACTGAAGTAGAATCAAGAAGATGCTAATGAAACTAAAGAAGAATGGAAGAACAAGAAGCTTTTGAATGATCCTCAAATCTCTCATAGCTATCTACAAGAACAAAGCAAAGTATACTCCCAACAGAAAAGTTCCAGCTAAGTGTGTTACACTGTTACTTCATGATAATCTGAAGAAGAAGAAAAGGAAGACGCTTCAATAGAGAGGATGAATGAGTTTAACAAATTGATGGCTTTACATGGAAAACCAATACAGAAATCCTTCTACTCTAAACCAAAAAACAACAACTTGAGAACATCTTCAGCCTCAACTTCATTGAACAAGAAACCAGAACACATGACTGATGAAAGTGTTGTGGAATAACTGCGATAATATCCCACCGACTAGGTAAATAGTGTGAATGATTCAACACTACAAGTATACCCCAAACTAGCTTATTGAAAATTCTACACTATTAAAAGGAGCAAGGGAATGTAACACCAAACTTTCTTATATATTTCTCAAACTAGAAACATATTACAAACTACAACAAGAGAGGAAGAAACTAAGAACACTACAAGATTGCTTGTATGTGTGTTTTGGTGTACTTAAACTCAAAGGAAATGCATCTATTTATAGGCTTCAAGATGCATATCAAGTTGCAAATCAAGTTGCTATCAACTAGAAAATCTTCCCAAGTTGCTTATCTTGTAAATCTTGCATATTTTTTATAAGATTCCATATGTGTGAATTCAATGAATCTTAGCAATTTGTAGCAACAAGTTGTCAATTATTTATCCTTTTTGATATTAGCCAATTTATTATATCAAATCTCCACCTTGGCGAATATCAATTCTTCAATCTCATCATCGGCTGTCATTGGTGGAGTCTTCAAACCAATCTTCATGTTTTCACAACATTGATCAAATTCAAACAGTAACTGAACTCGATCCCAGCTACTACTTTAGTCAGCATATATGCGGGATTCTTAGAAGTATGAATCTTCTGTATTTTAACTCCACCTTCTTCAAGTATCTCTCATATGAAATGATACAGAACATCAATGTGCTTCGTCCTTGCGTGATAAACCTGATTCTTCACTAAATGGATTGCACTTTGACTGTCAGAATGCATCGTGACAAATTTCTGTTTGATTCCAAGTTCACCAAGCAACCCCTGAAGCCAAATTACCTCCTTTACAGCCTCTATAATCGCCATATACTCTGCTTCCGTAGTTGACAAAGCAGTAGTTGACTGTAAGGTAGACTTTCAACTAATTGGAGCTTTTGCCAGAGTGAAAACATAGCATGTAGTAGATTTTCACTTGTCTAAATCTCCAGCATAGTCAGAATCGCAATATCCCACTATCCACTGACTACTTCCATGCTCGAATACTAACCCTACATCGACCGTGTTATGGATGTACCGTAATATCCATTTCACAGCTTGCCAATGTCCTTTTCCAGGGTTACGCATGTAAAACCCCGATATTTTAAACGCGTAAAATACCTAAAATGCCCTTTAATCTCAAACTTTGAATAAATGTTTAATTATATAAAACAGTTCATTCCGAATATAACTTAAATATACAAATTGTCAATATTTGAGGCGAATAAACGTTAGACGAATATTAAACTTATGCTAAATTGAAAATTATACCCAAATGAAATCTTGTACACGTTATTTAGGTCCTAGCTGATTTTCTTTATTTTGTGTATGAAAGTATGAAGACTAGTTCTTGGCTTAATGCATAAGTCATAATAAAATTTGATTTGGTCCCCTATCATATCCCACAAAAGGTGCATTTTCCTTTTTTAAAAACCTTCATAATCGGTTTGTATAAACCGGATCATCACACACATATTTTTTCATTTATCAAAATTTCAAAACTCTTAAACACCAAAAGTCGGCTGGGAATTCTTTTCCTATTTTGTTCCTCTCTGTTTCGAAACCAAGGGTGTACTAAGGAAGGTTTGTGTGGGGTTTGAAGAAGGTTCGTACATGGGTGACTGTGGGTGAGTAGCTGCTCGACAAAGAGGGGTCTCGTTTGTGGGTTGCATCCTATTTTTTCAAGGAGTGTGGCTCGTTGGTTGGACGATGGTTTTATATTTCCATCGTGGGGTTGTGTCTCCTATTCGAGGGTTGTTTGGTTCGGCTTGGAGGTTTTGGTTGTAGTCGATCTTGGTTCTTCTTCTTCTTCTTCATCGTGTCAACTACAAGGGTATCGTATCTTTGTCCTTGTTCAATATACTCTATTATGTTTTCTGTTTCAGCCGAGTTCCATGTTTTGTGATCGGGTTGTTTTTCATGCTGCTATCGACTCCATGCATGCTAACCATATTAAACCTTTAAAAAAAATCGAGTAAACGGCAAAAATCATCTATGTGGTTTTCTCAGATTGCAAAAAACGTCCATGTGGTTGGCTAATTGCAGGTGGCCTCCCTGTGGAGCAAAAGTTTTCATCATTTTAGTCCCTGGTTTTAACTGGCGTTAAATGAATTCCATTAGAAGTTACACATTTAGCCCCTGTGGCCCATGACCATTGCAGCGTCCATCCTTCTTTCGTCCATTTTACGTCTTTATCCGTTTTTACGCGTTTTAGTCCTTTTTCGCTTGTTTTCGTCCGTTTTGTTTATGGTTTACTATGTTTTTTTTTACTTTTTCTTCTGTTTAATGACGTTTTCGTCTGTTTTTTTATGTTTTCGTCCATTTTTTATGTTTTCGTCCGTTTCATTACGCTTTTGTCCGTATTTTTACGTTTTCATCTATTTTTTTTACATTTTCATCTATTTTTTATGTTTTCATCTATTATTTTACGCTTTAGTCCGATTTATTACGTTTTTGTCCTTTTTTTTATGATTTCATAAGCTTTTTTATGTTTTCGTTCGTTTTCTTATGTTTTCGTCTGTTTTCTTACAATTTTTTTCTTTTGTTTTTTCGTTTTCGTCTATTTTTTACATTTTCGTCTATTTTTTTATGTTTTTGTCCATTTCATTATGTTCCCGTCTGTATTTTTACGTTCTCGTTTGGTTTTTTACGTTTTCATCAGTTTTTTTTACAATTCCATCTGTTTTTTATGTTTTCGTCCATTTCTTTACGTTTTGCTCCGTATCTTTACATTGTCGTCCATTTTTTACGTTTTAGTCTGTTTTTTTACGTTTTCATCTATTATTTTCCGTTTTATTCTGTTTTCGTCCGTTTTTTACAATTTCATCCGCTTTTTTACGTTTTCGTTCATTTTCGTCTATTTTCTTACCTATTTTTTTTTTTCCTATTTTTTCATTTTCATCTGTTTTTTTTTACGTTTTTGGTGAGTACTTATTCACTCACTTTTATAAGACCAAAACCGGACTCAAAAGACCAAAAACTAATCGAATTATGTCAAATTTGTAGTGTTTTTGTGTTTGTGATATGCAGGTACGGATATTATACAAAATGACGAAAAACCACGAGTAAATGGCAAACACGAGCATGAGAGTATGAAAAGGTTCAAGAGCTGAGGCCGGGAAAGCAATTTTGAGATATTCGTCAAAGATATGCTATATTGGTCAAAGTCAACCTTGGAAAATCATCATTTGACAAGTTCAACCCTTGGATTAATTTGGCAAAAGTTACAAAATCAGCCCTTGCATTTTTAGCTATCTACAAAATTGGTCCTTTATATTTTTACCAAACTTGGAAAACTAATGTCAAAGGCCTGATCCAAGAAATCACTACACTAAGTCCAATCCACACAATTATATACCCCAAGCCCAAAATATCAGAACCAAATCTTATACCCGGCCCACACACATAACCGGTCAATCCCACAGCCACAGGTCAAACAAATAATATAAAATTACCCCGCGCCCTTTTTCTTCCCCAAAATCTTTTACCCAGGCCAAGAACCCTAGAAATGACCGTACCCCTTAATTACCACAATTAAGGGCATAAGGGTCAAATCATTGAGTTTCTAGATGGTCAGAGTGGTGTCAGAGGTGCGTCAGAGCAAAGAAACACAAACGGGGACATGTGGCATTCTCCTATTGGAAGGAACGCGTCATGAGGAATGATCTAAGGGCTATCATGAGTGGGTAATGATGAGATTATGATCAAACGGTACTCAGAGGCTATCAACAAACACAACCTCACACGGATTGCCAACATGGCAATCCGTGAGCTTATCCTCACTCTTCTCCTCACATCCTATAAATAGATAGCTAGGTTCATTGTATTTGGTGTGGAGTTTGGAGTAGCCAAACTCTGCCAAAATCTCTTTAGAATTGTATTTCCTTTTAAATTCAGTTGTAAGAATCATGTTTTTAATGTAATTCAGCTTATTAGTTTAATAATCTTCTGCTTAATTCATACTGCTATTCAGTTCAGCTTTTTACATTTCTGTTATTCAGTTTATTATAGTTAACTAAATTCTTCATTTAAGCTTTAATTTCTAATTCAGTTTTCAATACAACTCAATAGATTTTATAATTTCAGAAAATAAAAAATAGCTTTTGGTTTGTTTTAGCTCTTTCATAAGCTGATAAGTTGTTTTTCAAATCTGATTTTGTTTTCACAAGAATTGATAGTCTAAGTTCTGAGATCACAAAACATCATTGTTCATTTCTTAAAAGTAGTCAAAGTTGGTCAACTGTTTTATATCAATGGAAGCTGTGGTGATTTTGGAGATAGTTTGAGATAGCTATGGATGATCTCAGCCTGTCAAGTGACAGACAAGCTTAGTGAATCCTCTCTATTTTGAGCTGAGAGGAAAAGCGTTTGTAAGTTTCATTCTCAAAGTTAGTTGATAATCTTTGAATCTCTTTGTTACTGTTTATATCTAGTTGAAATTGATTGTTAGATTAGCTTCTAGTAGTGTAGAATTTGTTGTTTTGATAATCAATGTTGAGTTTCATAGTGTAGGATTCTGTTTACAGATTTGTTTATTTCATATCTGTGATTGCTAGCATAGTGATTCTGAGTTTCTGTAGTTTAAAGTAGTTGTTGATAGTTGAAATAACTCCTAGTAGTGTTAACTTAGATGTTTTAGTCATTACTTTGGTGAATTGTAGTCTACATAATGCTATCTTAGTGTTAACTGCCTTATAAGGGGGTGTTTGGATTCTGCATTTGCTGTTTAATGCTAAGTTGTAGTATGGTTTAGCTGTCACATATAGATTTCATTAGTATAAAAAGTAAGTTTAAAGCCATAAAAACAGTAGGTAGTATTCATAAAAGTCATACCTAGGGTTAAAATTGGCTTATTTGATTAGCATTAGTAGAATCAGTTAGAGTAGTTGCACATTAGGTCCCATTAGCTTAATGTAGCTTAAATACTGCTTATTAGTACATTTAGAATAAGTATTGTTCATTTGAATTTAGAAAAAGTCAAAGTTTCATTGCATTTATAAAGTCAAACTAGTAAGTACTCAGTTTTTAGTAAGATTTTTACAACAACTTGTAGGACTCATTAGTTGTTAGGATTAGATAATAATTGTGGATTTGTGTTCTTTGATAGTTAGTAATTCAATATCAACAAGTAGATTTTAGTTTAGAGCCTAATAGCTTATTTGAATAGTTTTTGTTAGTAGCCTGATTGAGCATTTTGTTCCCCTGCTCACCAGTGTAAGACCTGTTTTCATGAAATCTTTTAGGAGAGTAGATGGTAGTCTTAGCAATAGATTTTTGGTTTACAACATATCTGTATGGTAGACTTTGAATTGCTCCAATTAGTTTCTAATTTGTAGCTTTTTAGAATAGCTTATTCATGCTTGCTTATTGGGTGTGTAGCCTAGTTTTCTGTTTTTAAACTTGGGCTGCATATGTTAGTTTGAGGTTGTGGTTATGTTTTATTGGCTTATCTGTGCTTAGTTGTAGTTGTTCTAGGATAGTATATGGTCTGCTTGTCTCTGGCTTATCATTTTTGAACTTTGCTTATTGCTTAGCTTATAGTAGTTGCTTATTGCTTGCCTCTTGCATCTCTGAGCTTATTGCTTATCATTTCTTGGTTACTTTGAGTTCTTAGTAGCATAATACAGTAGTGTTATCATTTTGGTGAAGTTTTGTGGCAAGTGCTTATAAATAAGCACTTGCCATAAGCTGATTTGCACTGTTTAAGCACTTCTGCTTAAGTTTTCTTATCCAAAATTTTTCTGCAAGCTTCTTTTATTATTTTAGAATTTCTGGTAAATTTTCATAATTTTCTGAGTTCATTTACTATTTTTCTTAATTTCTTTTAGTTTAAAATCATTTTTAAATCAATTTTAAATAACAAAAATCCATAAAAATACAGAAAAAGTCTTGAAAAATACAAAAATATTTTTAGAATTTCTTTTATAATATTTTAGAATTTTTAGAATTTAATTTTTATTTTTCCAAGTTGTTTTTCTATTTTTCCTTATTTTTAATTCCAAAAATAGAAAATTAATTCTAGAAAATAAATAAAAACTCAAAAAAAAAATATTTTTCTTTTTCTTAAATTTTTTTTTAATAGTTTTAGATTTTTAGAAAATATTGTCAAGTTCGTAGGATTATTTTTCATTAAACGTTACGTTTTAAATAACGCGTGTGCGTTTCCGTTTTCACGTTTTTAACATTTGTACATACTTAGCTTGTAAATTCCGCTTATTTCACTATTACTTATCACAACTTGAATTCCTAAATCATTTTTTTTCATTTCACCGCTTTTCACGACTCGATTTCGCGATACGAAAATTTACGACTCCATTCTATCTTCGCTGGGAAAACGACCCGGGAAATACTTTCACCGGTATTTCTTCGGAAATAATATTATCAAAATGGCGCCGCTGCCGGGGAAGGTGGACGTGAGTTTTGAATATTCGACTTGAAAAATCGTGTTGCGTTAAGTTTTTCTACTATCTTGTATATATTTTCTATAAAATTTATAAAAATTTTAAAATCAAAAACATAAATAATCTTCTTATCCTCTTATATTTGATTCTTCTTCTCAATCCCTCTTACGTTTAATTCTCATGGATCCGATTTGTTTAAATTGTGGAGAACCGTTCTTCGGAGGGTTGTGTGTGTGGTGTACGTGCGACGAATGTGGAGATAATATTCGAGATGGCGTTTGTTTGAATTGTAATTCTCATACATATGATCAAAATTCGTTCAACAATTCGTCTAATATTCCCGATTTTTATACACCACCACCACCTTCGTTTTACTGCTATAATTGTGGAAACCCGTCCGAAGAAGGAATGCCGTGTGGGCGATGTTTTTGTGATGGATGTGGATACACCGATTGTATGTGCTATACGCCGAATGTTGATACGTCTTACGCTTACGATCCGAGCCTTGATTGTTATCCTCAAAATGATTTTTATGAGCCAAATTCGTACTACAATGGTGATTTTCAAAATCAATCAAATTTTGAACATTGTGGGGGATCGTCTGAAAATTTTTATGAACCTAATTCTTATTACGATTCTAATGGTTTTTACCAACCCCCACAATCTTCCAAATTTTCTAATCAAATTTTTGAAATTAAATCAGTGATCGATAAGTTGAAAGAAATGGTGAATAATCGTTACACATCTTCTCCCGAGCCTAATGAGAGATCGATGGAAGAACCTCTTGTTGAAGAAAGAAAGTTCCAATTTTGCGAGTGTTGTTTATACGATGATGATTCCACGATTACGATCAATATAAATCCTCAAAATGATTCTATCTCTTCTCCCGTAGAACCCGAAGACTCTCTAACAATGGGGGACGGGCATCTTGACACTATTCCGGCAACGGAATCGGACGAATTCAATAAGTCAAGTGTTGAGAACCTCGTTCCAATCCCGAGTGAGTCCGAGGAGATTTCTAACAATGATTCTGAATTTGTTGAAAATAATCATTTTGATGATCATATTGAAACACCGGTTGAAGATAATCGTGATGAGTTATTCTCCGATTCTGATAATGATGATTCTATATCATGTGGAGAGATCGATTATGTTGATGAAGAACATTTTGAGCTTGAAAGCTTTGAAGATGATAATGAAGAAGATGATGATGTGGAAATACGAGATGAAGCTCTTCATGAAACATTGTTAAATGTCAATCTTCTTATCTCACGTATTGAGGCATTGAATAATTCTCCGACTTTTTCTCCTATCCCCGTTATGGATAGTGATTCTTTACCCGAGCTTGAAATTTTTAGATTTGAAGAGACGAGTAGTGGCAATCCCACTATTCATGCTTTCTCTCTTCCGGATTATGAATGCTTTACTTTTGAGATTGATTCTGTGCTTATTTCTGAAAATCCGTCACGTGACCCTTTTTTAGAGGATGTTGATCAATTTCTTGCTATGGATGACTCGATACCACCGGGTATTGAGAATGACGAGAATGATATTTCTTCCGATTTGCTTTCTTCTCGTCCACCTGCAAAACCACCCGATAAAGATTTTGAATCCGGTACGAATGAGAATATTTTTAGAATGGTGGACGAGGTTTCTGAACTTGAATTTGCTTTTATCGTCTGGGTGTTTTATCCGTTCTTTGCTTATCCCATTATTTCTTCACTTTTCCACTCCACCGGGAGTGAGGATACCATATTTGATCCGGGCATCTCTATTTCCAAGTGTCCGTTTCAATTGCTCTCCCCAAGGACGAATTAATTCGGGGATCGAGTCAAGCTCATGTGACTCAGTGAACAAAAACAAGCGCTTCGTGGGTGGCAACCCATGCTTATCCAATTTCATCTTCTTGTATTTCTATTTTCTAACACCTAACGTGAGGAGGGGGTGCCTTTTCTACTCTTGTGTTCCGTGGTTGTTTGTGATGTTTGTTCAGGATTGTCCATGATTTATGATGACTCTCGTGCTCGTTATCTCTTCACTTGGAGTCTCATTCATCGGTGCTATTTGGAAATCCTATATCCGTTAAATCTTATCGACTAACGTTTTCTTTGGCATAATTAATAAACGGCCTAGAATTTTGTTAGGATTACCTTAACCCATCAAACATTGAGGACAATGTTTCGTTCTAGTCGGGGGGAGGGTGAATCTTCGATTTGATTTTGACCTAGCATTTTCACATATCGTGAACTCTTGCAACTCCGTTTTTCCACCAAAAATAAAAAATTGAAAAAATTGAAAAATTTCAAAAATTTTGATGAAAAAGTCATGAAAAAACAAAAAAAAAAAAAAAAAATGAGAAAAAGTTGAAAAAGTTGTGCAAAAATATAATAAAGTTTGAATAAGTGTTTTGACACCTTGTTGACTTTCTTGCTGGCGAGAGTAGGAATAAATATTTTGACTTGACCGGGCGTGTTGAGCCCTAGCTTGTTCCCTTAACCAATAATGATCACATAAGCTTGTGCTAGTTTTGTACACAAGGAGCTATAAAATGCGAATTCTTTCTTAAGAATCTGCAAGTTCCCGTACTTTACTTTATACATGCGCAGCTTAAAAGCTTTCGCTAGTCTTTTACATCAGGAGCTAGAAAACGCGAACTCTTCTTCTAGAATTTGCAAGTTTCCGTAACTGACTTTATATATGCGTGGCTGATTATCGGCTAAGTATTCGCGGGTTTCATTATTTGGAATCTTAAATTGCGAAGAGCGAGAAATGATAGAGTTTATTTAGAAGTTAGATGCTAAACGTGGAGTAGTGGTTCTCTTTAGAGCTCATGAGAGGTACTTGTGGCTTTTTACTCCCATCAGAAACGTCACCAATATATAATAGATGTTCTAGGTTAATTAGTGGTATTTCGGTTTGAATAATATTTAGTTCTTTATTTTCTTAAGAGAATTTTTGCTTTAGAAGTTGGGTACATATCAAGGAACATAAAAAATAAGAGCAAAAAGTGAAAAAATCAAAAGTCAAAAGTTGATTATCTATGTGGTTTTGGAGCTACCCGATAAGCTTCTATTGATGTTGAGAAAAATCAAAGAAAAAAAGTATCAAAAGTATGAAAAAAGTGAAAAATGAAAAAAGTGAAAGTTGAAGTTGTATCGAATAAGAGCTATGTATGTATCAATAAGTTGTTGGCACGTGAGGTGCATGTGATAAGTGATTAGTAATCAGTCACATGAGGTGCACGTGATCGTACTCCGCAACTTATATCCTTGATATTGTATGTACCCCAAATTCCTTGATGTGGACCGAATTTCTATTGCAGTGGTTCTTAAGAGAAAATGAATAACTATTTATCGTTTTAACTTAGGTATCACTATCGGACTTAAAAATTATCGAAACGAGAAAATATGAAGCAATTCATTTCTCAACAAAATAAAATATTGAGATACAAAACCTAGGAAATGGGAGTAAGAAGTTTCCACAAGTAACTGTTATAAGTAGTCTTAGCATCTAATTTGTAGATAAGCTGTGATCTCGTTTGTACGCTTAGTTTGGGGACTCGTGAAAAATCAAGGATGACGATTTTTATCCGTATGGTCGCTTCTTTAAAGAAGTGTTTCTACTCATTGACCCTAATAATTATTGCAAAATAATGAAAGTTCAATAAAACGTCACAAGTTTGAAGTATGAAAAGTACAAAAATAGAAAGTGTAAGTGGAATAAAGGAATAAAAGGAAAAATTTTGGAAAACGGAGCGTTTTCGGGAATAAATGATTTTATTACTTCTTTTGGACCTCCTTGCTACTTTTCAAAGTCAGTAAAAAGAGTTTTGAAATTATTTATCCCAAAAGCGTGAATTGATCACATTGCGTGAGGACACGGCAATACTTTAGTCGGGGGGATTTTGGTGAGTGCTTATTCACTCACTTTTATAAGACCAAAACCGGACTCAAAAGACCAAAAACTAATCGAATTATGTCAAATTTGTAGTGTTTTTGTGTTTGTGATATGCAGGTACGGATATTATACAAAATGACGAAAAACCACGAGTAAATGGCAAACACGAGCATGAGAGTATGAAAAGGTTCAAGAGCTGAGGCCGGGAAAGCAATTTTGAGATATTCGTCAAAGATATGCTATATTGGTCAAAGTCAACCTTGGAAAATCATCATTTGACAAGTTCAACCCTTGGATTAATTTGGCAAAAGTTACAAAATCAGCCCTTGCATTTTTAGCTATCTACAAAATTGGTCCTTTATATTTTTACCAAACTTGGAAAACTAATGTCAAAGGCCTGATCCAAGAAATCACTACACTAAGTCCAATCCACACAATTATATACCCCAAGCCCAAAATATCAGAACCAAATCTTATACCCGGCCCACACACATAACCGGTCAATCCCACAGCCACGGGTCAAACAAATAATATAAAATTACCCCGCGCCCTTTTTCTTCCCCAAAATCTTTTACCCAGGCCAAGAACCCTAGAAATGACCGTACCCCTTAATTACCACAATTAAGGGCATAAGGGTCAAATCATTGAGTTTCTAGATGGTCAGAGTGGTATCAGAGGTACGTCAGGGCTAAGAAACACAAACGGGGACATGTGGCATTCTCCTATTGGAAGGAACGCGTCATGAGGAATGATCTAAGGGCTATCATGAGTGGGTAATAATGAGATTATGATCAAACGGTACTCAGAGGCTATCAACAAACACAACCTCACACGGATTGCCAACATGGCAATCCGTGAGCTTATCCTCACTCTTCTCCTCACATCCTATAAATAGATAGCTAGGTTCATTGTATTTGGTGTGGAGTTTGGAGTAGCCAAACTCTGCCAAAATCTCTTTAGAATTGTATTTCCTTTTAAATTCAGTTGTAAGAATCATGTTTTTAATGTAATTCAGCTTATTAGTTTAATAATCTTCTGCTTAATTCATACTGCTATTCAGTTCAGCTTTTTACATTTCTGTTATTCAGTTTATTATAGTTAACTAAATTCTTCATTTAAGCTTTAATTTCTAATTCAGTTTTCAATACAACTCAATAGATTTTATAATTTCAGAAAATAAAAAATAGCTTTTGGTTTGTTTTAGCTCTTTCATAAGCTGATAAGTTGTTTTTCAAATCTGATTTTGTTTTCACAAGAATTGATAGTCTAAGTTCTGAGATCACAAAACATCATTGTTCATTTCTTAAAAGTAGTCAAAGTTGGTCAACTGTTTTATATCAATGGAAGCTGTGGTGATTTTGGAGATAGTTTGAGATAGCTATGGATGATCTCAGCCTGTCAAGTGACAGACAAGCTTAGTGAATCCTCTCTATTTTGAGCTGAGAGGAAAAGCGTTTGTAAGTTTCATTCTCAAAGTTAGTTGATAATCTTTGAATCTCTTTGTTACTGTTTATATCTAGTTGAAATTGATTGTTAGATTAGCTTCTAGTAGTGTAGAATTTGTTGTTTTGATAATCAATGTTGAGTTTCATAGTGTAGGATTCTGTTTACAGATTTGTTTATTTCATATCTGTGATTGCTAGCATAGTGATTCTGAGTTTCTGTAGTTTAAAGTAGTTGTTGATAGTTGAAATAACTCCTAGTAGTGTTAACTTAGATGTTTTAGTCATTACTTTGGTGAATTGTAGTCTACATAATGCTATCTTAGTGTTAACTGCCTTATAAGGGGGTGTTTGGATTCTGCATTTGCTGTTTAATGCTAAGTTGTAGTATGGTTTAGCTGTCACATATAGATTTCATTAGTATAAAAAGTAAGTTTAAAGCCATAAAAACAGTAGGTAGTATTCATAAAAGTCATACCTAGGGTTAAAATTGGCTTATTTGATTAGCATTAGTAGAATCAGTTAGAGTAGTTGCACATTAGGTCCCATTAGCTTAATGTAGCTTAAATACTGCTTATTAGTACATTTAGAATAAGTATTGTTCATTTGAATTTAGAAAAAGTCAAAGTTTCATTGCATTTATAAAGTCAAACTAGTAAGTACTCAGTTTTTAGTAAGATTTTTACAACAACTTGTAGGACTCATTAGTTGTTAGGATTAGATAATAATTGTGGATTTGTGTTCTTTGATAGTTAGTAATTCAATATCAACAAGTAGATTTTAGTTTAGAGCCTAATAGCTTATTTGAATAGTGCTTGTTAGTAGCCTGATTGAGCATTTTGTTCCCCTGCTCACCAGTGTAAGACCTGTTTTCATGAAATCTTTTAGGAGAGTAGATGGTAGTCTTAGCAATAGATTTTTGGTTTACAACATATCTGTATGGTAGACTTTGAATTGCTCCAATTAGTTTCTCATTTGTAGCTTTTTAGAATAGCTTATTCATGCTTGCTTATTGGGTGTGTAGCCTAGTTTTCTGTTTTTAAACTTGGGCTGCAAATGTTAGTTTCAGGTTGTGGTTATGTTTTATTGGCTTATCTGTGCTTAGTTGTAGTTGTTCTAGGATAGTATATGGTCTGCTTGTCTCTGGCTTATCATTTTTGAACTTTGCTTATTGCTTAGCTTATAGTAGTTGCTTATTGCTTGCCTCTTGCATCTCTGAGCTTATTACTTATCATTTCTTGGTTACTTTGAGTTCTTAGTAGCATAATACAGTAGTGTTATCATTTTGGTGAAGTTTTGTGGCAAGTGCTTATAAATAAGCACTTGCCATAAGCTAATTTGCACTGTTTAAGCACTTCTGCTTAATTTTTCTTATCCAAAATTTTTCTGCAAGCTTCTTTTATTATTTTAGAATTTCTGGTAAATTTTCATAATTTTCTGAGTTCATTTACTATTTTTCTTAATTTCTTTTAGTTTAAAATCATTTTTAAATCAATTTTAAATAACAAAAATCCATAAAAATACAGAAAAAGTCTTGAAAAATACAAAAATATTTTTAGAATTTCTTTTATAATATTTTAGAATTTTTAGAATTTAATTTTTATTTTTCCAAGTTATTTTTCTATTTTTCCTTATTTTTAATTCATTTTTAATTCCAAAAATAGAAAATTAATTCTAGAAAATAAATAAAAACTCAAAAAAAAAATATTTTTCTTTTTCTTAAAATTTTTTTTTAATAGTTTTAGATTTTTAGAAAATATTGTCAAGTTCGTAGGATTATTTTTCATTAAACGTTACGTTTTAAATAACGCGTGTGCGTTTCCGTTTTCACGTTTTTAACATTTGTACATACTTAGCTTGTAAATTCCGCTTATTTCACTATTACTTATCACAACTTGAATTCCTAAATCATTTTTTTTCATTTCACTGCTTTTCACGACTCGATTTCGCGATACGAAAATTTACGACTCCATTCTATCTTCGCTGGGAAAACGACCCGGGAAATACTTTCACCGGTATTTCTTCGGAAATAATATTATCAGCTTTCGTCTATCTTTTTCTTCAAATGTAAAAAAGGGACGAAAACGTAAAAAGATAGACGAAAATGTAATAAAAGAAGAAAATGAAAAGACAGAATAAAATATAAGAAAACAGACGAAAACATAAGAAAATGAACGAAAACGTAAAAAAAACGGATGAAATCGTAAAAAAAAACTGACGAAAAAGTAAGAAACCAGACTAAAACGTAAAATAACAGATGAAAACGTGAAAAAATGATGAAAATGTTAAAAAAGGTCAAAAATGTAAGAATGGACTAAAACATAATAAACAGACGAAAACGTAAAAATACGGACGAAAAATTGAAGAAACGGACGAAAACGTAAAAAACAGACGAAAATGTCAAAAAATAGACGAAAAAGTAAAAAATCAGACTAAACCTTTAAAAAACAGACAATAACACATTAAAACGGACGAAAATGCGTAATAACGGATGAAAACGTAAAAAGGAATGAAAAAAACAGACTAAAACATAATAAACAGACGAAAATGTAAAAAACGGATGAAAACGTAAAAATACGGACGAAAACGTGAAGAAACGGACGAAAACGTAAAAAAATAGACGAAAATGTCAAAAAATAGACGAAAACGTAAAAAATCAGAGTAAACCTTTAAAAAAACAGACAAAAACACGTGAAAACGCACGAAACCGCGTAATAATGGATGAAAACGTAAAAAGGGATGAAAAAAGGATGGACGCTGCAATGGTCATGGGCCACAAGGGCTAAATGTGTAACTTCTAACGGAATTCATTTAATGCCAGTAAAAACCAGGGACCAAAATGATAAAAACTTTTTATCCACAAGGAGGCCGCTTGCAATTAGCCAACCACAGTGACGTTTTTTGTAATCTGAGAAAACCACATGGAAGATTTTTGCAGTTTACTCAAAAAAATCAGGTCATAAGTTACATAAAATATTGACATATACATGCATGTCATCTGTTAAAAATCGTGAAAAGAGAAACCATGTGTAAGATGAGTCACCGAAATCTTGAACCTCTATAATATTTAGGAATAATATCATATATCACCTTGAATGCCTCCATAATTTCATATATACCCAACCTATCTCATAAATGTCATATATACCCACTCTTATCTATTATCAAATTTGTGCCAAATTTACCCTTATGCATATTCTTTCTTACGTGGAGTTCTTATTGTTGATGGGTTCTCTATTATACATTACGTTATAACTGGGTCCCAATTGTCTATGTAATATGTAATTTAACTTCATTGAAATTGACCTTAATATAAGATGAAATTTGATAGTAGATTGTCATTTGTTTTATACTCCGTATTCATTGTTTCTTAAAGCATTACTTATCTCCTTTCTTTGTTGACTATTTTTGGATTTGAAAATTGTTGATATGGTTGATTGTTAATATCTTTGTTTGTTAAATTGGTTGTTTAATCTGGTAATTGCCTATATGTATATTCGGGAGGTGCTTTTGGTAGCAGGTGACAAATTCTTTGTTTTAATTTTCTGTTTTCGCATGAATTTGATTTACAATTTAATTTATTTTTACACAAAATTAATCAATGTTTTTATCTGTAATATTAGGTTTAAAACATGAAAGGAGAAGAAACTGAGAAAGAGGAGGGTATAATAGTTATTTTGTAATTTTTTTTAGTGAAGAAAATTAAAAGTTGGGTAAATATGATATTTGAATGTTTAGAATGGGTATATTTGATATTTAGAAATCAGGTTAGGTATATATGAAATAAGTGTGGTATTGAAGGGGATATATGAAATTCTCCCTAATATTTAAGTCGATTTTGTTCGGTTGCGAGTTGTTTCGAAACCTGCTAAATTATATATATATATATATATATATATATATATATATATATATATATATATATAGAGGGTTAAGATCAAATAAAAAGACAAATTTTCGCAAAAAGGATAAAAAGAATTTTTTTTAAAAAAAAAAGTTCTTGAAAAACTCCAAAAAAATTCCACAAGATCGAGTATGTTGATGCATGAAAAAGTTCTTAAGAAAGTTTATCTAAAAGTGGATACTTTATCCCGAAAAAAAATTATAAAATGATACGTTTGTGCATTAAATCGCTTTTTTATGCATCGAAAATTCGTTTTTGGACTCAACTTCTTTTGATTTTTTTCATCAAAATAACATTGCGCATCTAACTAAAGCAAGTTGAAAATTTTGTGCATTAAAATTCGTTTTTTGTGCATTAAAAAAAAAACGTATAAAAACTCAAAATTAGAAAAAACTTCTTTCACAAAAGTTTTATGCACCAACATACCCGATCTAGTGGAATTTTTTTGGAATTTTTTGAGAACTTTTTTTTAAAAAATTTCATTTTATTCTTTTTACGGATATTTGTCTTTTTATTTTAATTTTACCCTATATATATATATATATATATATATATATATATATATATATATATATATATATATATATATATATATATATATATATATATATAACAAAACCCCTCTATTGGGAATTTTCCATTTAAAAAAATAGATTCATACCTTATTTAGTAATAATTTTATTTAAAACAAGGATTATTTTTTTATTAGGTAACATTTTATATTTATCCATAACACAAGTAGAAGATAAATACAAAAAATATAGATAAGATGCAATTAATAATAGGATTAAAATTTTTAAATAATTATCTTTAATAATAAAAAACTATAATTAAATATCATAATTCAAACAAAACAAAGATTAAATTATTTGTTTTTTAATAAATAAAAATATAAGATTCAATTTTTTTTTTAAAAACCATTATAACTAGTATATATATACACGTACGTAGCATGACAACATAGGAATATATATGAGCTGTATGTATCGATCTCCTTTCTGTTTTGGGTACTTCGTACATGTTAGTGATATACGTTTATGTTTCGGCTTTGCGACACTCTTCTTAACCTCTAAAATATGTATCAAAATCTGGAACTAAAGCCTAAGAAATAAGAGGGCGCGAGGGATATTGTATTAAAACCATATAAAACGTAATTGTGTAAGCATGAAATCTGGAAATATCTTATCGAAATGGAAGTCTGCATGCATGATAAAACTTGGGTTTAACATATCGAAAAGAAAGAACAGATAGCATGCCTATTCGAATATAGATTAGGGTGTGTTTGCATGTGAATTTTGGTGAGTTAAAAAGGGTCATTTTAAATATAATTACAACATGCTTGACCATTAAAATGTCGTATAATGAAATAGTTAGACACATAAAGAGACTTCATGTAACAAGAACTAAAACCTATCATCACATTATATGACATGCAATATATACGAGAGTATAATGCATAAAGAGATTACATGCAATATATCGAACCGAAATACAATAAAATACGAGTGTCTCAGATTTGTTTTTGTTGTCACGAGAATTGTTGTAAAATAAGGAAACTTGATCTGTATTGATAATTTACACATTGGACCTTAAACTTTGTAATATTGACTCTTTAGACCCTAAACTATTATAATGGTCATAATTAAACCCTAGTCTATAATATTGGTCATTTTAAATATTTAAACATATTTCATTGTTAATTGTATTCCAATTTTGGAAACTTACTAAAGCGGAAAACTTACTTAAGATGGAAAGTTATTATATTTGACAGGTTACTAAAAATAGAAAGTTACTAAAAGTGGAAAGAATACTAAAATGAGTAACATAATTCATATGAACTCAAAGTAATACTTGGTATTTAATTCGTATAGGTTCCGTGAAGCGGGAGTGATCCGTGACTCATCTTGTGTGACCTTTCTTTTCATGTTTGCTTGCTTTGAATAAGGTACAGATATTCTGACCTTCTCACAGGTTTCTCATGAACTCTTTCTATATTTGATTTGTTAGCTTCTGACTTTGATACCTATATTCTGAATCTCTGATTATGAACCTCTGATTATGAACCTTTATTTCTGAACCTTTGATTATGAACCTGTAGAAACTAGAAGGGGGGGGGGGGTTGAATAGTTTCACCGCTTCTTTTTAATTTTCTAAAGCGTTTCGCCGTTTTAGGTCCAGTTAATTTACATTTAGAAACTTGTTGAATTCTACTAGTTATGTGATATCAATTTGGTTACTAGCATACACAAATAAAACAAGTAAAGTAAAGAGTAAGGAAAGAACACAACCAAGAGACGCGGCGATTTATAGTGGTTCGGCACGAAGCTCACTCTCCGTCCTACTCCACTCCCCGAGTACCACACTCGAGAGTTATCAATCACTATATCAACACACTCCTTCAGGCGGAGCAATCCGTACACATGCTTACACAAGGCTTAACGACACTAAGCATAATGCCGAGTTCTAATCGTAGTTAGAACCAATCTACTCCAAGGCCCACGTGGCCACACGAATAAGCACTCTTGTCCAACTTGAATCTTCACCCGATCCAAGCCTTCACATAATTGACATACTTGGTTCTTCACCCGAACCAAGCCTTCACACACTTGACACACTTGGTTCTTCACCCGCACCAAGCCTTCACACACTTGACTCACTTGGTTCTTCACCCGAACCAAACCTTCACACAAGACTCACTTGGATCATCACCCGATCCAAGTCTTTACACAATGACTCGACTAAGTCCTATCCTACACACTGGGACATTACTCTCCTCACATCAAATATATGAGCTAATCTAGTTACAAGACTTCTTGGATCTACATCACCATCCAAGTTTACACAAATATCCCCATCCTCGACTCACACACAAGTCGGAAAACAATGACATTATTTACAGAACCTAACACCGTAACACTTGTTGCGTTTGTGTGTGGACACCTATAACATCTCGAGTCTTCATCTATGTCGAGAGTTCTTCTCTTGCACTTGACGGAAGAGGAAATCACTTATAAACATATACCGAAATGTTAGAGTGATCAAAGATAAAATGAACATAGACCAGAAAGTTTTTGTGTGTGAAAATCCTTGTTTTCTGAAGTGTAACAGTTCAGTATTTATAGACGACAGGAGTGAGACAGACAGTTCCGTAAATACCAGACTGTCCTTTATCACTAGGGACCGCCAGCCTATTTAAGGGACTGTCCTGACAAAACGCTCCCATTTTGTCCTGACGTGGTGAAAACTTATCTGGTGTAGGCTGAACTGATTTGGGGGGAAAACTAGCTGTTATAAGGTTTGAGTTTGAATTTGAATTTATTTTCTTAATAAAACATTTCTTTAAAAACACAAAAACACTTTTGTGAAAATGTTTTGTCAAACTTAAAAATGTAAGTTTAGGAGAAAATATAATGGTACAATGTTTGTTCATACCTGAAGTGATGTTGTAGCAGCTACGTAGAAGAAACAAGTTTCCTCGATTAAAAACTTATAAACTGTAACTTTACGTAACATGTCTTTATATTTTGTGATTATCAAAACACGAGAAGAGCGAAAATTGCGAATAACGTTTTTGACATTATTTGTATTAACAAAACCTCTGATTATGAACCTTTGATTATGAACCTTTGCTATGCACTTCTGAACCATTTGATATGAACCTTTTGATATGACACTCTGATTATGATATGATATCTGACTCTCAGTTTGATACCCGAGACATTTTCACTAGGCATGGGGGTTCCATGTCCGTGTCATTGATGCACCAATGGCGTGACTCTAGTGTGGTTGAGTGATGTTCCACACCGTCCCCTTTCTGTTATATGATATGTGCATTATGTTATTATGGCCACTATAATTTCTGCGAGGGCATATGGATGCATCCTAGATCTGTTATCTGTTAGTGTTATATGATTAATTATGATATATGTCTGGTGACTGGTGGTTGTGTGCAATACACGCCTTTCACATTTATGGGAGCTAGCTACTCCATTTGGTTACTGAGGACTCCCCTCATATTATCTGGCTATCTGAGAGGTCTCCCCTCTATATGATTATGAAGACTGATGATTACATTTGATTTGATATTATCTGATCTGTTCTGGACTTGTGGTGGATTACTGTCTTACCTTTCATTATTCCTACACTCTTGTTTATACCTTATGATATTACCCCATTGTACCATATCTATTTCTATTTCATTATCATTACTTTGTTTGTATATCTATTCACTGAGCGTTTTAAGCTCAGCCGCATTTCTTTTCCTGCGGCAGGTTTTAGTAGGAAGCTGGGTTACGAGTGGAGAGTACCTTTGGACTTAGAGGACTATACCTTGATAGCTAGCCTGGATTAGAGATGACTAGAAGAGATTTTCATTATCCGACTTAGTATTTTTTTTGTTCTCATTTGTAACCTTGTACTTCATATTTCCCCTTGTAACCTTTGGAATTCATTGTATTATGTAAGTCTTATGCTTGTGTATGCTTTGATATTTCACCATAATGTAATACTTCTACCCTTATCGGGTTGGGGTGTTACAATGCATATACCTGCTCACCATACCAACAACATGACTAATATCTAGTCGGGTACATATCATATATAGCATACATTAAGCTACCGATAGCATTTGCATAAGGCATTTTTTCCATGTATGCACTCTCTGCATCATTTTTCGGTGACATAGCAGCACTGATCTTAAATTGAGAAGCAAGTAAAGTACTAACTCGTTTTGTTTGCTTTTCGAACCTAAAACGCTTTAGAATCCTTCTCAGATATTGTTTCTAAGTCAAACAGAGCTTCCTCAATTTTCTGTCTCTGACTATCTCCATGCCAAGAATCATCTTTGCTTCACCGAGATCCTTCATATCAAATTCACCTTTCAACCGAGACTTTAACTTTTCAATCTCATCTAGACTTTGAGAAGCTATCAACATATCATCTACATATAGAAGAAGATATACGAAGGACCCATCTTGTGGCTTTTTCAAATAGACGCAACGGTCATATTTGCTTCTTGTGTACTTCGACTCCATCATAAACTTATCAAATCACTTGTACCACTGTCTTGGGGATTACTTCAATCCGTACAATGATTTATAAAGCTTAAATACTTCATGCTCTTTTACAGCAACATTGAATCCTTCTGGCTGAACTATATAGATTTCCTCTTCCAAGTCTACATGTAGAAATGCAGTCTTCACATCCATCTGAACAAGTTCTAAATCCAACTATGCTACCAAAGCCAACAAAATTCTAATAGAGGAATGCTTTGCCACTAGAGAAAAACTTCATTGTAATCAATTCCCTCTTTCTGAGCGTAGCCTTTAGCTACCAATCTTGCTTTGTAGCGAACATCATCTTGGCTAGGAAATCCTTCTTTCTTTGCAAACACCCATTTGCATCCAATTGCCTTCTTCCCTTTTGGGAGGTTGGTCAACTACCATGTCTGATTCTTTCGAAGAGACTACATTCTTCGCTCATGACAATCCTCCACTTCTCGCTCTCTGAGTCTCGAACCGCTTCAAAGTAAGTAGTACGAACATCATCAGCTGCAATTGAAGATGCACAAGCCACCATATCATTAAGGCGAGTAGGCCTTTTAGTGTTTCTTTTGGGCTTGCTGGTAGCAATTGATTCATGTTGTTGTTGTGGAGGTTCTTTGGTTTGAACCTCCTCTTCTTCATAACCTTCTTCTACCACAGGAGAGTCATATCTATCATCTGGTACAATTATTCTTTCAAACTCCACCTTTTTAGGAGTTCCAACTAACTGCATAGCATTCACATTCTTCAACATGGTAGATTCATTAAAGGTGACATCCCTGCTAAAGATAGTCTTCTTCGTCTCTGGACACCACATACGATAGCCTTTGATTCCAGAGGTGATCCCCATGAATAATGCTTTCTTGACTCTAGAAGCTAACTTTGATTCCTTCACATGATAATATGCCTTCGTCTTCACAAAATTTTATGAACTGATCATTTCTGTACTCTCCGCCATTATCTGTTCGGAGATGTTTTATCTTTCCTTACGTCTGAGTCTCCATCATCTTTTTCCACTTGATGAACACTCCTAGCACTTTATTCTTTGTCTTCAACATGTACACCCAAACTCTTCGGGAAAAGTCATCAACAAAGGTCACATAGTAGTGTCTCCCTCCTAAAGATCTTGTCTTTGAGGGACCCCATACGTCAGAGTGGACATAATCCAAGATACCTTGTGTCTTGTGGATAACCGTCCCAAATTTCACCCTTGTTGTCTTCTCGTTGATGCAATGCTCACAGAGATCCAACTTACAGGAACTCACTCCTTTCAATAATCCTTGCTTTATGAGTAACTTCAAGGATTTCTCTCCTACATGTCCTAAGCGAATATGCCATAGCTTCACAGCTTCTGAATTTCTATCACCATCGGTAATAGCTGCTACAGTTCCAACAACCGTTCCACCCTTGTAGTGATATGTGTTGTTTACCCTTCATTACTACAAGTATGCCACAGATGATCTTCATAACCCCATCCTTTGCACTTACTTCGGATCCTTTAGATTCTAAGGTACCGACGGAAATGAGATTCTTTTTCAACTTTGGCGAATAACGAACACCTTTCAAGGTCACAATTGTTCCATCTTCATTCTGCAATCGAATGGAACCAATCTCATGAGTAGTGAGGGGAGTTTCATCTAATGTATAAACAACTTCCTTATGTTCTTCAAAATTACTAAACCACACTCGATGTGGTGTAATATGATGGCTACATGCGGAATCTAATAGCCATACACCAGAAGCGTTCTTCGTTAACGATGTTGCAACTGAGAGATCTGATTCTTCATTATCACACTTGGTGACATTCACCTCTACTACAGCTTTCCCTTTGTAATGATTGTCCTTGGTTTTCAACTTTGGACAATCTCTCTTCCAATGGCCTTTTTCATGACAAAAGGCACATTCATCTTTGCTTAGTCTTTGCCGCGACTTGGATCTCCATCTCTTATCGGTGCCCTTCTTCTGCGAACGACCTCTGACTAGCAAAAACTCTACGTATCCACTTAAACTAATATGCTTGTCCTTTCTTCTCAGTTCTTTACTATACAAAGCAGCACAAACTTTACTAAGAGACACATCATCCTTCCCTTTAAGTAGAGTTGTCTCAAGCAACTCGTACTCCTTTGGAAGCGATCCCAACAGTATCAATGCTAGATCCTGGTCTTTGAACACCTCATCCATATTCATCAAATCGGTTACCAGTTGGTTAAAACTGGTAATGTGATCATTCATCGTGATACCTGGTACATAAGTGAAGCGAAAGAGTCGCTTCTTCATAAAGAGCTTATTCTGACATGTTTTCTTCATAAATTTCTCTTCCAACACCACCCACAGTTTATAGGCAGATGTTTCTTTTGAGAAAGCATATCGTTGCTCTCTCGAAAGACATGAACGAACCGTACCACAAGCTAACCGATTGATGGTTAACCAATTCCTCTCTTCTACATCCTCTGGTTTACTTTCTTCAATGGCAATGTCTAGACCTTGCTGAAAAAGAACGTCTAGAACCTCACTTTGCCACATACCAAAATGGCCAGTGCCATCAAAAAGACTGGTCTAGCCCAACTTGGAGATGTTGGATCCACCGATGTGGAAGGTTTCTCAACTATGCCATCCACCATTTCGTGTACAAATTAATTTTCAATAGCTTCAACCAAAAAACCAATGGAATTCTTTTCTTATGTGGAGGATCAAATTTAATTGCAACCACAGAGCATACTAAGAATAACCTTGGCTCTTGATACCACTTGTTGTGGAATAACTACGATAATATCCCACCGACTAGGTAAATAGTGTGAATGATTCAACACTACAAGTATACCCAAACTAGCTTATTGAAAATTCTACACTATTAAAAGGAGTAAGCGAATGTAACACCAAACTTTCTTATATATTTCTCAAACTAGAAACATATTACAAACTACAACTAGAGAGGAAGAAACTAAGAACACTACAAGATTGCTTGTATGTGTGTTTTAGTGTACTTAAACTCAAAAGAAATGCATCTATTTATAGGCTTCAAGATGCATGTCAAGTTGCAAATCAAGTTGCTATCAACTAGCAAATCTTCCCAGGTTGCTTATCTTGTAAATCTTGCATATCTTTGATAAGATTCCATATGTGTGAATTCAATGAATCTTAGCAATTTGTAGCAACAAGTTGTCAATTATTTATCCATTTTGATATTAGCCAATTTATTATATCAGAAAGGAATATTAGAGGTGTTAAGATTGTAAGGAAGAAGGAAACTATAGGTGTTAAGTGTTACAACTGTGGTAGGGATGGGCAGTTTGCTATGTTTTCTTTACTGAAGCTAAGGTTCGCAACATTCTAGGAAGGATGTGCATCGGGCAAGCACTATTTTCAGAAGAACATGATTGGATGACTAAAAGCTTGGAGGATGAAGAGTTGGAAGCAAACATGGTATGTATGGGCGTGGTTGGAGAAAGTAGAATAAGGTTCAAAAAAGCCACATGTTGGAATTCTAAGATATGACACAGATGATTCTACTATTGAGGTATAAAGAAAGTAAACATTAAATGTTGCAAAAACCCTAAAAATACTCTCTCTAGGCGATTTTTATCCCCTGCTGCCAAATCGATTTAATCATCAATATCTGCCCAAATCTTGTGATTTGTTCAACGATTTGTTTAAGCTAATTGATTTATTCATTAGTTTGATCAATATTGGTGCCGAATTCATCTTGATTCTGATTTTGGTGTTACATCTTGAAGGGTATTAAAAATCGTTTTTGCTGGAAACCCTAATCTTCCAATCGACTTCCATCCTAATTATCCCTTCCTTATTCATTCTTGCTGCGATCTAATATATATTAGGGTTAAAACTCTTTGTTTGTCTCTAGTTATCTTGGATCGTGGATCAATTCAGTACCAAAGGGATTGTTGGGGTGTTCATGCGATTAGGGTTTTATTTAAACCGATTTCATTCAAAATTGATCCTTATCTTGTTGTAAATCTGTTAAGTCGATCCTGAATCCTCTTAACCCTTTATAAGGACGATTGAGAATTTATTCTAGTCGGTTTGTTTTTATTATAATTGTCGGTTTCAATATCCTCTAAATCAGGTCGATTTAGGGTATTGAAAACTCTGATTTGCTTTCATCATTCCAATATTCTTTTTTTGAAGTCGACTTGGTCGATTTTATTATTCTTGGATTGATTAGCTGCTGCTGCTACGCAAGGGTCTCATTCCAATTGCCTCCTTTTCTAGGATTTCAATTTCTGTTAATGGCGTATTAAGGGGCTTAACTCAACAGATTACTCGGTAAGGGTTTTGTGTTCATTCTTAAGTGCATGTACCTGAATTAGGGTTTGGAATTGTAAGTGCATCCTTTGTTTTGGTGTTGTGGGTCATTTGTGGTACAAGTGCTAAGCATTAGCTGCTGTTGGTTCTTTGTGATACACGTGGGTTATAGAGAGATATGGAAACTGGTCGGTTGAATGGTAATGAGCCTCCTAAGGCTGTTTATAAGCCTCCTAAGGCTACGGGGCTGGCAACTAGGATTGGGAATATTGATGGCAAGCTTCTTAATAATTCTAGTATGCCATTGAAGTCTTTGTTGAAAAGTGCAGGTTTGGAAGGAAAAACGGGGAGTTTTGTTCTACCTAAAGATCATGGTTCCATTGTTGTTTCTCCTAATGTTGATTTACAACAAAAGGTATGTTTGGCTAGTTCTAATCCGGGTGTTCCTGAGTCTACTAATACTGTAGCATCTGATTCGTTGGGGGTTACAATGGTTAGTTCGGTAAAGGAAAAGGGAGAAAGGCTAGCTGATGGGAGTAGTGTTGGAGGTTCTTGTGGGCCTAATGTAACTAGTGATTCAAAATCTGGTGGAGTTGATGAAGCTACTAGGTCGGGTTCAAGAGTTGTTATTCCTTTGGCTGTTGTGGATGACATGTGTACTAAACTTACTAATTCATTGTACGGTTATTTCATCGGTCAAAGAATTGCATTTCCTATTGTGGAAGATTATGTCAAGCATGCTTGGGGTAGGTTCGGCTTTGAACATGTTATACTGCGGAATGGTTTCTTTATTTTCAAGTTCTCGTCACTCGAAGGTATGAATAAAGTTCTTACTGGTGGTCCTTGGTTTATTAGATCAATGCCTTTATTCTTACATGTTTGGGTGCCTAATATGAGGCTTGAGAAGGAGAAGATTACTAAGGTACCGGTTTGGGTACGCATACATGATATACCATCCGTCGTATACTCTAAAGCTGGTATAAGTTTGATTGCAAAACAGTTGGGCCGGATCATTCGGTTTGATGCAGGTACTAATGATATGTGTAAGAACCCTTGGGGACGTTATTCATATGCTCGGGTACTTATTGAGTTATCGGCTGATTTAGATGTTTTGGAATCAATTGAGGTTGAAATTCCTTTACCTAAGGGTAAGGGTCATTACATGGAAGTTCTTGAAGTTGAGTATGAATGGTGGCCATCTTGGTGTTCTAAGTGTGTTTGTTTCAATCATGATGATCATGTATGTCCTCTTAGGCGTAAGAGGGTTACTAAGGATTCGACTCAACAAGATAGTGAGGTAAAGGGTAAGGTTCACGCTACAAAGGCTGGTCATACTTATGATATGGGTAAGAAAGGGGTTACGGGGGTTTCTACGAAGCCAAATCTTATATACCAACCTGTTTCTAAACTGGCTACCAAGAAGAAGAATCGGAGAGTACAACATAAGGAGGGGGCTGTTCTTAAGTCTTCTAATGTTGATTCTACTTCGAGTGGTACATCTAATGATGCTTTGAAGTGTGATTTAGGGGCTGCTGCAGTTGTGGAGGGTGGACGTTCACAAATTCAGCAACCGGTATATGTGGATACAGATGGTTTACGGGAACATGGTTCCCATAATGATGGTGCTTCTACTAGTGTGGCCTATTCTGAATTTCATTCGTCTAGCTCGTTTACTACACCTGATGTAGTAAAGAGTCCTATTAAAAAGGCTACATTTGCTGAAGAAGTTGTAGTTGAAGTCTATGAGAACTATGATGATATTGCATATTATTCCAAATCCAAGAACGGTTCTCCAAGAGATTTCAAGGTGCAAGGACGCAAGAAGAAATAGTTGTCTCATCTCTATGATTTTTGTGTTTTTTGCTTTTTAGTTGCTTTGTTTAGCATGTTGGTTTGGTTAGATGCACATGTTGTGCATGTTATTTTACTGTTTAGCAGTTGTGTTTATCAAGCGCCTGTGCTTGAGGTTAATGTGGTATTTCAGCCACATTCCATTGTACTTCAACGTTTTTTGGATAATATATTTACCAGGTCGTTGACCTTTTACCCAAAAAAAAAGATTCTACTATTGAGGTACTTTACAAAACTAAAGATGAATTTGATAATGATCAAAATGAATCAGATCATGATTAATCCAAGTAGTTGAAACACCTGGATTGATCCAAGCAATTCTAGAACTAAAAACAATAGCGAATCGCAAGTAGTTACTTAAATTCATTATGTAAACCATGAAAAGATTGATCGTGATAAAAAACGTGTTGAAATTACTAAAATTGTTGCTATGTTAAAAGTCTAAATAGATAAATGTAATTCTGAGATAGTTTTAGAAAAACAAAAGAACACCCTTTTAGAAAATAAACTAAAATTTAGAAAGAAAGTAAGAGTTAGAGAAATGTTATTCTCTTGCATTTAATCGAGAAATAATTTTACAATCTAAGTTAGAAACCGAAGAAGGTGTTTACGAAAAACCAATTCTAGCTCAAACAAATGAGAATTCTGATTTAGAAATTTTAAATTTCAAAGGATACTTTCTCACTAGCTATGAAAAAGTCAAAGAAAAAACATGCAAAAGAAATTTCGAGTCTTGATAAAAAATAAGAATTTTTAAAGAAAGTGAACTTGAAAAAATTCTTCGTAAAACGTTTACCAACCAAGTTTTATGATTGGAAAAAAGGTTTAGGCTATAAGAATCCTAAGTTTTTAAAGCAAGTGCAAAAAGAAAAATGTGGTTTGTATGATATGAATTGTGCGAGAAAAAAAATGATATAATACTCACCTTTTCAATACTTAGAAGGCTTTACAAATTGATGACTTGGGTAGTTGGGTGTCATTTCTTTTTTTCCAATAAGCATTTTTCCCTCTTTTAACATCTTTTGTCTGTGAGAGGACAAAGGTTTATGTTTGTTTTTTTTGCAGATATAATTGCTTCTTTTCACTTCTTTCCTTTTCTAAATTTCAGACATTATTTTTCACTTCTTACCTCTTCTTTCACAAACCCTACATCTCCTTCTTAATTTCAAATTTTATACATTTTCGTCAGTTTTTATATGTTTTCGTTCGTTTTTACGTTTTCGTCCGTTTTTTACGTTTTCGTATATAATTTTACGTTTTCTCTGATTTTAACATTTTCGTATGTTTTTTACGTTTTTGACAGTTTATTTACTTTTTTCCCTGTTTTTTAACGTTTTCGACCGTTTTTTCACGTTTTCGTCTTTTTCAACGTTTCCGTCCTTTTTCTTACGTTTTTTCTGTTTTTTTTTCGTTTTCGTCTTTTTTACATTTTTGTCTGTTTTTTTTACGTTTTTGTTAGTTTTTTTACGTTTTCGTCAATTTATTTTACGTTTTCATCCCTTTTTTACATTTTGACCATTTTTTTACATTTTCATCTTTTTTTTTTACGTTTTCGACCATTTTTTTATGTTTTCTTCTTTATTTTATTTATTTATTTATTTATTTATTTTATGTTTTCTACCGTTTTTAGATATAAATTTGTTATTGTGTATAAATGAAAGCTAACATGAATATTTTTTTCTATATTTATAGGAATGTTTGCGGAAATCGTCCTTATATGGTATCCGAAACGCATTGTTAGGTTAATTGACCCGTGTAAATAAGGTATTTTCTAAATGAATCACGCAAATAATCATTTTATGCAACATTCAATGCAACTCATGCGCCATTAGTTAATTCCCATCCGAAAATAACTTAATAGAGGTTAATTTTCGATTATCCCCATTTGGAACTGCTTTTTGAATACTTTGTCTCATGTAGGATGTGAATGTCTATTATCGTATTGAGTGTAATTTAAGATGGATCGTAGTGTATGGATGTACCACATAGAACGTGTTACCAATGAATACTTGGAACATTTGTCACATTTCCTAAAAATTGCCAAAGATGATCGGGTTAAGAAAGGAAAATTTAGAGTTCACTATCGTTGTAAAAATTGTATAAATTGGGAGTGTTTTGCCGATTTGAACTATTAAAAACCATCTTATAGAAAAAGGGTTTATGCAAAGGTATACTTGTTGGGATTTTCATGGAGAAGTCAACGCTAAAAGTAACACGTCTTATCCCAATTGTAATGTCGAACATAACAACGATTCATGGTAGCGTAGGGATTGCACCAGGCTTTACCTCTCAAGGGATCTTGAGAAGCTCACAACCCCCACCAGGCAGTGTACCTGATCGATGTAGTATAGTATAATGACAAGTACCGGGGGATTGATCGTTCAGCTAGGAATAGTGTCGCTAGGATTAGAAAACCTAAAGATTAAGTCTAGAGATGAGGGATGATTCTTTTTGTATTTTTATGTTTTATGAAAAGCAAGTAAATATCTCGGGTTTGAAGGATTTGGGCGGAATTAGTTGCTAGTCAACTAACCCAATACTAAAATGCAATCAAAATAAAATACTAAAAATGAAATTAAAACTATATTAAACTAAGGTTGTGAGCAATAAGTGAGAGAAATGTGTTTAATTAGATTTCACTACTCCCTAGATATCTTTTACACGTTAATTACTTGTTATAGTTGCATGGATGACGGATTGTATTCCTTAATACCATTCATGGGGTGGCGTACTTAACTCCCCAATCCTATGAGTGCCTACTTCACTCCTAAGTCGAGCCGGCTAAGAAGCTCCTAACAAGGGATCATTAGAATTTACTCATGCATTAAATACAACCAATAAAACCTAGTACACATCGGTTCATGTTTCCTAAGACGTTCAAGCATGTTACCAATTGGAGATCTGCCAGTTTTCTTAAGCCTAACATTGAAATCATTCATCCAATACAACCATAAACAAGTAATCAACACATAATTAACATCTAGGTTTCATTAGATCTAAGCAAACACAAGATAGATCTAGCCTAACATAGTGGAATCAAGACAAGCACAAGATATAGACAACCAACACATAGACATATTGATTGAATTAAAAGAATACTTATCTCAATAGCACATGTAAGGGTTCAAGGGCTGAAAACCCTTGAAAAAGCTGTAAAATACGTATATGGTTCGGCCTTAGGGTTTCTCCAAACTTGTTCCTCTTAATGAATGAAAATTAGAAAACTATATATAGATTTTAGAGGCTGACGGCGTCAAGAACAAAGGTGTGACGCAATCATCTCGCCGCCAAATAATTCCTCGGACTGCCTTGATCTAAATCTGACGCCGTCATGTAGTCCTCTTTTGCAGGCCGTCACACAATTAACTCTTGACTCTCTACTTGTGACGCCTTCAGGTTTGTACTGGGTCGTCATGGACTTTACTCTTGACGCCGCCAGGAATGTCCTCTTGACGCCGTCAAACACTGTTCTCAGCTTGGAAAATTAAGTCTTTGGCGTTTTCTTCACTTTTATGCTCCAAAAACGTCCGAATTGCTTCTTTTTCCAGATTTCACTCCCAAAGCACCTAAAATCACAAAAGGAACGATTTAGGGCAATATTTGATCAAATAAATTTAATTCCGGGCTTAAATGACCCCTTAAAAGTGGTTCATTTTTCACCTCATCATATACCCTTACACTTGAGATTTGCTTGTCCTCAAGCAAATGCGCTTTTATTCTAATCAAAATACAAGTTAGGGGTCATTTAACACTAATATAAAAGTAATTACAACAAATAATCGTTCCACTAAAGACCAAAGACAAGCACGGAGGTCGTACACAAGCACCTCACAAATAGTGTTTAGATACTCACATCTCTCGGGTGTAATAAAGTATAAATTACAATATGGAAACGGAAGATATCTCTCACTACCTGTCATAGCAAAATAGATTACCATAGGCTTGGGAAAGGATCAAACCTCCACCACATGGCGTAAGCACCTAGGATAAACTATCAAAGAGGTCTTTTAAAGGGTTGTAACGTTAGGTGTAGGGATATGAAATACACGGTTTTGTTGGATATAGGAAGTCTTTACTGGTGGCGAGTTAACAATCTTGGTTAATTACATGTACAATATGGCGTTGCTAAGCCAAGACTAGACTCGACTTAAGCTAATAAATGAAAAAGAACAAAAACATAAAATAAACATAGAATGAAAAGGGATGGTAGTCCGTATGTTTTTTTTTTCTTTTCTTTTTCTCTATTTTTTTTTTTTTTTTGATTTTTTCGATTTTTTTTTTTTTTTTTTCTTTTTTTTTTTTTTTTTTTTTTTTTTTTTTTTGCATACACTCTTACCCTACCATCTAAAATAATACATCATAGGGAATGTAAATTCCCCTTACACTTGAATCTTTACATACTTTACAATAAACTAATCTAATGACTCGAATTAATAAAATCAAAACTGTTGATACAAAAGTTGGGCGTACCTGATTGTTGGGCTTTGCTCTTATATCAATTCGTTCCTTAGCACTTTGTTACCTGCGTACTAAGAAAATAAACAACACCGTTAGGCTTATCGAGGGATTGTCTCCCCCGATTAGACTCCGGCGTGAGAGTAAGTAATCGAATTTAGGTTTTGGTTTAAGAGTTTAGGGATTCCGTGAATCGTACCTTGAATGAGAATCGTGTGATTCTATATATAGGGGCTAAGAAACCGTGTTTCTTGCTCCTTACTCTTCGCACGCATGGTGCTTATCCGAGGTAAGAATATCTATTCCTTGAATAGATGATCCTTATCGGATATCCGGTGAGTTAGATTGGGCCTTTGGGCTTCGTGAGCCCAAGCGTTGATACCACGGCCCATACCATTTGTCATGGTAGCCCATTCGTGATGGGCTTAGGTGTAAGTAATGTCTATCATTTGGGCTTGCGGCCCAAATATAGGCTATACGTCATCATGTCCCCCCAGTCTAGTATGCGCGGCACGTAGCCGCGGGTACTAGACTTAATGTAAGCAGCGGTAAGCGTGGCGGGATAACGAACAAATTGTTACCGCCTTTTTGGAGGTGCAATGCACCTAACAGGTTCAAAATAGTTACCTCGGTAATTGGGGGTGGTGTCCACATATCACTTGGGATTCGGGAAAAAGTGTTGTACCTTTTGATCTTCTAGCCACACGTTTACTGTGAGTGGGATCCACGTGGGCGTGAATTAGGGTTTTTACCACCCTATATAAGAGTGCCGCCCCCCTTTATTTTCACCACACAGTAAAATACACACACAACCACTATTCATCTTCTTCATTTTGAGAGCGTTTTTGCTAAAAAACCTTTGAACTTCTGTAGGTAACCTTTGTGTGCGTCCACTTAGTTTTAAGATGAACATGGTCGCTCAATTAGAGGAGTTTCGCTCTGCGTTGTCTGTTGAGGACGTGATGCGCTTTTCTTCCGACCATTTTGTGCCTTTGGATGTGCATCCAGAGGCGCCAGATGTCGATGCGTGTATAGCCGACTTCCCCGAAGGGAAGATAGGTTTATACACGAAATTTTTCGAGTATGCTAATTACCGCGTACCTATATCTATATTTCTGAGCGATTTGCTCAATCACTATCGCCTTCACATCTCTCAGCTGCACTGTATAGGTGCGGCGAAAGTGTCGAATTTTGAAATAAACTGCCGTTTGTTGGCGATAGAACCCACTGTGGACTTATTCCGCTCCTTTTACCACTCAACGTGGTCAAACGGTTGGGTCTCCTTTGCGAAGCGCCCGCGGGCGTTTCAATGTTATACGGAGAAGGTTGACGCCCTCAAGAATTGGAGAGAATTTTTCTTTTGGGTAGACGACGTGGTCTTTCCTTCCAATTTTGAGTTTTATACTCAGGCGTCTTTACCAAGGGATGGGCATCCCGCACCCGGTTCCTATAGTATTGCTGACGCGCAGACGTTAAATGCCAATCGATTGGCCATTAACCCCTATCCGGAGGAGTTTTTGGTGCATGTAGGATTGAGTCGCGCGTATTTTGGCGCAGCGGATGAGGTTCCCACTTTCCTGAGTGAGGATGGCCGGGGTGGGTGTTCATCCTTTGTAATTGTTTGTAAGTTTTTCATCCTTTTTCTTCGCGCATTTACCAACTAATCTTTCGTTGTTTTCTTGCTTCATTTTTATATGTGCAGAGATGGACTTATTCGCAGTGGTGAAGCTTGATAAGCCAAAGCAGGTGACCATAGGGGTGCGTCCTCTGAGAGAAGGGGAGCTGCCTTTGCTGGAAGCGACCGCGGGGCGTTTGACTGTTTTGCCCGCGACAGTCCCCGAGGACACGCCACCACTTGTGGTGACGCCCGTCCAGAGTATGGCGCCAGAGGTAGTGGTGGCGCCCACTGTGGTGCCTGAAGTGGAGGTGGCGCGCGAGGAGGCGCGCTCAGGGTCATCTGATAGTATTCGGATCCTGAAACCTGAAGAGGTGCTGAGGGAAGAGGTTGCGCAGAACTTAAAGCGCAAGGGAGGTGCTGGAACCAGTGGCACCAGCAAGAGGCGTCGACACGTCATCAAAGACGCAGAGTCGAACGCGGAAGAAACTTCGACCTCCGGCGCACGGTTGAAGGCTGATGCTTCTCCGTTTCTGTAAGTGTGCACTTCTTCTCTCTTTTTTTTTTTTTTTTTTTTTTTGTGTAATTACTTGTTGTAATTTTTTGTTGACTGTCTTTGTTCCGTAGGGATGACGACGCGAAGGATGATGAAGTATCCTCTCCGCAGAATGAAAACAAGGGAGAGGATACCTTGGCAGCAGATGGTGGTGAGGCGCAGCAACTTCTTGATGAGTTGGCTGCGACTACTGCCCGTCAGGCTGAGCTGGTGGCGCAGCTGAAGGGAAAGCGCGTTGGGGAGAGTCGTGCTCTGGCCCAGAAGGAAGAGGAGTTGGAGGAGCTGCGCGCGCAATTGGCGGGCGTGCAGGCTGAGCTTGGGGAGTCAAGGGTGTATGGGGAGAAGATGGCTCAGGACAAGATGAGCATCTTGGCTGATCTGCTACATGCGAGGTCGTGTCTCGAGCAGATGAAGGCCAGGGCATCGTGGTCTGTGTCGTTCCTTGAGGAGAAAAGATCTGAGCATTATGCTAGGCTTCAAGAATTCAAGGAGAACATGGAGAAGACGCTTGTGGCGTATGAAGAGAAGCTGCGCGCCCTTAGCATTGAGTACGACGAGGAGCTGTATCCTCATCTCATGTCTGTGATTGCTGAGCGCAGGTATTCTTACACCCTTATCTTTTAGAATTGTTTTCTTCACTCCATTTTATCTTATCTTGTTACCACTTTGTGAATGCAGGTGGTTGATCAGCCATGGGCTTCGTCTGGCAGCTCTAAGTACTTTAGAGTCTGCGGAGGTGGTGGAGGCCTTTGGGAAGGTTGTCCACTGCGCGATGGCGCGTGGCCGTTCGCAGGCGATGGAGGAGCTCCGTGAGGCCAAGCTGTTGGAGAAGGACTTGGCGGAGATTCCTGGTTATAGCTCAACGGCGTACGATGAGCTGGTGGAGGCGATGGCGGGGCTGAAGGTTCTTGAGCTGCCGCATATAGGGAAATTGGAGCGCGACCAAGATGACCCTATAGCTGTGCTGATGGCCGGTTTAACTTTGCAGCGCCATCTTGAGAAGAATGCGGAAGAGGAGTTAGACTATTATCTAAAACCTGATGTATCGCAGCTTCAAGTCCCGGTTTTTGCGCGGCCCCGTGATATCCTCAAGCCTTTTGCTCTGGAGAAGGAAGTCCCCTTGAAGGAGGTGCTGGAGCAACATGCGCAGAGGGCTGCTGTGAAGAAGGGTATCAAGGGCAAGGCCGTGATGTGCGGTATTGGCGTTGCACACCTTCCTAGATCAGATGGCGTGGCTGTAAGTGTTCCAACCGTATCGATGCAGGATGCCATAATCTTGAGTAAGTTGAAGGAGGGGAGTTCCGCCGCTCCAGAAGAGAGCCATGATCACCGCCATAGCATATAGGTTGTTTGTGAGCTTATGTATTTTGTCCTTGTAATTTAATAAATATGGAATAAAATACATTTTGTTATAAGCTCGTAACTTAAATACACTTGCATTGTTTGCTAAGTTTGATTATTTTACTAAGTCTTTTAAGTGCGTGACTTAAATATACTTGCATTGTTTGCTAAGTTTTATTTTTGACTAAGTCTTTTAAGTGCGTAACTTAAGTATACTTGCATTGTTTGCTAAGTTTTATTTTTGACCAAGTGTCTTGGCTCGTTATATTGCTAAGCTCGTACAGTGTACTTGGTATATGCGCATCCGTCGTGGGGTGCGCATGTGAAACTTACTTTGACGTCTCAAGAGTAAGGCGCTTAGCAAGGATACGTGATCCAATGTTGATGGGTTTGCAACCCTCTTATTCAACGAGTAAATTAGTAGGTTAACTCATCCTCTATGCCTTCGTGGGTCTTTAAGTGGTGCATGCACGCCATGTAGGCAAAAAATATAAGATAGACAATATTGACATATATGCAATAAAGTAAAAGTGCGTTATGGAGTTAGCTAGAAACCATAACATTTTATTAATACTTGCAAGTTTATTGAAAAGATAGAAAATAAAATTCCTAAGAAATAAAAGAAAGACAAACACTTATTGGGCACCTCGTAGGGTGTTTGTGTGTTTGTGTGAGGGCCGTAGCCTAGAAGTAACATTTTTTGAGATTGCAGATGTTCCAAGTGCGCGCCAGGTCTTGACCTTCCATATCGCGCAACCTGTATGCGCCGTTGCCGAGCGCGTCTGTGACCTCGTAGGGTCCTTCCCATTTGGGTCCAAGTTTGCCTGTGTCTTCTGCGTGGCTTGCGTCATTGGCGCGATAAACAAAGTCCCCTGGTCGAAATGAAGTGTTCTTGACTTTTGCATCATAATACTTCTTCATTTTTGCCTTGGCCTTTGCTTCTCGTATGGCTGCGCGTTCGCGTCTCTCCTCCAGTATATCTAAGTCTATGCGCCGTTCCTCGTCATTTGTCATGACGTTGACTTCTGCTGTGCGTATAGTAGGCATTCCTATCTCAGCTGGTATGACGGCTTCTGTTCCATAGACTAAGGAAAATGGCGTGTCGCCAGTACTGGTTTTGATTGTTGTGCGATGCGCCCACAAGACATGCGAGAGTTCATCTACCCATCTTCCTTTATGTCTGTCAAGGCGCGCTTTTATGCCTTCGCCTAGACTGCGATTAGCGCGCTCAACCAGGCCATTGGTTTGTGGGTGTTTGACTGAAGCAAAGTGTTGTGTGATGTTTAATTGTGTGCACCAATCTTTGAATGGGTTATCACAGAATTGTTTTCCGTTGTCTGATACGATCTCGCCTGGTAGGCCGAAGCGACAGACAATATTGTCCCAGACAAAGCGTTTTACTTGGTTTCCCGTAATGTTCACCACAGCTTTTGCTTCAATCCACTTTGTAAAATAATCTATGGCTACGATGAGGAATTTTACTCCTCCCGCTGCGACGGGAAAAGGTCCTGCGATGTCGATACCCCATTTGTAAAATGGCCATGGTGAGGTAATTGGTGTTAGCTCGTGCTGTGGTCGGCGCGGAATAGGTCTATGTACTTGGCAGTTGCTGCACTTTCTTATTAGGTCGCGTGCGTCGCGGTGCATTGTTGGCCAATAGTATCCTGCCCTTAAAGCGCTTGCCACCACGGATCGCGGTCCTGAGTGCATACTACATGATCCAGCGTGAAGTTCGCGGAGTACATAGTCTGCTTGAAGGGGTCCAACACATCTGAGCCATGGTTGTAAGAAAGATCGCCGATAGAGTACGTTGTCGCGGAATTCGAATCGTTGCGCCGTGCGCCGTATTCTTCGAGCGTCTTTATTATCTTGGGGTAGGGTTCCCTTGCTGATAAATTCGATGATAGGTGTCATCCACGTAGGATCTTGTTCTTCTATCACCGTTGATATCTCCATATCAAGGATTGACTTGTTCTTTAAGGTTTCCACCAATACCTGTTTTGAAAGGTGTGCGAAGCTTGTAGATGCGATCTTGCTGAGTGCGTCCGCCTTTCTGTTTTCCCCTCTAGGTACTTGTTTTATTGTGAACCTATCGAAGTTTTTGATCAGAGACTTTGTCTTTTACAGGTATTGGATCATATGGTCATCCTTGGCCTCGTATTCTCCTAACACGTGGTTAGCGACTAGCCGAGCATCTACGTTTGCCTCTAGGTTGCGTACACCCATTTGAATTGTGATGCGTAGTCCGGCCAGTAGGGCTTCATATTCTGCCTCATTGTTTGTGGCTGTGAACTCGAAGCGTAGCGCATAGGTGAATTCCATACCTTCTGGGTTTGTAAGAATGAGTCCTGCGCCTGATCCATCTGCGCATGAGGATCCATTGGTGAACAGTGTCCATGGTTCCTGTAGATCCGTTTTTGCTGCAGATGTTGGGCTGTCGCCCTTTGGCTTCTCCACGATAAAATCAGCTAAAACTTGCCCTTTGATAGCAGTGCGCGGCCTGTATGAGATGTTGTACTCACTGAGCATTACACTCCATTTTTGTAAGCGTCCCGATGCATCTGGTTTAGAGATAACTTGTTTAATTGGCTGATCAGTGATTACCGCAATTGGATGCGCTTGGAAGTATCTGCGCAGTCTTTTGGCGGCGAACACTAAAGCCAAGACCAGTTTTTCCATGGCGCTGTAGTTAACCTCTGTTTTCTTTAAGGCTTTACTTACGAAGTATATGGGTGTCTGGACGGAGTCTCTATCTGTCAATAGTACTGCGCTAACTGCTCCGTGGGTTGCTGATAAGTACATGATTAGTTCTTCCCCTTGTCGCGGTGCGACTAGTTTGGGAAGAGATGCCAGATGATGTTTGAGTTGTTGGAAAGCTTCCTCCGCTTCATTGGTCCAACGAAAGTCTCCCTTTTTTGTACACTTCGTGAGTGTTTTAAAGAGAGGAAGGGACTTGTCCGCTGACTTAGATAAGAAGCGATTCAGCCCTGCCAGCTTTCCATTCAGTGATTGGACTTCTTTGAGTGTGCGCGGGGAGGGGAGATCAATAACATCCTTTGTCTTCTCTGGGCATGGTTTGATTCCATCGGGTTCTATTAAGTATCCGAGGAACATGCCTTCAGTTGCGCCAAAGGTGCACTTTTTTGGATTCAGTTTCATGTTTATCCGCCCCAACGTTCGGAATGTTTCCTCGATGTCGCGCACTAACTCATCCTCTGTATGGCTTTTTATAACAAGGTCGTCCACGTAGACTTCCAAGTTGCGGCCTACTTGTTTTTCGAAAGCTGTGTCCACCAGCCGTTGGTATGTCGCGCCTGCGTTCTTTAAGCCAAAAGGCATTTTTGTGTAGCAGTATACCCCTTGACTGGTGTGGAAAGCTGTTTTTTCTTCATCCTCCACTGCCATTTGGATTTGGTGGTACCCTTTATATGCGTCTAGGAAGCACTTGAAGGGGTATCCACATAAGGATTCAACCTTCCAATCAATTTCTGGCAATGGATAGCAGTCTTGCGGGCATGCTTTATTGAGGTCCGTGAAGTCCACGCACATTCTCCAGCTACCATCGCTCTTCTTTACCATGACTGGGTTAGAGAGCCAGTCGTGGTAGTACACTTCGCGCATGATGCCCGCATCTACTAACTTGTGTACTTCTTCCAAAATAGCTTTTGCACGATCTGGAGCCTGACCGCGCTTCTTTTGTCGTATTGGAGGGTATCCTTGTCGGATTTGTAGTTTGTGTTCTGTGATAGAACGAGGCACTCCTGTCATATGCTTTGGTTCCCATGCAAAGATGTCTAGGTTCTTTTGCAAGAGTGCGCATACGGCTGCTTTACCTTTGTCAGATAAAGATCCTCCAATCGAAACTTGTTGTTCCGGATAGTCTGGATGAATAGCGACCTTTAAATTTGACGATTTTTCCGTGCGCTGTTCTGGAATAGTCTCTGCTTCAGTTGTCACTGCGATACATTCTCTTGGTGGTACCGTTGTGTTATAGAGAGTAACCACTCCTCCTTCAACTGGGAATTTAAGCATTCCGTGTGCTGTGGATGGTACTGCGCGCATGGATGATATTCCTGGTCTTCCAATTATGCCATTGTATGGTGAGGGAGACTTGATTACCATAAAATTTATCCATGCCGCAGTTGAGTGTTGCTCATCTCCTACGACCACCAATAAGCGTAACTGCCCCATGGGCCAGATCTTTTCTCCTGTAAATCCTGTTAGTGACATTGTAGCTGGTATCAACTGACTTTGGATTTCAGGTCGCAGCCTTTTGAAGCAGTGATCATACATGATGTCTGCGGATGCTCCTCCATCAATATACATGCGGTGGATGTCGTGTCCTCCTGCATGTATTTCAATGGTCAGAGGTTCCACGACTGCGTTGTCCGCAGCGATTGTAGGGAAGGATATCTCCTTTTCTGGAGAGAATCTTTGGCTGACTTTTTGCTTTATTTTGCGCTGCCATGATTGTATCATGTATATAGTATCAGCCTTTTCCTTTGGGGGTTCTTTCTTGCCTCCATTTCTCTGTCTCTCTTTTCCTTCCTTAATGTTTTTTACGAGGTGGTCCATCCTTCCTTCTCTCACTAATTTTTCGATTAGTTGTTTCAGTTGGACGCACTCGTTAGTTGTATGGCCCTTTTGGCCGTGGTACTCGCAGTATCCACTACCTTGGCGTTTTTCTTCTGCCGTTTTAATTGGTGGTGGTCTTGGGAAGTTCGCACCTTCTGTTGCAAATATCTCCCTTGGAGTTTTAGTGAGAGGAGTATATTTGTCGTTGTCTCTTCCACTGCGGTAGTTCCTGCCGCGGTTATTGTTTTGATCATTGGATTGTCTCCGCGGCTGTTCTTGTTGCCTATAGTTTGAATATCCTTTTTTGCTATCCGCAGCAGCTGCTTCTCCTTGTATAAAGGATCTGGTGCGTTTTGTGAGTTCATCGAAAGACTGTGGAACTCTATCATTGAGCTTTCGGATGAGTTCTGGATTATTAATTCCATTCATGAACCCTGAAATTTTTAGTATTTCGGGACATGCTTTGACTTGTATGCACTCATCCTTGAAGTGCTCCATGAAGGCGCTGGTTGATTCTCCTTGGCGTTGCTTCACCCTTGCCAATTCCACAGGATTTTTAGCGCACTTTTTTCGCTGGGTGAAGTTGTGGCGGAATGCTTTTCGCAATTCCTCAAAGCCGCCTATACTCCTACGTGGGAGTTTGCTAAACCATGTGCGCGCGTTCCCTACTAATGTGGAATTAAACATGTGACACCACACAGGCTGTGGCCAATTTTCGATAGTTGCGGCTGACTCGAAAATTTTGAGGTGGTCGTCAGGGTCACCTGTTCCATCATATATCTTCACATTAGCGGGCATGCGTCTGCGCCTGTCGTCTGAGTAATCACTTATGCGACGTGTGAACGCATCAATTTTGTGGCGTCGCCATGGGAGAGACATATCCTCGTTCTCTTCCTCGCGACGTTTTCCTTTTGATTTCCAGTGCCCTGTTTCTTTATCCTCGTTGTCCGAGGAATCGCTGGAGGAAGAATAATCTCTCCTTTGGCGTTTGCGCCTGCTCCTTTCAGAAGAGGAGCCTGAGGGATCTCTGCTTGGGGATCTCCTCCTCCCCAATCTATCTTGTATTCGCCTACTTTCAGGTTTGGAAGATCCTTGGCTTGGCGAATGCTGAGGCCCTAATCGATCGTGTATTCCCCGACTGCCAAGTCTGGAATGGACATTGGTGCGCCTACCGCTGTCTCCAGAGTTTTGTGAGTCAGGTACCGCACCTAGCCTATCATGGACAGAGGTACGTTCTGTACGTCTTCCTCGCGGGTGGCGCGGTGGTGATGGTTCGCGCTCTGGACCAAGATTAAGTCGGGTTTGCGGATCCGCACCTGCTCTCCTTGCCGCTTCTTCTTGCATGAGGGCATTTAATGTTTCATAATTTTGGGATACAAAGTTTCCCAAAGTCAGATCCGGTGCGTCCTCAGTTGCAAGAATTTCTTCCTCAGTGTTAGGCGCCCTGTTCCGTTCAGGAGCGCCTGGCGGCACAGTGTTGTTCACTGCGGGTGTAGCCTGATGAGGAGTGGTGAAGAGGGTGCGTTGGAGTTCTTCAACGCTGGGGACCTCTAAAGTAATCCTGGGTAGTTCTACCGCTGGGGGAGGTTGGGTTGTCCCTGCCTCATGGTGACCAGGTGTGCTGGTTGTCCCAGCGACTTGTCTAGAGGTTGGATCTTGTTGATTCTTCCTCAGATGGTCACGTTTTTCTGGCTGCGGAGTCCGCTGGCTCGAATTCTTATGTTTTGTCATTCTAGTTCGTTGTAGGGTCCCACGGATGGCGCCACTTGTTGATACAAAAGTTGGGCGTACCTGATTGTTGGGCTTTGCTCTTATATCAATTCGTTCCTTAGCACTTTGTTACCTGCGTACTAAGAAAATAAACAACACCGTTAGGCTTATCGAGGGATTGTCTCCCCCGATTAGACTCCGGCGTGAGAGTAAGTAATCGAATTTAGGTTTTGGTTTAAGAGTTTAGGGATTCCGTGAATCGTACCTTGAATGAGAATCGTGTGATTCTATATATAGGGGCTAAGAAACCGTGTTTCTTGCTCCTTACTCTTCGCACGCATGGTGCTTATCCGAGGTAAGGATATCTATTCCTTGAATAGATGATCCTTATCGGATATCCGGTGAGTTAGATTGGGCCTTTGGGCTTCGTGAGCCCAAGCGTTGATACCACGGCCCATACCATTTGTCATGGTAGCCCATTCGTGATGGGCTTAGGTGTAAGTAATGTCTATCATTTGGGCTTGCGGCCCAAATATAGGCTATACGTCATCAAAAACACTTGGAGTACTTTTAAGATTAACATACATATGGGGGTAATAAATGATGTTCTTCCCCATTACTCCATAAAATAAGTACTTTACCCATGAGTCCTAATCGTCCCAAAACAATATGTACAAGGATATGACTCGACTTAGCAACCATGTAATCAATTAGATAATTAACCTAGGGTTTAACAAATAACAATAATGCACTAAAAATGAGTGCAGACACGGAAGGCTAAGGCGATTTGGGTGTACATTTAAGTGGGGTGTAACAAATTCTTCCTTTAAGTAAAATGCTTAAAGTTAGAAACGAAAAGATAGGCTCGGAGGGGTGTACTAGGGGTTTCGTGTACTAAAAATGAGTACAACGCTAAGGGTGTGGGAAAAATTAGTTGACTTAACTAGCCAAGTAATATGACTTAAATGGTCAAGTAATTATAATACGAGTTTAACACAAGGGTGATCCTAATGCCTCTTATCATGTAGTAAATCCTACTACACGAATGTAGTCTCACTAGCGGTCTCGGAATGCATCACTAACGCAAGTTCTAGAATCTAAATGCTACCGGTACACTCATAAGCACTAATAGTAAATGCTTTTCCTATCAAATCTAAAGGCGAACCTCACATATTTGGGTGGAAAATTTTTCTGAATGATACGGTTATGTGCTAGTCATACAATCTCCTATCCATGAGACGCTTGCTATGGCTAAAGTTTCACTCCTAAATGTTGTAAAATTTTTTTAATTTGGCGCTAAAATTGCACTAACAAGTATTTCTCATAGTTTTATTACACATCTACCATTAAACAAACAAACTCAAGCGAAAGTGTATCTGTAAGGTATCATCATTTTACCCTCCCCTTACACTTAGGATGAACATTGTCCCCAATGTTCAAGTAAAGAATATAAAAGTGAAATAAGTAAAACGAATGAAATCAAATACTCCCCTGATTCGCTCGGTATGGATAATAAGGTGGCCAGGTTAGATCTTCCTCCAAGAAAATGAACAATCAAAGCTTCCCTTCCAGAAAAATAATCATCTTCTTGTCATACATAACCTGTAAATCCTGAGAAAACAGACAAGGCAACCTCGCATAAAATCGGCGGCAATCTACATAAGTTACTAAATCCTAGAAAGCAAAGTAAGATATAATGCTTGTGGAATGAAGTTTGCAGATTTCCCGGAGATTATAAAACTTAATCATTCAACAAAAACTTTAAGACTCCGTTAGAAAAACAAAACCGGCAAAATTTCCAGATTTTTACACGTGACGCCGTCAAGAGTAAACTCGTGACGCCGTCAGAAGTGACCTGCACAAATTCTTATGTTAAGTTTCCTGAAAATTTCTGGAAAAACTTGGTCCTACTTCCAGGAAAATCCTGCAAAACTTCATTATGACTCGATACAAGCATTTGACTCTAACAAATACGAATATACATGTTCACTTAATATTGTGGAGAATCATGATCGGTTTGTTTCTTAAAAACATATTTGGGGTTTCCCCTTACACTTATCTTTTGCAAAAATACCTTTTTATGAAGTTAAGACTAGGTCAAAACAACAAAGTAAAGTATTTCCACCTTTTAGTTTAGAAACATGATCTACCAACAATAAAAATAAAGCATGCATACGGAAGCAAATAACAAACAAAAATAAAAAAAAATCACACAAAAGCATGGGTTGCCTCCCAAGAAGCGCTTTTCTTTATTTACGAGTCTTGTAGCTAGACTCAAGGTCATGGGTTACTATGTGACCTCATCGTTGGTTTCACTCTCTAGGTCGTCTTCTAAACCAGTTTTGTATTCCAGACCTAGTTGCAAGCATTCTTTGTAGAAACCAAGCCTCCTATTCTTCACATACTCTACTCCTCTACGTCTATCCTCATTATTCCTATAATAAGCCGTTTGTTTGTGTTCCTTTTCTAAATTAGAGAGGAGGCGGTATTGCTCAATCTTTTAGGGCATTTGGTAGGCAATCTCATCATTCTCTTCCTTGAATCTAACTATCCCTAAAGTCAGATCATAACTCATCCTAGTGACCTCAACAAATGGTTTTCCGAATATTATTTGGCTTAGGCAATCATCTATCCCCGGACGAGTGTCTTCTACTATCATAAAATCGATCTCATAAGTGAAATTACCTATAATCACATGCAATCCCCTCACTCTTCCTACAAAATTACTTATCAAATTCTTATTGGGCATCATCCTATAATCAAGTTGCTTCTTCATTACCCAATTGTGATAAGTCATAGTCATGATGTTTACGGGAGATCTAGGATCGATGTAAGCTTTCCATATATGCATGTTCCCGATGTTGCATGGTATGTTGATGTTAGAGGGGTCTCCCATTTTGATGAGGGGTGTGCCAAGGATATATGGTCTCTCGGGACTATCGAATAAATCCTTATGGTATTCCCGTTCTTCCTTGGTGGGCAACTTATCAAAGTGCTTTTCTATAGTCTCTACCTCCTCTAATTCCTCTCCCCTATTAACCTCAACTTCCCTACTTTCATCCCTAGTCTCGGTTTCTACTCCAACTTCATCCTTGTCACTTTCTTCAATCTCCTTATCTATTGGCTTAATGGTGACAACATTGACAAAGTAGACATGTTTGGATGATGAGGGGTCCTTGATTTGGATTCTGTTGTTGGTGTCCCTAGTGTCCTTCCTAGGTGTGGCTAACGCTTGGTTGTTGAGGGCCTTCAACAAGTTGTCTATCTTATTGGTCATCTCCGTTTGTTGTTGGTTGAATTCGGTTTCAAACCTAGCTATGCGAGCTTCTTGAGATGCCATGAACTTAGACATCAATCCTTCAAGGTTGTTGGTACTACCATAGTTGTTAGAAGGATTGTTGTTGAAAGTACGGCTGGAGGGTGGACCGTTTGGTTGGTAACGATTAGGCGGATTGGAAGAATTAGCTTGATTTTGTTTCCACCTAAGGTTTGGGTGATTTTTCCAAGAGGGGTTGTATGAATCACCGTAAGGGTTTGGCTCGGGTTTGAAAGTGTACCACTTATCTCCCGCTTTGTCGGTACGCGAGGATGTGTAGTCCGCAAAAGCTGTTGCGGGGAGTTCCACACAATCACGAGTGTCATGGGGACCACTACATAATTCGCATGAAGAAGTGATTTTGTTCACTTGGCTTGAAGGCTTAGGAGCTTTGTAAGATTTCATGAGAAACTTGACTTGGTCCTCAAGTTCCATGATCCTACGGTCGGGAGTGCTAGAGTTGTTCGAAGGCAAAGATATTACCTTGACCGTTTTGTTCAAATCACGGGGATCATTCCAACTTTCGTTGTCATAGAGAGCAAGATCTTCTATGAGTTCCCATGATTGTTCCGCACTTAGATCACGTAGCTTACCACCGGCCGATTGGTCAATGGCTCGCCTCGTGGAGAGATCGATATGGTCATAGAAGATTTGGACTTGGAGCCAAAGATCTATGCCATGATGAGGGACTTTTTGGAGTAAGTCCTTGAAACGAGTCCATGCTTCATAAAGAGATTCATTTTGACGTTGTTGGAACATCAAGATGTCATTTCTAAGCTTAGTAGTTCTCCCCGGTGGGAAAAATTGAGCAAGGAAATAAGTGGTGAGATCATCCCATGTGGTGATGGATCCTGTGAAACGCTCAAGCCATTGACTAGCTTGATCACGTAGAGAGAATTGGAATAGGCGTAATCGGGTTGTCTCTCTAGTTGCAACATCTAGGTCTATGAAATCTACGATTTTAAGGAAGTCCATAAGATGTTGATTTGGATCTTCGGAACGAAGTCCATGGAATGCACATCCGCTTTGCACCAATCGGATGGTGTCGGATCGCAAGGGGGTCACATTGGCTCCGGTGAGCTCAATGGTGTTTCGGTAGCCTTGGTGGCTAGGTCGGGAATACTCTCCTAAGGTTCGAGGCCTAAGAGGTTCTAGTGGTGGGTTTTGTTGTGGTGGGATGACGGGTTTAAAGATGTTCCCATCGTCCATGATGTCGGGTGGTGAAAAGTTACGAACAAAAACACAAAGAAATAAGATAGACTAAAGAGAACCTAAAAATAAAAATAAAATCTTACTAGAACAGAATCTAGCAAGTAGACATAATAAAAAGAGATTCTAACCTAGACAATAACTATTTCCTTGGGCTGCGGCACCAAAAACTTGGTAGCGTAGGGATTGCACCAGGCTTTACCTCTCAAGGGATCTTGAGAAGCTTACAACCCCCACTAGGCAGTGTACCTGGTCGATGTAGTATAGTATAATGACAAGTACCGGGGGATTGATCGTTCAGCTAGGAATAGTGTCGCTAGGATTAGAAAACCTAAAGATTAAGTCTAGAGATGAGGGATGATTCTTTTTGTATTTTTATGTTTCATGAAAAGCAAGTAAATATCTCGGGTTTGAAGGATTTGGGCGGAATTAGTTGCTAGTCAACTAACCCAATACTAAAATGCAATCAAAATAAAATACTAAAAATGAAATTAAAACTATATTAAACTAAGGTTGTGAGCAATAAGAGTTGAAATGTGTTTACTTAGATTTCACTACTCCCTAGATATCTTTTACACGTTAATTACTTGTTATAGTTGCATGGATGACGGATTGTATTCCTTAATACCATTCATGGGGTGGCGTACTTAACTCCCCAATCCTATGAGTGCCTACTTCACTCCTATGTCGAGCCGGCTAAGAAGCTCCTAACATGGGATCATTAGAATTTACTCATGCATTAAATACAACCAATAAAACCTAGTACACATCGGTTCATGTTTCCTAAGACGTTCAAGCATGTTACCAATTGGAGATCTGCCAGTTTTCTTAAGCCTAACATTGAAATCATTCATCCAATACAACCATAAACAAGTAATCAACACATAATTAACATCTAGGTTTCATTAGATCTAAGCAAACACAAGATAGATCTAGCCTAACATGGTGGAATCAAGACAAGCACAAGATATAGACAACCAACACATAGACATATTGATTGAATTAAAAGAATACTTATCTCAATAGCACATGTAAGGGTTCAAGGGCTGGAAACCCTTGAAAAAGCTGTAAAATACGTATATGGTTCGGCCTTAGGGTTTCTCCAAACTTGTTCCTCTTAATGAATGAAAATTAGAAAACTATATATAGATTTTAGAGGCTGACGGCGTCAAGAACAAAGGTGTGACGCCGTCATCTCGCCGCCAAATAATTCCTCGGACTGCCTTGATCTACATCTGACGCCGTCATGTAGTCCTCTTTTGCAGGCCGTCACACAATTAACTCTTGACTCTCTACTTGTGACGCCTTCAGGTTTGTACTGGGTCGTCATGGACTTTACTCTTGACGCCGTCAGGAATGTCATCTTGACGCCGTCAAACACTATTCTCAGCTTGGAAAATTAAATCTTTGGCGTTTTCTTCTCTTTTATGCTCCAAAAACGTCCAAATTGCTTCCTTTTCCAGATTTCACTCCCAAAGTACCTAAAATCACAAAAGGAACGATTTAGGGCAATATTTGATCAAATAAATTCAATTACGGGCTTAAATGACCCCTTAAAAGTGGTTCATTTTTCGCCTCATCAATTCATACAATAATGATCGTTTAAATGAGATGTTACATAATTTGGAGGATAATGTTGCTGAAAAAAATCAGAAACAATTTCAACAATTGCATGTAGACTCAGAAACACCGTTGTATGAAGGTTGTGAGGATTTTACCAAACTATCTGCTGTTTATAGACTCATGAACGTTAAAGCAGTTAATGGTTGGAGTGACACACGTTTCACAACTCTACTAGAAGTGTTACATGAAATGTTCCCAAAAGCCAAGTTGCCTATTTCAACATACCAAGCCAAAAAATTGATGTGCCCGATGGGAATGGAAATCAAAAAAATAGATGCATGTCCAAAACATTGTATGTTTTATAAAGGGATAATGGCAAGGACCTACATGCATATCGGATTTGTGGTAGATTGAGGTACAAATGAAAAAAAGATACACCACTGAACCCCGACGTGACCAAGAATGGTCCACCTGCTAAATTATTGTGGTATTTTCCTATAAAACCAAGATTGGAATAATTATTTTCAAATGAAGAGGATGCAAAATTGTTACGTTGGCATGCCGAAGAGCGTAAAAGAGATGGAAAAATGAGACACGTAGCTAATTCCTCTCAATGGAGGAACATCGATAACGAGTTTAAAGAGGAATTTGGATATGAGATTAGAAATATCCGCTTTGGACTTAGTTCAGATGGAACTAATCCTTTCGGAAACATGAGTAGTCGTCATAGCACTTGGCCGGTTCTTTAATGCATATACAATCTTCCACCATGGCTATGTATGAAACGAAAATACATCATGATGTCATTGCTAATACAAGGTCACCCACTCAATTTGATTGTCTAATTGTAAGAAAACGGTATATATGGGGCATCGAAGATCACTTAAAGACAATCACCAATATCGTAAAAAGAGAAAGTTGTTTGATAATAGCGTTGAAGATAAAAAGCTACCGCCACCATTAAATGGGGAGGCCACATTCTCTCAAGTGAAAGATATTCATATTGTGTTTATGAAAGGGAAAGAAGGCACTTTAACTTCAAAAGAGAGTATTTAGAAAAAGAAGTCTGTATTTTGGGAATTACCGTACTGGGAGAGCTTGCAAGTTCGACATTGCCTTGATGTCATGCATATCGAGAAAAACGTGTGCGAAAGCTTGATAGGATTGTTGTTGAACATTCCCGGGAAGACAAAAGATGGTATTAAGGTTCGAAAGGACATGGAAGCCATGCAAATCAGACCTGAGCTTGCTCCTAAAGTGATTGTTGGCAAGACTAGTACATATCTGCCACCAGCTTGTTATACCATGTCTAAAGCCGAGAAAACCAAAATTTGTCAATGTTTGAGTGGAGTTAAGGTTCCATCTAGGTATTCGGCTAACATAAAAAAGCTGGTGTCAATGCAAGACTTGAAGTTGTTTGGTATGAAGTCTCATGATTGTCATGTCTTGATGACGCAGATGATTCCCATCGCAATTCTTGGAATACACCAGATCGCATCCGACACACAATAACAAGGTTGTGTTTGTTTTTTAACATGATTCATTCGAAGGTGATTGATCCCGAATTGTTAGATCAATGGCAGCATGATATTATCTTAACTCTTTTCCAACTCGAGATGTACTTTCCACCTTCCTTCTTTGATGTCATGGTTCATTTGGTATCTCATATTGTTGGAGAAATTAATATTTGTGGACCTGTTTTCCTGCGATACATGTATCCATTTGAGAGATACATGGGAATCTTAAAAGGTTATGTTAGGAACCAATATCGACCAGAGGGTAGTATTATTGAAGGATATGCTACTGAGGAGGTGATTGATTATTATACAGACTATTTGAATGATGTGAAAAAATTTGGCATTCCGCAAAGTCGACATCAGGGTAGGCTTCAGGGGGAAGGTACACTTGGCCGCCAAGAAGCATCTCCGAGTCTAGATGATTTACATGAGGCACATTTCACAGTCCTACAACACATGACATGTATTGCACTATACATATACGAGCACAAGTCACTTTTGAAACAACAAAACAATCAAAAGGATCAGGTTTGGTTGGCTAACAAGCATAATAGTACATTGGCCACACCAACTTCAAAAGATAAAGCTTCACAGAGAAAAGAAGCAGCAATGTTGCAGCCCACATTGGCCACACCCAATCCTCTAAGTAAAACAAGTTACTTTGCATTTTTTATTTTTTAAAGAGGGTGTTTGGGGTTGCTTAGTTAATTGTTGCAGCTAGGGGTGTCAAATCGGTCGACCCGAGCCGACCCGAGCCCGATAAAGTCTTAAAGGGTCAGGTTCATTTGGGTTCAACTCGGCTTGTCGGGTCTATCGGGTCAACCCGACCGATAGCCTTATACAGTCGGGTTCATTCGGGTTCAAGTTGGCTTATCGGGTCAACCCGACCAACCCGATAGCCTTATAGGGTCGGGTTAGGGTTATATTTTTCATACGTTATCGGGTTCAGGTTCAACCTGATAACCCGATAAATGTTTTGTTGTCTGTGTTCAGAGTTCAATGGCTTTATGTGATTGTATTCATGTCCTGTTGTGTATACTTCAAGTTTGTTGCAAGCCTGCAAGTGGTGATATTGTTGTCTGTTATAGTTAGGGGTGTCAATTGGGTTATCGGGTCAGGTCCATCGGGTTTTGAAAAAACAAAAACTAACCCGCAACCCGACCTGATAAGCTATCGGGTCTATCGGTTTCGGGTCTATCGGGTTGCGGGTTGTTGGGTTGGGTCTATCGGGTTATCGGGTTGCTTGTTAAAAAAAAAAGATAAGGCCAGTAACCAACAAATTTTAATGCTATCAAACGGAAATGTTGGACTTGGGAGCAAGTGCTTTATAATGGTATATGTTGTATCATGGACAATATATGGGTATTATTGAACCAAATTTATTTGCACACAGAGGCGGAGCCACGGGGGGAGGGGGTTAACGGTGGGCACGTGCCCCTCCCCCCCCCCCCCCCCCCAAAAAAAAAAAAATTGCAGTCTAATTTTTTGAATTTTGGACGTATTTTCTTAATCCCCCCCCCCCCCCAAATAGTGTCTGACTTGCCTAATTCGAAAGTCGAAATCAATATTTAGATGGTTTTTAGAGCTGCTCAATGATTGGAAGGTTTAGTGTTGCCGGAAAGATGAGGGTGGTAAAGAAGATGGGTTGTTAAAGAAGCTGGAAAGAAGATAAGGTTTATTTGTTGTAACTTAAATGGTCTAGTTGACTCATGTGTGTGTGGGTGGAGAGATGGCCACGTGAAGTGCACTTATTAGTTTCTTTGTAGTGACTTGATTTTGCTATATACTCCGTATTTCAGAATAATGGAGTGTTTTACCATTTATGTTCTCTAATTTAATTTATAAAAGTTAATTTTACTTAAGCAAATAAAGTATATTTGATTGGAGTGTTTTACAGTTTATGTTCAAGTAACTTCATTTTTTCACAAAAAAAAAAAAAAAAAGAAAAAAGAAAAAAAAAATGTTGCATCATTACGTAGTGATATCAACACTTTTAAAATAACTAATAGTAGTACTAAAGATTTAGTTTGGTTTTTCAATGTCATCAAAATAATATAAAACACTTTATTTGTTACGAAGAAAATATATATGTTAGTATGGTGTTGAATTAAAGACAATAGTACTAGATGTTCCTCGTTATAATCACTTTTATTATTGTGTCAGGCTCGACCCGACCCGACCCGAGCTTTACCGGTTGGGTTAAGTTTTTTTTTTTCTTTATTGTCCCGTTGTGAAAAAAAATTTCCCCCCCCCCCCCCCAAGAAAATATTCTGGCTCCGCCCCTGTTTGCACATATATGATCTTACTGTTGCGTGCTTCATGTATATAAGGTATAGAGTAAATTATAACACCCCCATTTTTCACTGATCGCAGCGGATTAAGTGTTTGAGGTATTACCTCATGGACCATAGATATAGTAATAGGGAATGACTCAAAAAGAGACATTTTATAAAAATGTGTTATCATTCATTAAAATTATCAGAGTTTTATAAGTTGAGGTCACGTGAATCTAAGTGTGAGTTGTTATGGTTGAATGATAACCAAATAGAAAGTCTTTCAAGTCTCGTGCCTCTCCATGCCATAATTTCCACAGACCTTCATTACCTAGAATACATGCTTAAAAGTCAACACTAGGTGTTGAGTGAGAGTCATAGGTTTAGGGGTTAGTGAATACAAGTTCCTCAAGGTTTAGTTGTTACGCCCTTTAAGGAAAATGTAGTGTGTGTGTGTGTGTGTGATAATTGTAATGCATGTACAATTATCAAGAGTTGGTCTGTTGGTCTATTGCACTAAGCTCATGAACCACACGTTAACAATCCGGGTCATGGGGGCTGCAGACCCAACCATGAGGGGATGGGAAGGATAACTTGCCAAAGTTAATCCTTCAGTGAGGGTTCAAATATAATACTTATTAGTACTCTCCAGTAAGAGATAGTACCAACAGGAGTTGTCAAACTCCAATAGATCTATCTATTATATTCGCGTTCACTTGTGTAAAATATCACAAGCGATTAGATTCATGAATTTTATTGTGTAGGGGTGGCAGATAGTTTACTCGTGCAACAACCAAAGAAAAAGACTTGTATTCGATTTAAAGAAAGCACGTAGCATGTATCCCCCTCATAGGGTTTGTAAAGCATTTAAAAAGAGTGAGGCTATGAACTCACCTGGGCTTAGGGAAATCTAATTGATGTGAAAAGTGACTCGGAAACTAGACTGCCTACTCACGTATCCTGGTGGTATTGTTGGTGTGGATGTATGTCAAGCTTTAATTATCTTGTTTAAGTTTCTTAAGTAATTATTCTTAGGTTTGTTAATGTTTTAGATATAACATAACACCGTTCGGGCCATCACAATTCAGAAGTATAAGACTCATCACATGAAGCTCCCTACTATTGTATTATGTTATCAACATAATACCGTTCGGGCCATCATAATTCAGAAGTTAATACTCCTCACGTGAAGCTCCCTACTATTGAGCTACGTTGTTATTATGTTTAGTTATAACATAACACCGTTCAGGTCATCATAATTCAGAAGTACATGCAATAATCGTTTGAGGAGCCAGGGCACTTTAATTCGTAAACCCAACAAACTCGTCAAAATGAAATATCCATATGGTACTCCTCACATGAAGGTCCCTAGTATTGTGTTATGCTTCTAACTTTAAGTAAGTTTTATATTTATATAATATTCACTTTATACCCTTATAGTTTATATATTTACAAAATCTACCTTAGACTTATATACTTATATTAATAACTATCTAAACTTAGTAGTTTTAGTTCCTATACTTATATATTTTAAGAAAATTGCATAAGTGACCCTTGGACTTATAAGTTTTCAAAGTTTACTATTTATACCCTTAACTTTATAACTTTTGCAAAACTAGTCCTTATTAGTTTAAAACTATTTTACTTTTTATCCTAAGGTTATATAACTTTGCAAAAAGGGTCCTTATACTTATAACTTCTAAGAAATGTCAAAAATAGTCCCTAGACTTAATTTTTTCAGAAAGTTACAATATATACCTCTATGCATGGAAAACTTTGCAAAACTAGTCCTAATTCCATGCAAACTATATTCTTATCAAAACAAAAAGTTTTCCTAGCTTATGTTTAACTAATATTAGCTTATTTAAGTTACTTAAACTAACTTATAGCTTATTATATGGTATTATAGTATATATTTAGGATTTAGTGCATAATTAGGGTTTTAAAAAGAAAACTAGCAGGTTTAAGTGATCAAGGCTTAGGCAAGGGTTCTAATGTGATCTAAAGCATTCTATAACTATCCTAGGACTGTAGTTAAGCTAGTAGAATCAAAACTAAAGGCGTACTTGACTAAGGAAGGGTTAACAAGGGTTTTAGGGTTTTCTAGGGTAAATATGGAACTCGACAAGGTCTTGGGCCTATCCCACTCGACTTCTAAGTTTCCTAGGACTCTTGTACTGCTACCAAGACCAGAAGTTTGAAGGTAAAGAGAAGTGAAGGTGTGAGTTTTTAAGGAGGGAGTAGCGAGGGTATTTATAGGGTCGTTTGGCCTTGGTGAGCAACTAACGAGAGCAGGAGGTGTCAAGGGAGGGGGGGGGAGGTGAGTAAGCCAAGCAAGGGGAGGTCGTGGAGGCTCTAAAGAGTGACTAGGAGGAGCTATGGAGGTCTAGGAGGCGGTTTGGATGGGTTTGTGGTGGAAATGAAGTCGCGGCAAGTAGGAGGTGACAAGGTGGTAATCCACCTCCTTGCTTGCTAGCTTAGAGGTGCTAGGGTGTGTGCTAAGCATGACTAAGGTGCTAGGGTGATAGGTTGAGGTGCTTGAGGTGCTTATGTTTTGGTTTTAACTAATTTAGGTTTAGTTTTATCCTAATTTGGCTTAGTGGGAGATTAGGGTTTAGCTTAGGATTTAGTGCCTAGATTACTATCTTATGAGTGCCTAATGACTAATCATAGGTCCTAAGAGACTTATACTAAGTGGTGGTAGCTTATAGTGAAGTTTTTGGATAGTTTAGACCTAATTCTAGGAAGTTATGACCTAGTTATGGTTTTGTGCTTAAGGAACTTGTACCTAAGCTCTAAAAGGTTGTACTAAGGTCTAAGGGTGCTAAGATATCCTATTGTTCCTAAGGTAACTCATACATAAGCCTTTAACACTTTCAAATTGGTTTAGATAAGCAATTAGGGTTTTGTAGACACATAGGCCTGATTAGGGCTTAATTAGGGTTTTATGATGAGTTTAGTGTGTTAGATTGGTAGATTACTTATTGTGGTGTTGTTGTGATCTTATGCTTGACATACTAGAGGTTTATAGGATGTGTGGGTAGAGATATTTGGCTTGTGTGGATACGTGAGCAAGTCTAGAGAGTTATGTAGGTAATGGATGCATATAAAAAGCAAAAATTTACTTGTGAAATACCTAACATAGGTATTTGTAGTGGAAATGATAGTGATGAGTTTTGTGGGTTGTTATATAAATAATATGGATTGTCCCTGTGGTTTGTCCAAAATAACAACTTTCGTCCCTCAAATTTTAAAGTGCACTGGTAGTCCCTAAGTTGGTAAACAAATAACACCACCGGTCCTTCAGTTTAATTGGTGTTAAGTAGTTCCGTTATAATTTACACGTTAGCACCTTTGGTTAAATATCGTTGCATCGGTTATCCTTAATAATAATGGCTATTTATAATTTTAAGTTTCCATACATTTTTATCCGTTTTTCCACATTTTGTCCATTTTCATACGTTTTTATAAGTTTTTGACCGTTTTTATAAATTTTCGTTCGTTTTTCGTAAGGTTTCATCCGTTTTTATAGGTTTTCGCCCGTTTTCTTACATTTAATACGTTTTATCCGTTTTCGTCCGTTTTTCTTACATTTTTATACGTTTTCGTATGTTTTTATATGTTTCGTGCATTTTCTTCCATTTTTAAAAGTGTTCAACCGTTTTTCTTAAGTTGTCATACATTTTTATCAATTTTTATACATTTTCGTAAATTTTTTTTTCGTATTTCTTAAGTTATCATACGTTCTTATCCGTTTTTATACGTTTTCTTACGTTTTTATCCGTTTTCATCCATTTTCATACGTTTTTGACCATTTTTATACATTTTTGTCCCTTTTTTACGTTTTCTTCCGTTTTTCTTAAGTTGTCATACATTTTTATCCGTTTTCGTCCATTTTTATACGTCTTTGACCGTTTTTATATGTTTTTGTCCGCTTTTCTTACACTTTTATCCATATTCATACATTTCCATACATTTTTATACATTTTTGCCTGTTTTCTCACATTTTCGTTCATTTTCTTACATTTTCATATGTTTTTGTATGTTTTTATACGTTTTTATCCGGGATGAAAATGTCTAAAAATGGATAAAACGTAAGAAGACCTATAAAATGGACGAAAACGTATAAAAACGAATGAAGACTTATAAAAACGTAAAAAATATTATAGATGAAAACGTATAAAAACGAACAAAAACATTTAAAAACAGACCAAAACGGATAAAACCATATAAAAATGGCCGAAAAAGGATAAAACGTATGAGAGTGTAAGAAAACGGGTGAAAACGTATAAAAAGGATGAAAACGTAAGAAAAACGGATAAAACGTGTGACAATGTAAGAAAACGGGTGAAAACGTATAAAAACAGATGAAAACGTAAGAAAAACGGACGAAAACGTATAAAAACGGTCAAAACGTATAAAAACGGAAGAAAACGGATAAAAACGTATAAAAACAATCTAGAACGTATAAAAACGGATGATAACTTAAGAAAAACAGGCGAAAACATATAAAAACAGATAAAAACGTATGAAAATGGATGAATACATGTAAAGACGGACAAAACGGATAAAAACGTAAGAAAAACGGACGAAAATGGATAAAACGTAAGAAAAACGGACGAAATTGTATAAAACGGTCAAAAACGTATAAAAACGGACGAAAACGGATAAAAACGTAAGAAATCGTATAAAAACGGACGAAAGCGTATAAGAACGGATAAAAACATCTGGAAACTTTAAATTATAAATAGCCGTTATTATTAAGGATAAACGATTCAATGATATTAAACCAAAGGGGCTAACGTGTAAATTATAACGGAACTACTTAACACCAGTTAAACTAAAGGACCGGTGGTGTTATTTGTCTACCAACTTAGGGACTACCAGTGCAACTTTAAACTTCGAGGGACAAAAATTATTATTTTGGATAAACCACAGGGACCATCCATGTAATTTACTCTAAGGTATATAAGAAAGAACATGTTTATAAGCTACTGGTATATAAAAGAAAACAAAAGCAGTACGCGAAAAGCAAGTATCCTATAAGGCTCAAGCTTTCAAGGTCTCTAGATGTCTATTTCTGTTTGTTCTAAAAGATGTCTTTTTCTGAATTTTTCCCTTGAAACTATTTTTAGACGCGTATGACCAACGTGTAAATTATAACGGAACTACTTAACACCAGTTAAACTAAAGGACCGGTGGTGTTATTTGTCTACCAACTTAGGGACTACCAGTGCAACTTTAAACTTTGAGGGACAAAAATTATTATTTTGGACAAACCACAGGGACCATCCATGTAATTTACTCTAAGGTATATAAGAAAGAACATGTTTATAAGCTACTGGTATATAAAAGAAAACAAAAGCAGTACGCGAAAAGCAAGTATCCTATAAGGCTCAAGCTTTCAAGGTCTCTAGATGTCTATTTCTGTTTGTTCTAAAAGATGTCTTTTTCTGAATTTTTCCCTTGAAACTATTTTTAGACGCGTATGACCAACTTGGTGTGTGCACTCAGGTTGGGAGCAAGGTGACCTTAGATTGTAAGCATACTAGACCACTCTCACATATCACAAAATAAATGGACACATATCTTTGTGGATGTGGTTGTATTTAGGTTACTTTTAGGTGCTAGCGTGAGGGACACAAAATTTAAATTGTTAATCGCAATAAATGGATTTAATATAAAAAAATGTGATGAAATCACTATCGTTAAGGACAACTAGCCACAAAAACTGTCATACAACTCAATTTGTTATTGTTAATTGCATGTGATACTCTATAGTTCTTAAATCCTAATCTGCTATACTCTTGCACATATGCAGAATCACATTAGCTTATCCAAACATGTATCTGGTATATATGTTTGCTAATTAGTGTTATCATCAGTGATGTATATATATAGTTCTTAAATCCTAATCTGCTATAGTCTTGCACATATGCAGCATCACATTAGCTTATCCATACATGTATATGGTATATATGTATGCTGATTAGTGTCATCATCAATGGTGTATATAAACTTCCTCATTATACCAACCCGTACTTTTTTAGGTCAATATTTAACCCGTAACTTGAACTTGAACATTTACGTGCATAGTTAACTCTTAACTAGGAGGTCATCCCGCACTTAACATTATTGAACGCGTACCGTTTCGAGACTACATTTGGGCTACGTTTAATCACAATAATATTATTCTCATGAGCACGTTCTACAAATTTTATATTTTGGGTTATAAGCTTTTACGTGAATTATTTACGTTTTTATCATACATTTATGCATTTAGTCACCAATTTTAATTTTAAGTACAAATATATATAAATATATATATATATATATATATATATATATATATATATATATATATATATATATATATATATATATATATATATATATACTCATATTTATAAACTTAATATTTGTTTTGTCATTTCCTCCTACACCTTGTCGCCACCCTATCCGAAATAAGCAAACTAAAGAATTTCCTTTTTGCCGTGAACTACATCCTTGCCATTCTAGTGATTAGTGTAACCTCCTAAGTGTTCTTGTGATACTTACATCTTTCAAGAATTGGTTTCCCCTCTTCCTTTTCCCTTTTGCTTAAACGACACAACTCAATACATCAACGCACCTTTGCATTTTTTTCATTAAACTTAGTAAACCAATAAACTAATAAAACCATACTCCTTTTACATGGGTATACAACATGATTTTTTTTATCCGTATTTCTCTTTTTCTTACACAATGCCGCCCCTCACCAAATGTCCAAAAGGTTTTGGTTTGACCAAGTCAATGTATTTCATGTGTAAAGATTTTATAATCTTTCCTAGTTTTTCTACAACATTCTCTTTTGTGATAAACTTATCCATATGCTATCATGTGACTAGAAAAGTTGAATTTGGTCTCTTCCTTGGACTCAAAACACACGCCACCTACACACACCAACTTGGGAAGTTCAAACAAAATCTTTCTTCTTGTTTTCCCTATATATATTTAAACTAGTCCATAAGAAGTCTTGTGACTTTGTGGAATGTCAAGAAAGCCTACTTTCTTGTCTTGGGCTCATGAAACACGACAACCTCACAGAAACAAGACCACATCATCTCATTTTTGGTTTACTTATCTAAATCTAACACAAAAGGAGATTTAGAGGTTTCCTAAATTATTTCTATAGAAACTAACGTACAACCTTGTGAAAGCTACCTTCCCTCTTTTCCTGGTCTTTAGCCGAACCACCAAGCCCCAAGGTGACACTCCTTTTGTTTGTTTTCCCTTAATGGTTATACATGTACATGTGAAGCATACCTTGACCATTCAACCTACTCAAAGTACTTTCTTTTAAGCACATAACCTGATACATTGTCATTTCACACAAACACTACATACAAACTTCACTTTCTTCTCTATTTGATCAATCGTGCAACACCAGGAACACAAGAAATTTTCATTTCATTAAGATTTGGGTCTGTGAAGCTTGCGTTTTCATAATCAACCATACCAGCTCCTTGTACTCTTCCACTCGACAACAAGTAAGCTAGCATCTAGTCCAGTTCATAAACTTTATTCACGCATTTATATCATGCATACACGAAATCATATCACCAATATTGATTGCGCTTCAAGAATCTTGTTTTTGGAACTCATATATACAAGTATCTGATGTGGAAATTTTCTTTGCGTAATTCACTATTCAAAAGTTACTTGTTGGTAAAAGTCTTGTTTTACATTTCAATAAGATGTTATTAGTTCTATATATTCAAAACCTAGGTGTAACACCCCCAAATTTTGGTACAATAAAAGACTAATCAAGCTTTCGGGGGTGCTACGGGGATTGGTATTCGTTACAAGTCATAAAGAAACGAGATAAAGTAAACATAAGTAAAAACAAAACCAACCAGGGTTTTAAAGTTTACATTCATCCCAAATAACCCAAAGTAAGGCCTAAAATAAGTTTAAACATAGGTCCACAATAAAATATCAGAGTTTGAAATAGATCCTTAAACCAAGATGCCAAGCCAAGCCTTCCAAACACAAGCATCCCAAGCCATCCCTTTATTACCTGAGAAAACGCGCTAAAAGTCAGCTTTCGCTGGTGAGATCATAGGGTTAAATTCTTAATTCAATCAAGTGGACATATACGCAAAACTCTTGCTAGCTAGACTAGGCCCGTTCCACTAAACCAACCCTATAGGTGCACACTATGGTCCAAAACCAATCAAATCAATATGCATTCGCAAGGATGCGACATGCCCAACATTCGTAAGGATACGACATGTTCTTATATTCGTAAGGATACGACATGCGCTGCATTCGTAAGGATACGACATGCTCTACAACTTACCTAGTTCTATAAGCATAACAAGTTTTGAATCAAACATCAATAATAGTCCACATAAAATAATTTGCACGTTTCTCACCCCAAGATTTGAAAACAATATTCAAAAATAAAAGTGGGGCTATGACTCACCTCAAGTCCAGATATTATCTCAAAAACCGGTAGAAACAAGAAGTAACGCAACTCAAACAACGGCAACTACGGACTCGGCACTTCCTAACAATATAAACTCTTCTCTGAATCATTTTCTCAAAAATCAAATATTCCCAATCCCGAACGTATTCCTTTTTACTTTCCAAAATCCATTTCACATATTTGGTTTGGCGTTTGGTATCCGTGGGTGGAAGGTCGACTCAACACAATCCATAAGACACATCAATAAAAACAATAACGATCTATAGGTCTAGTGTTGGCCTAATATATTCTTTAAATAAGTCATCGAAGTTTATCAAGTTCGTCAACTTGCTAATCCTCCACAACCTATTTACCTAATATATTATGCCAAAACCATACCAAGTCCTAAATCACATAGCACGTAGATTACTATATGGTAAGTTTTAAAGTCTAATAAGTTTCCTAAATATATCGTCAAACTTATCGAATTCGTCAATTCGATAAACTTCACAAAATATTTAATAACTTATTATCCCGCACTCCTACCGCAACCTAAAGGCGTCGTAGGATACAATATTCGATAATAAACCCTTTTTATATAACTAAATAGGTCCTATTTAACCCTTCGATTAAATAAGTTAAATAGTTATCTTAAATGATTCGTTTGGAAATCAATGTTATATATAGTATAAGTATTACTCAAGAGATCCGCAAAGAAATACAGATAACCCGAGGCCGTAGTCCGTGTGAAGGGTGAATGGAATTTTCAATTCCCGATTTGTGAAACGTGTCGTGAAAGAGGTAAAAAGTGATTTTGATTAGATAATACTAATGAAATAGCAAATAAAGCACAAATAATCACTTAAGCACGTATTTCAAATAAGGAAACTAAAAACGTAACGTAAAATCGAAATCGTACGCTAAAACGTAAATTAAACGTTAACATACGAAATAAAATGCGAATTTTAAGCTACACTATTCCTACGGACTTCAAAATCATTTTGAAAAGTTAAAAATAATAAAAGAAAATTTTAAGAAAAAGAAAAATATTTTTTTGACCTTTTAATTATTTTTTTATGAATTAAAAACTAATTAACTAATTAAAAATTAAAAGAAAATGCAAATAAGGTGAGAAAAATGAAAAATAAATTTTGAAAATTATAAAATAACTAAAAAGTAATTTTAAAACTAAAAACTAATTTTTTTTTGGCTTTTTATGTAATTTTTGGGAATTAAAAACTATTAAAAATTCAAATTAAATTCAAAATTAATGGGAAAAATGCATAATAAATTTCTAAAATAAATGAAAATAATTTTCTAAAATATTTTTGGATTTTTCTTGGCTTTTTCGGATTTTTTAGTAATTAAAAAGTATTAAAAAGTGAATAAAAATGAAAATAAAATAAGAAAAATAGCAAATCAACTTGGAAAAATATGAAAAATTCAGGGAAATTCTAAAATATTATTCTAAACTTAAGAAAAATTTAAAAGTTGGAAAATAAGCTCTAGAAATGCTACTGGGCTTAAAACAACTTATTGGGAGTGCTTATTTATAAGCACTCCTTGACCAAGGTTGACCAAACTTTGACTAAATGACTTTTGGACTAAAAGAAGCTCAATGGAATAGGTATAAGACCAAAAATTACTCAGGAACTATGAAATGGCCACAAATGGTGTAATAAGCACTAGTTAAAAGCAAATAAGCAAAACAGATTAAGCAAAGGCTCAAAATGGATTGGAACAGCAACTACAAGCATATAAGAGCTCAAATGAACCAAAAATCTCTGAGTGTGATTAGAAATGAGCAATTGCAGCCTTATATAAGAAAACAGATTAATGCTCAATTCACACAATAAGGCAGGCAAAAGAAGCAGTCTAATAAGCACTATGTGGGAAATCAAAAGCAGAAACTTAAAGGCAACTAGCTTGACTAGATTTCACCCCAATAATCACACTAACAGCTTAACTAGATTATTAGATAAGAGCTTGTGATCCTAGGCTCAAATCTGAGAAGCAAGGCAATTATACAGCTTATGACTAACTTTTAGCTTAACAATAAGTGACCAAATAAGCTGCTCAGTGAGATTATCTTGTTGATATGGATGCACAGGCTGGCAAATAACCAAGAACAACAATCCAAATGGATTTCCAAATTATATTAAATCCTACAAGTGCCCCACAAGTTTATGCCAAATCTGTTGTTCTAAGTATTTTGACTTTTTTATTGCAAATGAATTTTGACTAAATTGAAATTTGTTTGATCTAATCTTACTGAATATGATGTAATAAGCTAATATGCAACTAGATAACACTTACTTACATACTTATGCAACTAATTGATGATAAAATACAACTAACAAAACCTATATACTAACTGTTATAATGAATTGAAGCTAAATTGACTTTTTAAGTAATTAACCTACAATTATATCTTTGACTAAACCTTATATGTGACCTGAGATTCTAACTAAATCAAACACCCCCTCTGAAACTTCCTAAATGACAGCAAACTAGCATTATCCAAACACCCTCTTAAGTGACTGTCTCAACAAAATACCACCACAGATCCAACCAATTGATATCCAATCCTCAAAATATGTTACCAATATGATCCAATATTACTAAATGAACTCAGAAATAGGCCAAAAACAAGTAGTAACACAGATCTCAAAAGCAACTAAAAACAGACACCAAAAAATAGCCAATGAAACAGTATCAATAGAACTCAATCAATCCAAATGATAATCCAGTACTTCAACTAAATTACTAATAACACTAGAACAAAAAACTGGATTTGGCTACACCCAATATGTGTGACGAAATACATATAGTCACACACGATTTTTCGAGTGTGTGTGACTAAAGGTCGCGTGACCATAGGGTACCTATGGTCACATGTTCGAGTTATTTTTAGTCTCGATTACAAAACAGTAACCAAAACCTAAATATGTGTGACTAATTTGGTACAAATTTTGTTGGATTAAGCAGTATTAGTGACCATAAACACTGTATAGTCACACAAAACATTTTATTTTTATATATTTAGTCACATACAATTAAGCATAAAGTGGCCAAAAGTGTGAATATGTGTGACCATATAGTGTTTAAAGTGAAGAAATGTGTGTTTTGTTTGACTATTGATCATCCAATGGCCACATGAATTGTATGTTTGTGTGGCCTTTTGCAACATTTAGTCACACAAAGCATGTTGCTTTTGGGTATTTAGTCACATACAATTAAGCATAAAGTGGCCAAAAGTGTGAATATGTGTGACCATATGGTGTTTAAAGTGAAGAAATGTGTGTTTTGTGTGACTATTGATCATCCAATGGCCACATGAATTGTATGTTTGTGTGGCCTTTTGAAACATTTAGTCACACAAAGCATGTTTATTTTGGGCATTTAGTCACATACAATTAAGCATAAAGTGGTTAAAAGTGTGAATAAGTGTGACCATATGGTGTTTAAAGTGCAAAAATGTGTATTTTGTGTGACTATTGATCATCCAATGGCCACATGAATTGTATGTTTGTGTGGCCTTTTTTAACATTTAGTCACACATAGGATGTTTCTTTTGGGTATTTAGTCACATACAATTTACCATTAAGAGGCCAAAAGTGTGAATAAGTGTGACTATATGATGTTTAAAGTGCAAAAATGTGTATTTTGTGTGACTATTGTTCATCCAACGGCCACATGAATTGTATATTTGTGTGGCCTTTTGTATCATTTAGTCACACAAAGCATGTTTTTTTAAGTATTTAGTCACATACAATTAAGTATAAAGTGGCCAAAAGTGTAAATAAGTGTGACTATACGATGTTTAAAGTGCAGAAATGTGTGTTGTGTGACTATTGTTCATCCAATGGTCACATGAATTTTTTGTTTGTGTAGCCTTTTGTAATATTTAGTCACACAACGAATTAAGCAAACAGTGACCAAAAGTTTTAATAATTGTGCTATATGCATCTTTTAGTCACATGTAAGAAATCAATATTTATCAAAACAAATTCAAATATATATTAAAACGAATTCAAATACAATAAAATTGGATTGTATATAACTGAACCAAATATAAATTTCATATATATCTCTACCCGAGGACCTCCATTTATACACCAAGGAGTCCTAGTCAGCTTACAATACTTTATAAGTATCTATAATCTTTTCCATAAACAACTAATACATATCATATAAGCAGTACTAACTATATGAATCAATCGTACTAACTTATAACTAAAAGTTGTAACTAAAACACTAGCAGTAACTTCAAGCAGTCTTAATCTCTGAGGAGTCTTAACCCTTCGTCTCTGTTTTAATTAGAAAAGACAAAAGTTAGAAGCACAGACAACATCCTTTCTTGCCATCGATGACTGTGTTTGGTTTCTTTGTGTATGTGCATGTGCTTGCGTTTAAGAGATAAGCAAAAGGTTACCAAGAGCCGACAGAAAAAGCGGTCTGATGTGTCATCTGCTTTCAAATACCCATTTTGCTGCAGTTGTAGAATAAAACGAGCAGACAGTTGATCGTTCACACCAGGCGGTTCATATATCCGGTACCATTCAGCAAATAGTTGAGTAACCTGTTAACAGCGGAAGTTGCATGCTTAGTTCTTTAGACAATCTATATACTCAATATTTTTGCCTTAACCAAATAAGTCAGGTTTGTTTGACCCAACGACACTGGCATGTTTATATTTTAATGTGATAAAAGATGGAATATGGATTAAACATCGATTAAATCAACTCACCTAATTTGACTCAGAAAAGAAGTAAAGAAGGATGAATGAGAAGTAATGTGTGTGGTTGTTTGGATAACGCAATTGGTTCACAACTGCATTCAAAAAGAGGTATCGTCCCTGTGTCTCGAGCTCAAATATTATGGTTTGAAAGATGTCCAAAGCAGCACCAACCAAGGAGATGGTCAATGAAGCATTACTTGCCATCGACTGTCCATGAGGAGTCCTTACCTGCAGCTGCTAGATGGCCTGCAAAATTAGCATTGTTTATCAGAGCTTTGCACCACAATTGTTGTCGTTAATACCAATAGATTACTGTTCTAAGTTCATTTCTTCCTAGAAAGGTAAAACGAAATTAATGGAACTTGCAATTCCATTTATTCATTTTGGTTTCCACTAAACAAACAACCCCTTAGTCTATATATATGTTGGTTATTATTTATTTAAAACTAATATTATAGTATGCAGGCCAACACTTCAGATTCCATGGATGTTCACATGAAAAGGAGAATAAAAAGGTTTCTTCAACAGACCTGCATCCCAACGTAAAGTACAAGAGAGTTCATCAAAGGCACATTGTTTCGTGTTCCTGCCTTTGCAGCCTCACTTGGTGAAAGAAGCAGTTTCTGCTTCAGATCAGAAAGAAATGATGTCCCTTGTGGCCGAGTATGTAAGGATGATCACAATTAAATACAACTTACACTATTACAATAGACAAACGTTTACAAGTAGGAAGCAAATTGTATACCTTCAGATACTTATCCATGTCAGTTTTCATCTGTTTAGCTTTCAATGCAGCGTCGACCTCTAAGAGGATGCGGGGTGATTAACTTATCTAAGCTAGCAGATCAATCTTAGCAAAGAAGATTACAGTTAGTGATAAATTAATATCAGCAAGCACAACGATCAAACATTTCCTTAGAAGTTTAAAATAAGTAGCAAGTCTAGTAACGGAATCAAGCTACAAAAGGGCATGGATTGCTTTGTTCTGTGTAGAATAGTGAGCTGGAGTACCTTCAACTTCTATAACGTTGGTCTCTGGTGTTTTTAGTGAACTTTTTGAGCCATCCGGATAGAAGCCTGCAATTTTAAATTGGCAAGCAACAACAGACAATTGTAAATATGTTGTTTTTAATAGTTTGGACATGGATGCAGCATAAAAGAACATATCAACAACCAACACCATATTATTTGACATATACCTTTCATTTGCAAAGGTTTCATTACAAAACCCAAAATAGCAAACAGTAACATCAGAATAGCCTCACCAAAGAATGCATAGCGCCAACCAAAGGCATCGCTAACCTAAACTCGCATAAGAATTAATTTGACCACTTGTTATTAAATTTAAGAGATGCATCTTGCGAAAAACAATCATGTATATATATGATTCTGAGGGGATATATAGTCCTAGTAAAATGGTTGGAATCATCAGCAGTCTTAAAAAGAAGCATAACTAAAGAAGCAATTACAAGTGGTTACTTACCCATCCACCATAAACATAACCAATGGCGATTCCAGTCGGTATGCACCTGTAGAATATTCCCAGCCAAGCTGTTCTCTGTAACAAAAATTGATACAATTATACACATTTTCATAAAAGATGAAATTGTAGATTTGTAGATAGCAAAGTCGATCTTAGGTCTGGTAGCCCAGAAAACATTAGTACAAGGTAATGAACCAGACGTTATTAACAACAAATATAAATTGAGAAGAAGTGGAATATTTAGGTCAACCCTTGCAAGTACAAAATACTTCAGTGTTGGTGCTGATCTTGGAAACATGCCATGGGGGCTAATTGGTGGGAAAAAATATATCGAACCTGAGTTACTGGAGCATTAACATCAATAAGTGTCGAAACTAAAGTCAAATGTTAAAAAGGTCGTAATGGTTTTTGACGCAGTCTACTCACATTCGGCAGATTGTAACGGACCAAAAATCGATTAAAATCCCACAACCAGCTACAGCAAAGTCCATACGGATAATCCAACACCAATAAGCCTAAAGGGATTGATGTTGCACATATAACAAGCGTCAAAAAATCGATTAAAATCCCACAACCAGCTACAACAAAACTACTATATCAAATTATGCACAACAAGAAAACATTACATACAACTTTAAGTTGTAATTCCTTAAAGGACTAGTAATCTAAACAATCTACTAGGAAATGTATATGGTGCTTGTTTCATTAATTTGCACATTCTATACACTCTCGCAAAGAGGCTAAATGTGTCAAAATCTTCTAAAAAATTGCCTAAATTAGTCCATCTTTTTCATTTTGGGCACAATTTGCCACCTCTAATAACACCTCATTTCCAACAATAATAGTAACCCTAAAAAATGATACTCGTCTACCTATGAAAGACCATGAAGATGTTGTTCTACTACGTGGGTAAAAATGTCTTACTCCATGTAAAAGAAACATGTAATGTTGAAAATTAAGCATTACATTGAGAATATATTACAGGAGACTACCTTTTAATGCGCATCAATTACAACAGAAAGCAATATGGATTGGGGCTTACATGAGCCCTAATTCCCTAAAATCACCCAAACACAAAATTGACCCATAAACACCTCAAATAGATGATTAGATTAAAGATATAACACATTAACATACGTGATTTATGGATATATGAACCTTAAATCGGGAGTGACGCTTATAAATCTCGACGGTCAAATATCCATAAATCACGTAATTTGGTTTGGACTGGTGGGTGGTGCCTAGCAAAGATCGATAACAGAGAGTCAGAAACGGATTTGGTTTGGTTGAGATAACGAGGATAATTTTGAGGATGTGAGGCTGATAATTTTTAGGATGGAAGTACAATTTAGTTTTTGGGGAAAAGTCTTGGCGGGACAACTAAAATGTCCATGGGAAATTTTAATTTTTTAGAGGGATTACAAAATATATTTTGTATCTTTTATAGGGTAACTAAGGGTGCGTTTGGTTCGCAAGTGGGATTGGAATTGGATTTGGATTTGGGAAAGGTTTGAAAGAAGTGGGAAAGATTTGAGAAAAAAATAGGAGAGAGAAAATATATTATTATATATAATTTGTGGTTGAAAAAATTATAAAATAAGAAAAAGAATAAATAATGTGTGGTTGAAAAAATTCTATCAAATAAAAAAAAATGATTGGATGGATTGGAAGAAACCCACCAAATTTGTGTGGAATGAAATCTCATTACTTGATTCCCAAAGTGGTGGGCCCAAAACCAACCAAACAAAGTTTTTGTTTCTTCTTTGATTCCATACCCGGTGACACCCTCAAACCAAACGCATCCTAAATAATACTTATGTTAAATTTATATTGGTTTATCGCTAATAAACTTAACAAATTAAAATTATTTTGACATTTGTTACTACTATAATAAAAAACCCTATGATACATACATGACTAACAAAATAGTAATAATAATCATATTGTTAATATGGTCACTTACCCAAACTTACACAAAAGACCCATTTTATTCGAGCATTCCATCGATCACTTGGTGAGCATCATAAGCCTTTAAGATCTAAATATGAGAAATGATATTAATTATTCAATAGTATAACGGAAATAGTTTATTTTACCCTACCTCGTATGAAGCAATTAAATTGATGGCAGACAACAAGAGTTGTTACAAACAACAATGGTGAATAAAAAACATCAATGTATCTAAGTTTTGTTGTAATAACACAATAATTCAACAAACATCTAAGTTATGATGACGGATTAGGGCTTAAACTCAAATTTAACACACCTTATCACTGGTAGATCCTGAAGAAACTTGAGAGGAAGAAAAATAGAAAAGGTCTCCTGCATGGAAAAAAGATAAAGGGAGGCGGGAATGAATGGAAGTAAAGTGTTAGGCTTTTGATTTTGAGGAAAAAGGGGCGGTATCTTAAGCAGGAGATTGAAATTCTTTGGAAAATATAGGGTTTTTTTTTTTTTTTTTCTTTTTTTTTTTTTTTTTTTTTTTTTTTTTTTTTTTTTAAGTAAAATAGGTAAGGATAAGGCATAAATGATTTGAGCTTTTGTCGAGTAACTATAGTTCATTCGAGTTGATTCTTATCGAACTTTGAGCTCAAACTCAAGCCCATCAAATGAACTCGAAATGTTTAATGAGTTTAGCTCAACTTTATATAAGTTAGACTCGAGTTATTGTTGAGTTTTCGAGCTTTTAAGTGATATAGTATATGTAATTTATATATTTTGTATGTAAGTGTACTAAGTGTAAATACTTATTTATGAATGTATCGAGCTTTTCGAGCTGATGTCGAACCGAATTCGATTCTTAGGTTATATTTCAATTTTAATTTGTGTAAGAAAACACATCTTTACAAATAAATCAAGCTTTTCGAGTCAAGCTCAAGCTGAGTTCAAACTTTCTCAATCCCGAATAGCATGATTAAGAGGTCCCTGGATACTTGCTTCTTAGTGTCTCTGACAAACGGTATACACCTACCAAGCCAATGCAACCCATGCATTACCGCCTTTAATAACTTCAAATACAATTCATATAACCTTCACATTATAACTATACAGCTACCAAGCCGGTGCAACTCATGCATGACTGGTGATAATGGCTAATTCACATGGTTCATGGGTCATAAGCATTAGGTTATCAATGGTCACATTCATTAATGGGTATTTGACATCATATGGGTCATATGCATTGGGTTATAGTTGCTTAGAGTGTCATGTTACGACACATCCATAACTGTTGACAATGGCTAATTAACATGGGTAATGGGTCATGTGCATTGGGTTGTTGTGGTTTATAATGTCATGTTATCGACCAATACATGACTAGTGATCGACAATGGGTAATCAACATGGAGCATGGGTCATGTGCATTGGGCTGTAGTGGCGTATAGTGTAATGGAACCCATGCATGACCGCTGATAATGGCTAATTCACATGGGGCATGGGTCAGGTGCATTAGGTTTTGTAAACTAAGACAAATACTATACAGCATTTTTATACGTATTGTATTTTTTTACGTTTTCATCCGTTTGTAACGTTTTTCGTCTCTTTCTGACCGTTTTCAATCGATTTTGACCTATTTCGCTAGTTTTCGACTGATTTTGACAATTCTCGACAGATTTTGACCGTTTTAGATCGACTACGACCAATTTCGACCTTTTTGACCGATTTCATACATTTTTGAACGTTTTTGGCAATTTTCGATCGTTTCATATGTTTTCAATCTTACATGAACATTTTCATCCGTATTAAAATCTTATGAAACGTTTATTACATTTTCGTACATTTTTGTACGATATTTTCGATTTCATACGTCCTTCTCCTTTTTCCTTTGTTTTGCTACGTTGTGTTCGCTTTCATACATTTTGTACGCCTTCATACGTTTTTTTAAGAAAACATTAGACAATGGACAAAACCGGTCCCAGACGTACAAAAATGGTCGAAATCAAGAAAAAAAATGAACGAAAACGGTTTAAACCGTTATGATATTTTACCCTTTAAACCAAAGAAGCTACAACATTAGACAATGGACAAAACGTTTTAAACCATTATGATATTTTCCTAAATTTGAAATTTTAAAAGTGAAACAAGTTGAAAATAAGTAGAGGGAGAAAAAGCCACAGGTTGTGTGTTTAAAGTTGAAAATAAACTCAATTTTGCGTGAGCTAGTTGACCAAAAATTTCCAGGCACTGTAACACGGGACCATAAAAAAAATATGTGAAATTTTGTATGGTAATTGACTCGATTACGTCTTATAAAATAAAGAAAACTTCACATGTGATTTAAAATTTATATTGACTTACGCATTATAAATCTCAAACTTCATGATATAAAATTTCAATCATTAAAAATTTGATCAATATATCATTACTAGTTTACATAAGTTAAGTGTTTTTAAAACTAGGGCTGAGCATATTGGACCGAAAACCGAACTGAACCGGAAAACCAAGCCAAATCGGACTGAACCTAATCAACCCACCATATTCAATTAGGTTTCGGTTCGGTTCGACCCAAAACCGAGAAAAACACACCTAACCATATAAACCGAACCGCACCAGTAAAAGCGACACAAAACCAAACCGAACCGACCATATTCAGTTCGGTTTGATTTTAGACCGATGTTCGCCCACTAAAAATTCTTTTGATGAAACAAAATATATTAACACTCCTTTCAAAAAAAAAAAATTAGCACTTTCCCACCCTATTTTCCGCCTAATTTTTTTAATTTTGTGTACATCCCGCCCTTTGTTAAGCACAAAGCAAAACTATTTCTATTCCCCTCTCAACATTTTTACCAGATCTACTTTTCCACTCCTATTATCTCTCGACACAGTTACAACCAGGCACCAGCTTCTCACAAAAACAAGCACTACAAGAAAAGGGCTTTTTTTTTGACATTTGTGACACTTTTTGTGTGTCACTAAAAGACTTTTTTCTTGTAGTGAAGGTAAAAGCCTCTTTCACATTTATTTACTAACTATCTAATCATTATTTTTTTGATTAAATTTGATGGAGATATAGGCTTATCATAATTTTCAAAATATTGAAACCCTAGTTGTTTGTTCTTTGATTAATTCTATTTGATTCTATACGATTTGTGTAAGTAATTGGTAAAACTGAGTAAATGATAAGTAGATGCCCTAAACTTTTGGTTATATCTTCAAGCTTATTAATCAAATTAGGGCAATAAGAAAATATGTAATGGTTTAAAGAATAAATGATTTATTGCACCAGAAGTGGCAACGACAGACAAAAAGTTAAAGATGCACTTCAAATGGGGTCAAACCATTCGAAGGATGAAGAAGGTATGTAGTAATTTTGTGGCATGTTTATATGGTTCATTATAAGTTGTTACTTTATTAGAACATTCATTTATTGCAACTTTTCTTTTTTAGTTCAAGTGATTCAACGCAAAAGAGTTATGAGGACCAACATTTATGCCAAAAGTTTGGACCAAATCTGATAAGGAGCGTATTAGGGTTTCAATCAATGAATATAGACGACCCATTGTTATGAAAACAACAAGCACATTCAATGGAACAAACTTGTTAAGACTTGTAATAAAGAAAACTCAAAGGTATGTTAAATTGCTTGCTAGTGTTTCTGCTAGTACTTGTTTTGCTTACTGATTCTTTGAATGACTAGTGGTGTTTAGGCTTACTGATTCTTTGCTAAAAATGACTAGTGGTGCATTCATTATGAGATTATGCCATGAACAGAGGGGTGTTATAGGGTTGGCTTACTTAATTTGACAAAAAAGTATTTGAGCTTAAAGACTTAAACATAACTTAACTGTATAACTTTTCAGTATGAACAAAAAAAGGCATAACTGCCCAGTTAACCATAGATGGAATGTATGATTTTGGTATAATTTAAGTTATGCAGCTAACTTTAATGGTAAAATTGCCTAAAATGGTTACTATGTTAGCCATCTCCAAATTGCTTTTAAGTTGGAAAGTTCTTTAGTATGTTTAACGTTGAATGTGATTGGTGTACAAATGTGGATTTTATTTTTATTGCCTACTGCATATTTTAAACTAGTTACATATGAATCAAAGCATTGAAACAAATAGAACTTCATGTCCACAATTTAGCGTACATGAAAAGAATTACAATTAATAAATTGAACTTTTGATATTACTTTCACAAAATGGACCACGTGATCAACATAATATTCAGATCATAACCCAAAAAGGCTCTATATTTAACAAAAAGTTATAATCAACCACATTTTGTTTGTTAGAAAGATCATAAAAGCTACATAAAGAAATTATAACTAAAGTACATTTCCCATGATTGCATTCTTCGCCATAAACTTCTTGATTGGGAGATTCTGGAAGCTATTCCATTTTGTGGTTAATGATGCTTTGACAGCCTGCGGATGGCGTTGGCGATATTGTAGGACCTCTTACCCTATTCAAAAATTATGACGGAGGAAAAAACGAAACAAAGTTTTCTGATTGCAGTTTGCGGCTGAAGTTCCTGCTGGTACTTTACTTATCCGTGATGTGGCTGCTACATGTGTGGGATCAGTCGGAGGTGCAACTCAAGGTAAATGAGGTCCTTTTATTATTTTTTATTTTTCGTTGTTTCTGTGGTACTGTGTGGTTTTGGGTTACGATTTTATTAAGTAATTATGTATGCATATTTTTACAGTCATGTTTCGCTTTTAACTTTTGCCTTTGCTTTTATAGGGAATGTATAAAAAACGACGCAGAAGCACCCTCTACATCTGTACAAAGGTGTCTTGGTCAGTTGCAACACACAGAACGTGACCAACGCTTTATTCAGCGGTGCTGTTGAGACTGAACATGTAGGATAAAGCAGCACTGAAAATCAAGGTGAATAGGAATTTTTTAAGTTGATTTACTATCATGCTGTTTTTATGTCATTGGAATGCATGTTTTTTTACAATTAGGTTTCAATTTCAACTTTCGTTACGGTTTTTATGGTGTACCTTTTTCGTATGATTTGAGGTCTACATCTAACTGTGCACAAACCAATACTATCACATTTATGCTATGGCGGTATGCAATTGTGTTCCACTGTTGGTGGTTTTTAGTTGATTTACTATCACACTGTTTTTATGTCATTGGAGTGCATGTTTTTTTACAATCAGGTTTCAATTTCAACGTTCGTTATGGTTTTTATGGTGTACCTTTTTCGTATGATTTGAGGTCTACATCTCACTGTGTACAAACCAATACTGTCACATTTATGCTATAGCGGTGTGCAATTGTGTTCCACTGTTGGTGGTTTTTAGTGATCATATTTTTTTTATTTTTTATTTTTTTTATTTTTTTTTTATTTTTTATTTTTTTTTATAGTTTGTTTTGATGGGCTAGCACACATCCAAAAACAAGCAGCTACAAAAGTCTTTTCAAGATATAACACTACTGGAATACTGAACAACACTGTTTGGCTAATATGGGGTGTTTGGTTGGCTGCAATTTGTTAAGACGCCAATGTGTTTATTTACGGCTTTCATGATTCAAGCGCCAAAGTGTAACTTCTCACTGATACAAAGTAAGTATTAGATCTCATAGTCTAAAAATATTATTCAATTATAATGATGTTGATAGTTCTGCACTTTTGTTTCAGGTTGAATAATGAGCATATGGTGTTCTCCTTCAAAGTTGTTATCGTCACCGATGCGTCCTCTGAATAGTCTTCATTGTTGTCATCGCCATTATTGCCTTCTCATTTATCTAATTGGGTTTTTTTCCAAACATAAAAATAACTATTTCAATATTTGAATTATTGCTTGATGTTATAATAATAGCCTAATATCATGTTCATTGTTTAGTATCATGTAGTTTTTTAAGATGTAGGGTCAACTAATAGTAAGTGGGGTGTGCTCTCAATTGTGCCAGATATATAAGAATGAGGGAATGGCTTTAATCCTAATAGAGTGGTTTGGCTTATGGGTTTGTATTTAGGAATGGGTATAAAACCCGCACAAGTAGGTATTTTCTAAAGTCTTAACGATGTTTGCTGTATGCACCCGTGCCATAGGAGTTAGGTTTAAGTATGAAATTTTAAAAACCTGGTTTAAAACTTTTGTCATCATTTTGTTGTTGTTGTAAGCTAGTAATAATTGATAGCTTTGTAGATATGCTTACTGAACGAATATGAGATCCTTGTTGTTTTTGGAAAGAATCAGTTATATTAAGTTCTAATTGTCTAAGATTGTTGCTATCTGCAATTGTCTAAGATTGAATGACCTCAAAAGTTGAACATATATCCGAAACTGAACAAATGTAGACTGGTGATATCTACAATTGTCTAAGATTGAATGACCTCAAAGTTGTTTCTCAGCTAATATTTATGATGTTTCTTTCTTGTGTAATCTAAAGTATATAGCTTTTTCTTGGATTGTAGGTTACTGATCTTGCCTTCTTGGATTCTGGTACTAAACTTGTTAGTGCCTCCAAGGACAAGTTTTTAACGGTTTGGGATCTTGACACCAAACATTGTACACAGATTATTGGTGGCCATCACAGTGAAGTGTGGTCATTAGATGCTGATCTTGATCAGAGGTACCTGGTCGTTAGATCAGCAGATTTGAAGCTCTGATTTTATACTATAAAGCATGAAAATGAGTTTAGAACATCGAACACGATAGAAAACATTGTTGTATCTATATACACTGCACTCACTATGTCTAGTATTGTCGAGTTTAGGTACTTGTTGGAATTCAAGTGACTGTATAGCTTCGAATTTATGAATGATTAATAAAATTTGAGTTGAATGTATATTGGCTTCCTATCCTAGTTACATTTTATTTACGAGTACTTAATATGATGCTATATCAAATCTATTTGGAGTGGAAAAGAACAATGCCAAATACATGCTTGGAATAATTGTTAAAAGTGTGCCAACTGATCTTTCTAATTGGCATAAAACTAAACCACATATTTTTGGGATGTTAGATAATGATGTGCCAAATTATTTGGCACAAATATTTAATTTGTGTGAGATCCTACCAAATATGCATTTGGTACAAAAAAGAAAGTGTGCCATATGTGCATTTAAAACGGAGCATTTGGCACAGTTTTTTTTTGAGTATTTGACACAGTTTTCCACCCTCCTAAATACCCGTTTTTCTTGTAGTGCAAAAGTGTTAATAAGTGTGACCATATCCTGTTTAAAGTGAAGAAATGTGTATTTTGTGTGCCTATTGTTCATCCAATTGACACATGAATTTTATATATGTGTGGCCTTTTGTAATATTTAGTCACACAAAGCATGTTTCTTTTGGGGATTTAGTCACATACAACTAAACATAAAGTGACCAAAAGTGTTAGTAAGTGTGACCATATGCTGTTTAAAGTGAAGGAACGTGTATTTTTTGTGACTATTGATCATCCAATTGCCACGTGACTTTTGTTTTTGTGTGGCCTTTGGTAACATTTAGTCACACAAAGCATGTTTTTGGGAGTGTATTTAGTCACATACAACTAACCATAAAGTGACCAAAAGTATTAATATGTGTGACCATATGCTGTTTTAAGTGAAGAAATGTGTATTTTGCATGACTATTGATAATCCAATTGCCACATGAATTTGGTTTTTATGTGGCCTTTTGGTAACATTTAGTCACACAAAGCATGTTTTTGTGAGTGTATTTAGTCACATACAACTAACCATAAAGTGACCAAAAGTGTGACCATATGCTTTTAAAGTGAAGGAATGTGTATTTTGTGTGACTTTTGATCATCCAATTGCCACATAAATTTGGTTTTTTTGTGGCCTTTGGTAACATTAAGTCACACAAAGCATGTTTTCGGGAGTATATTTAGTCACATACAACTAACCATAAAGTGACCAAAAGTGTGACCATATGTTGTTTAAAGTGAAGAAATGTGTATTTTGTGTGACTATTGATCATCCAATTACCACATGAATTTGGTTTTTGTGTGGCCTTTGGTAACATTTAGTCATACAAAGCATGTTTTTGGGAGTGAATTTAGTCACATACAACTAACCATCAAGTGACCAAAAGTGTTAATAAGTGTGACCATATGCTGTTTAAAGTGAAGGAATGTGTATTTTGTGTGACTATTGATCATTCACTTGCCACAGGAATTTGGTTTTCGTGTGGCCTTTGGTAACATTTAGTCACACAAAGCATGTTTTTGGGAGTGAATTTAGTCACATACAACTAACCATCAAGTGACCAAAAGTGTTAATAAGTGTAGTTTGTGTAACTATTGATCATCCACTTGCCACATGAATTTGGTTTTTGTGTAGCCTTTGGTAACATTTAGTCACACAAAGCATGTTTTTGGGAGTGTATTTAGTCACATACAACTAACCATCAAGTGACCAAAAGTGTTAATAAGTGTGACCATATGCTATTTAAAGTGAAGAAATGTGTATTTTGTGTGACTATTGATCATCCATTTGCCACATGAATTGGGTTTTTGTGTGGCCTTTGTCAACATTTAGTCATACAAATCATGTTTTGGCTACACTTAAATAATGCGTGACAAACTGTTTAGTGAGACTATATGTACTGGATTTTGGCTACACTTAAATAATGTGTGACAAACTGTTTTGTGTGACCATGTATGGCATTTGGTCATACTATTAGAAGCAAATGTGACTATATGTTTAGTGTGACCTTATATGGCATCAAGGTTACTTGTATTTGTCACACGTCCCAAATGCATATGTGACTAAATGATCTGGAACAAAATCACCAGTTACGTTTAGCCACATAAGGGTCGATTGTGTGGCAATAGAGTTCTTATGGTCACACATTCGAAATGCTCATGTGTGACTAATTAGTAAATGCTGTCAATTTACCTACCTTCAGCCACACAAATATTTGAATGTGTGGCTGTTCCAAATTGACCATGTGTGACCATAGGTCGTTTTTGTACTAGTGTAAATGCAAATAAACATAAACTAACTAACTTAAACAGAGGTAAGCTACTGATGCAAATAGGAGTAAAAATGAATGAAACTTACAACCAAAATCCCCCTCAGCATGAAAAGAGAGGGTTCACTATGCTAGCCTGTCTTTTGACAGGCCAATGGGACACCGTATTGGCTGTCTTTTCTCCAAATAAGCTTAGCTTATTACAATAAGCACTACTAGTTGACCAAGTTTGACCTTATGTGATTTTGATACAATTGATTGAATAAACTTTCAAAAACTAAGAGGAAACTTATTTAAGCTTATATAGAACAGTTAATAAGCTATTTGAGACTTGAAATTTTAATTGAAACTATTATTTATTTTATTTTTTTTATTTATTTATTTTATAATAGTGATAAACAGAAACAGAAGTTTAAAACAGAATTTAAAATAAACTACTGCTATTAAACTAATAAGAAGTAAATTGAGCTAAAATAAGAAGCAATAAGCTGAAACTTAAAAAAACAACTTGAATTATATTAATAAAAGTAAATGAGTACAAGGCTTTGGAATAGAGATTACAATAGAAATTTAAAACAGAAAACTAAAATTTGCTTAAAAACCTACACGTCACAACTGTGAATGAGGAAGGGTATTTATAGGCTGTTGAGGAGTCTTCTAGGTGTGTCCAGCTCATCGATCCATGTCACTTTGTGTTTCTTCAGGTGAATTTAGTCCCTTAGATTACCTTCCAGATTATTCCCTTCAATCTTGACCCTTGGATGTAATTATTACTCAATCATATGCACGCAATACCACACGGATCGCTAACATGGCAGGCCTGCCATGTCAGGGTCTTCTAGAAACATGTGCAATTGTACTTAATTGCCCTTAAACGCTGTGAATTGGATTTTATTAGGGGTGAATAGTAAATTAGGGTTCATGTACCTGGGGTAAATATGAAAATGGGGCGCGGGTAATTGTGTTTGGGGATTGTTTTTATTTATTTGGGCGTTGACCGGTTTGACCGGGTTAAGGTGTGGACGGGTAGTAATATTTTAGGGGTTGTTGGGCTTAAGTGTCTTGGGCTTGGGGGTTTGTTGGGTTAAGGTTTTTTTGTGGATCCGGTTATAAGTTTTTTAATGGTTTAGGAGTAGTTATGAGGACCAAAGTTGTATAATTTATAAACTTAGGGACCAATTATGTATTTCTCCAAAAGTAATATCCAAGGGCTCATTTTGACTTTTCTGAATTCTTGGAGGGTCTCTTTTGTCTTTTCTTCAAATCTTTCTTCAAGGGACCATTTTTGTAAATATCTAAAAGTACAGGGACTGAAATTGCCATTTCTTCAAATCTTTTCACAGGGACTAATTTTGCACTTTGATGAATCTCTGAGGACTTCCATTGCAATTATGAGCTTTCTTTGATCATTATGCTTCCCCGGCTCCGGCTTTTGACCTTTTTCCAATCTCGTGCTCATTTTTGTCGGTTTTGGCTTTGTTTATGTTCATTTTCCACATATCCGTACCTGCACATACACAAATAAAAAAACATACATTCTCTTGGCATATTTGGTTAGTATTTGGTGTATTTGGTCTGATTTAAGGCTAAAAAGGATGTGTGAATAAGCACACATCAAAATCCCCCAGACTAAGGTATTGCCGTGTCCTCACGCAATGTCATCACCTCACGCTTAAGAGATAAATAATTTCAAAACCTCTCTTTACTGACGTTGTAAGGTAGCAATGATGTTCAAAAGAGATATTAAAATCATTTATTCTAAAAAACGCTCCGTTTTCCGATTTTCAGGAATAACAACTACTACTACTCTTTTTGTACTTTTCATTTTTATATAGGTGACGGTTTGCCTTGACTTTCATTATCAATTCTTATCTGTTGATAACTTTCAGGGTCAACGAGTAGAAACACTTCTCATAGAGAAGAGACCATACAGATAAAAATCGTCATCCTTGATTTTTCACAAGCTCCCAAACTAAGCGTAAAATCGAGATCATTGTTTATCCACAAGTTAGATGCTAACACTACCCACAAAAGTTAATTGTGTCATTACCTCTTGTTCCCAAGTCCTAAGTTTGGTATCTCAAGATTTTAATTTGTGAGAAATGAATTGCTTCATGTTTTCTCGTTTTGATATTTGTTAGTCCGATAAGAGCACAAAATTTGAACGCTAAGTAGTTTCCAAACTTTCCCTCGAAAACCCCTGCATACAGGAATCGGGTCCACATGAAGGTCTCTGATTTAACACGATTTGTGGAGGCCCCCTTTTTATTTACGACCGAGACATCCCATGTCTGAGACCCGAAACGGAAGCTTTTTATTAGGGAAACCCCCGGAGTCGAAGCTTGACATTTTTTGCACAATTATAAGCACTTTAATAATACTTGGTCCTTAGTCCTTTATTTCTTTTACAACAATGGTTTATTAGCCGCCAAGATGTAAGAGCTTTATTATGACCTTGGATTTATATCCGCTGCTTTTTATAGCTTTTGATTCCTCTGCCTTTTTATTGGCTTTGGATTATTATTATTGATATTCATAATCATATGCCAAACCCCGAGTCCTACGGCCTTTACTAAGATCACAACATCGGCTACGAACCGGCAAGATGCAATAGTCTATTTCACCGTAACACTGGCAGTACCCCTATGTGTACCAAACCCCCATATGCAGAGATTTTGTTGGGAACGAGAAAAAACTAAGTATTGCCCAAACCCCATACACTTAATTAATCCTAGAGATCTATTTTTATTGGTGTGCAGTCATGTGGGAACAAGGAGGCCACAAGTACCGTTCGTGGGCTCTAAAGAGATCCAACTACTCCACGTTTAGCACGAAACTTCTAAATAAACTCTATCATTCCCCGATCAAGTCGAAACATTTATTTCTACTCTCGCCGGTAGCAAAGTCTAAACAAGGTGTCAAATCTTATTATTCATATCATATATATCATTCATTTCATTTTTTTTTATAATAAAGAGGTGACAAAAATTTAAAATTTTTGGTGGAAAACGGAGTTGCGTAATTTAACAGCTCAGACGAAGGTGCCAGGTCAAATCGAATCGAAGATTCACCCCCAGACTAAAGTGAAACGTTGTCCTCAATGTTTTAAGGGTACGGGTAGTCTTACGTAAAATCTAAGGCCATTTATTAAGTATGCCAAGAGATAAACGTTAGTCGATAAGATTTTGGATATGGTGAATTTCTGAAAGAGCAGCGAAGAATGAGACTCGAGAGGAGAGAACGACAAACCACGAGCACGAGAGTCCTCAAACTTCGGGGAAATTCCTAAACATTCACAAACAACCACGAAATCACGAGTTTGGAAAGGGTCGCCCCCCTCACGTCACATTACTTAGAAAATAGAAAATAAAGAAAATAAAAATGGATAAGCATGGGGTGCCTACCATGAAGCGCTTGTTTTTGTTCACCGAGTCACATGAGCTTGACTCAATCCCCGAATTTAGTTATCCTTAGGGAAAGTCTGGAGATCCGGGACAACCATGGATGGCATGTCCCCTCCGAAGCAATGTTTGAGACGATGACCATTCACCTTAAAGTTGGGACCATTAGATTGAGCAAGTTCGACGGTTCCATATGGAAATACTTGGGTAATGGTGAATGGTCCAGACCAACGGGTTTTTAACTTGCCTGAGAAAATCTTCAATCGAGAATTGAAAAGAAGGACTCGATCACCAACATTGAAGACACGATCTTTAATTTTAGCATCATGAATCCTCTTTGTCTTTTCTTTGTAGATCAAACAATTCTCATAGGCTTGATCACGAAGCTCGAATAATTCATTCAATTGAACTTTACGATGATCTCCCGCAGTTTGTAAGTTAAAATTAGCATGTTTTGAGGCCCAGTAGGCCTTGTGCTCAAGTTCAAAGGGCAAATGACAGGCCTTCCCGTAAACAAGCTTGTATGGAGTGCACCCAATGGGTGTTTTGTAAGCTGTACGGAAAGCCCATAGTGCATCATCTAACTTATCAGCCCATGAAGCATGATGTTCACCTACGGTCCTTTCTAAAATTCGTTTTAAACCACGATTGGAGACCTCAACTTGTCCACTTGTCTGTGGATGATATGCCATAGAAAGACGATGTGTGACACCATATTTGAGCATAACTTTCGCGAATTTGTCGTTACAGAAATGGGTCCCACGATCACTTATAATAGCACGAGGTGCACCAAATCGGGCAAAGAGACTTTTGAGAAATTTTACTACAACTCGAGCGTCATTGGTGGGGAGCGCCTTCGCTTCAACCCATTTCGACAAGTAGTCGACGGCCACGAGTATATATTTGTTACCACGAGAAGACGAGAATGGACCCATGAAATCGATACCCCAGACGTCAAAAATTTCACAGACTTGGATGGCATTTTGAGGCATCTCGTCTCTCTGAGAAATTTTTCCTTGACGCTGGCAAGAATCACATGATTTAACCAACTCATGGGCATCCCGGTAAATCGTCGGCCAATAGAAGCCGGAGTCAAATACTTTCTTAGCGGTGAATTTGGCACCATGATGTCCCCCCGTGGGCCCATTGTGGCATGCCATGAGAATTTCAACGGCTTCTTTGCCGTGAACGCACCGCCGGATAACTTGATCCGCACATATTTTAAACAAGTAGGGGTCGTCCCAGAAATAATGCTTAACATCTTTGAAGAATTTCTTCTTTTGCTGGAACGACATCCCTTTTCGGATAAAATTCCCCGCATGGTAATCCGCAAAGTCGGCGAACCATGGGGTACTAGGATCACAATGTGATAAACTCCCCAGTGTCTCGAGAGGAAATGTTTCGTTAATTTCCTTTTTCTCGAAAACACTTTGATGGGGATTCTCTAAACGTGATAAGTGATCTGCAACAAGGTTCTCAGCTCCCTTTTTGTCTCGAATTTCAACATTGAATTCTTGAAGGAGTAGAACCCACCGCATTAAGCGGGGCTTAGCATCTTGCTTTGCCATTAGGTATTTGAGAGCCGAATGATCCGTATACACTATGCATTTCTTCAAAAGCAAATAAGGTCGAAACTTTTCAAAAGCATAAATGACGGCTAACATTTCTTTCTCAGTAGTCGTATAATGGTATTGAGCGTCGGTCATGGTTTTACTAGCATAGTGTATCGGCTGAAAATGTTTTGACTTGCGTTGCCCCAGGACTGCACCAATGGCATAATCGCTCGCATCGCACATTAGCTCGAAGGGCAAGTCCCAATCGGGGGCAACTAAGATCGGAGCCTCCGTTAACTTCTTTTTAAGGATATTAAATGCTTCGATGCATTCATTTGAGAAGATAAACGGAGCATCTTTTTCAAGCAAGTGGGTCAGGGCCCGGGCTATTTTAGAAAAATCTTGAATGAAATGCCGGTAAAAGCCGGCATGACTGAGAAAACTTCTAATTCCTTTAACGGTTGTGGGATGAGGTAATTTTTCAATCACATCGACTTTAGCTCTATCGATCTCAATCCCGGATTTTGATATCATATGGCCGAGGACAATGCCCTCTTTAACCATGAAATGGCACTTCTCCCAATTTAGAACCAAGTTGGTGTCTTCACACCGTTTCAACATACTTTCTAAATGGGAGAGACAAGAAGTGAAAGAATCTCCATAAACCGAGAAATCATCCATGAAAACTTCCATGGTTTTCTCGATCATATCCGAGAATATAGACATCATACACCTTTGGAACGTTCCTGGAGCATTGCATAAGCCGAAAGGCATACAACGATAGGCAAACGTTCCATAAGGCCAAGTAAACGTAGTCTTTTCCTGGTCCGGAGGGTCAATCGGTATTTGAAAATAACCAGAAAATCCATCAAGAAAACAATAGAACTCATTTCCCGCTAGGCGTTCTAGCATTTGATCCATAAATGGAAGTGGGAAATGGTCCTTACGAGTCGCATCATTCAATTTTCGTTAATCAATACAAACTCTCCATCTGGTAACAAGACGTGCCGGAATCAATTCATTATTTTCATTCGTCACTACGGTCATTCCACCTTTCTTCGGTACACAGTGGACTGGGCTAACCCAGGAGCTATCCGAGATTGGATAAATCATTCCGGCATCGAGGAGTTTGATAACTTCCTTTTTGATAACCTCATGAATTTTCGGGTTAACCCGTTGTTGTTGCTGAACAGACGGTTTGTAATTGTCTTCAAGTAAAATCTTATGCGTGCAAAAACGAGGGTCGATACCCTTGATATCGGAAATTTGCCAAGCAATGGCACGTTTATGCTTCTTGAGCACATCTAAGAGACGGTTCTTCTCCTCATCTTTAAGTTCTTTCAAAATTATGACGGGAAGTTTGTCGGTTCCTTCCAAAAATGCGTATTCGAGATGAGGAGGCAAATCCTTGAGCTCGGGCTCCGGAGGATTCTCAGCAGACGGCTTAACTTTTTTAATATCGGCCATTTTAAGGTCCATCGGAGGGAGGGACGGGTTGGGATCTTCATTTAATAATTTCTCAATTAAAAGAACATCTCCCTCCGGGTCGCAATCGGAATGATAAATTTCCGGTGAAATTGAATCATTAGAAAGAAAGGCCTTGATCTCTTCCCAAGCCAGATCACTTCCCTCAAACGGAGTAAGGTAATCTCCTCGTCGTAAACATCAATTAACGCATGGCCAGTCCGTAAGAATCCTCTTCCGAGAATGAGAAGAACCCGTGGATCAGCATCAAAATCAACGATGACAAAATCGGCAGGGAAATTAAATTTTCCCACATTGACGAAAATATCCTCGGCTATACCAATTGGTCGAGACGTAGATCGGTCGGCAAGCTCGAGGGTCATACAAGTCGGAGTCAAATTGGGTAAAGACAACTTTTTCCAAATAGATAACGGCATTAGATTAAAGCTAGCGCCAAGATCGGCCAAGGCGAAGCATTGAACCATCCCAGGAAAATTGCATGGAATGAGAAATCGACCGGGGTCTTCAAGCTTTTCGGGAAGCTTTTTGAGGATAACCGCCGAGCAATTTTCATTCATTTGGGTTCGTGACATTTCAAATAATTTTTCCTTATTATTCAAAAGACCTTTTAACATTGAAGCAAATTTAGGCATCAAGAGTATAGCATCCGCGAGAGTTATATCAAAATGTAGTTCTTGAAAAACTTGGTAAAACTTTTCCATCTAAATTTTATCTTTCTCACGGTGCTTTTGTTCGTTTAAGCGTGACGGATAAGGCAAATTTGTTTTGACAGGAATTTCTTTCTCAGTTTCGTTAACAACTTTATCTTTTCCTTTGGACGTTGGGACCACCGGAGGTTGGATGTTTTCGGTCCTTCCATTATTACTAGGAATTCCCGTATCCATTGTCGCCTCGGTTTCACGGGCGACTACCTTAGGAGACGAAGAAGAAGGGGTAGTCGGAGCCGTTGGTCCATCGATTGTAATACCGCTCCTAGTCGTGATCGCCTTAGCATCGCTCCTCGGGTTAGCGATCGTGTTGCTTGGAAGAGTATCCGAGCCCGAGGGTCGATCATTTAAAGACTTCTTAATCTCAGTGATTTCCTTAGTTAGTAATTCCTGATTTTTAATTAATTTATGATTTTGCAGCATCAATTGTTTAATCAATTCATCTGAAGTTGGCTGATTTTGATTCACAACTGGATTTTGAAAACTTTGACCACGATTGTTGTTATTGAAACCTTGATTTTGAAAATTCTGATTTCCATGATTGTAATTCCCATGATTAGCATTTTGAAAATGTCCATAATTTCCTTGAAAATTCCCTTGAGTTGGGCCTTGATTATAATTTCCCCGATTTTGATTTTGAAAACCATGATTTTGATTTTGAAAACCATTATTTTGATTTTGAAAACCATTGTTCATCCGATTTTGATTAGCATTTTGATTCTGGTTAAATTGATGATTTCGGTTTTGCACATTTTGATTTACTTGATTGACTTGATTAACTGGATTGACTTGATTCGGTTGAGTGAAACCGGGTGGTCCAACAAAATGGTTTGAACTGTAGCTGAGAAGATTTCGATCTCCTTGAAGAGGTGGGTAAACGTTGCCACCCATATTTGCAGCATGAGCATAAGAACCAGTTGACGGACATTCATAATACGGATGTGAACCACCACAAGTTATACAACCTTGATTGACAACATTCACTTGATGATTTGTTTTTTCAAAAGACATAGCATCGACTTTTTTAGTAAGAGCTACTAACATACTCATCACTTCATCATTCGTTTTATTATTAGAATTTGAAACTTGAGGTTTATTTCTCGACATTCTCACACGAGCCTTATTCTCGATTATCATGAAAGCATCGTTCGTGTTTCGAGCCAACAAGTTCTCACCCACAGCAGAATTGAGTGAATCTTGGTCAGCATGACATAATCCATTGTAGAAAGTATCAATCTGCTGAAGGGATGTGAACCCATGGTTCGGACATTTTTCCATTAAATCTTTGAATCGATCACAAGCTTCACTGAACGACTCATCAAAAGCTTGTTGGAATCGAAAGATTTGGGAACGAAGATTAGACGTTTTAGAAGGAGGATAGAAGTAATTCACAAACTTGGAAGCAAGATCGTTCCAAGTGTGAATCGAATTCGGCGGTTCCTTTTCCAGCCAAGTCCGGGCTGCCCCTTTAAGGGAGAAAGGAAATAACTTCAATTTCACCACATCGTGAGGAACTTGATTCATTCGAATGGTCTCAGCGATGTCGGCGAAATTTCTTATGTGAGCATATGGGTCTTCGTGTTCAAACCCGTGAAAGGATATACTCGTGATAAGATTGAGCAATCCGTGATTAATCTCAAAATTAGCATTGATTTCGGGTATCACGATGGCTCTCCTCACACCATTGAATGGTGATTGGAGTTGTTCCTCTATCAGACGTGGATCGAAAGCCAGTTGTGGTCCCATCGGAGGGATCACATTATTTTGAGCACCACCCATCGGAGGGGGTCCCAAGTGTTGCTCGTTCGGGTTCATTTCCTCCGTATTAGGAAAAAGAACTCGGTGTGTATGACGAAACAAACTTTCCGGATTTGAAAGCGGTGAAACAAGTCGTTTAGAAGTGGAACGTGTGTTCATACACCACAAAAATCAAATTTGAAAAATAAAAGGAAAATCAAATTGAAAAGGAAAATCTTTTTGTATTTTTTGTATTTTTATTTTTTATAAAGCAAAATTCAAAAACTTAAACTTTTGTTTTTTTCTTTTTCAAACGTTACGTTAATTGTAAATCGTTTCCTTTAAATCTACTCACGACGGAATGGGAGAGAAGAGTGTTTCTCTCTTCAGCTTACAATTTAATGTCTAAGCTTCCGTATTTTCCACTTATTCGGTTGTAGAATTCAAGTAATCCGATTAGCAACTAATTTCACGCGTTCTTATGTCGTTAAACTTATTTGGTTTACAACGCCCTCCCTTCAACGGGAGAGTCAAGGCTGTAACTTTATTATTATTTTTTAGGTATTTTTGAAAACACTTAAGGAAAAGTGTTTTTTTGATTTTTTTTTTAAGTTTTTTGGTTTTTATAGAAAATATATACAAGGAAGGTTTTCAAAACACAATTTCGAAAAACGAAAATGAAAAATTCACTTCAACCTTCCCCGACAGCGGCGCGAAAATTGATTCGTTTGGAAATCAATGTTATATATAGTATAAGTATTACTCAAGAGATCCGCAAAGAAATACGGATAACCCGAGGTCGTAGTCCGTGTGAATGGTGAAAGGAATTTTCAATTCCCGATTTGTGAAACGTGTCGTGAAAGAGGTAAAAAGTGATTTTGATTAGATAATACTAATGAAATAGCAAATAAAGCACAAATAATCACTTAAACACATATTTCAAATAAGGAAACTAAAAACGTAACGTAAAATCGAAACCGTACGCTAAAACGTAAATTAAACGTTAACGTACGAAATAAAATGCGAATTTTAAGCTACACTATTTCTACGGACTTCAAAATCATTTTGAAAAGTTAAAAATGATAAAAGGAAATTTTAAGAAAAAGAAAAATATTTTTTTGACTTTTTAATTATTTTTTTATGAATTAAAAACTAATTAACTAATTAAAAATTAAAAGAAAATGCAAATAAGGTGAGAAAAATGAAAAATAAAATTTGAAATTTATAAAATAACTAAAAAGTAATTTTAAAACTAAAAACTAATTTTTTTTGGCTTTTTGTGTAATTTTTGAGAATTAAAAACTATTAAAAATTCAAATTAAATTCAAAATTAATGGGAAAAATGCAAAATAAATTTCTAAAATTCTAAAACAAATGAAAATAATTTTCTAAAATATTTTTGGATTTTTCTTGGCTTTTTCTGATTTTTTTGGATTTTTTAGTAATTAAAAAGTATTAAAAAGTGAATAAAAATGAAAATAAAATAAGAAAAATAGCAAATCAACTTGGAAAAATATGAAAAATTGAGGGAAATTCTAAAATATTATTCTAAACTTAAGAAAAATTTAAAAGTTGGAAAATAAGCTCTAGAAATGCTATTGGGCTTGAAACAGCTTATTGGGAGTGCTTATTTATAAGCACTCCTTGACCAAGGTTGACCAAACTTTGACTAAATGACTTTTGGACTAAAAGAAGCTCAATGGAACAGGTGTAAGACCAAAAATTACTCAGGAACTATGAAATGGCCACAAATGGTGTAATAAGCACTAGTTAAAAGCAAATAAGCAAAACAGATTAAGCAAAGGCTCAAAATGAATTGAAACAACAACTACAAGCATATAAGAGCTCTAATGAACCAAAAATCTCTGAGTGTGATTAGAAATGAGCAATTGCAGCCTTATATAAGAAAACAGATTAATGCTCAATTCACACAATAAGGCAGGCAAAAGAAGCAGTCTAATAAGCACTATGTGGGAAATCAAAAGCAGAAACTTAAAGGCAACTAGCTTGACTAGATTTCACCCCAATAATCACACTAACAGCTTAACTAGATTATTAGATAAGAGCTTGTGATCCTAGGCTCAAATCTGAGAAGCAAGGCAATTATACAGCTTATGACTAACTTTTAGCTTAACAATAAGTGACCAAATAAGCTGCTCAGTGAGATTATCTTGTTGATATGGATGCACAGGCTGGCAAATAACCAAGAACAACAATCCAAATGGATTTCCAAATTATATTAAATCCTACAAGTGCCCCACAAGTTTATGCCAAATCTGTTGTTCTAAGTATTTTGACTTTTTTATTGCAAATGAATTTTGACTAAATTGAAATTTGTTTGATCTAATCTTACTGAATATGATGTAATAAGCTAATATGCAAGTAGATAACACTTACTTACATACTTATGCAACTAATTGATGATAAAATATAACTAACAAAACCTATATACTAATTGTTATAATGAATTGAAGCTAAATTGACTTTTTAAGTAATTAACCTACAATTATATCTATGACTAAACCTTATATGTGACCTGAGATTCTAACTAAATCAAACACCACCTCTGAAACTTCCTAAATGACAGCAAACTAGCATTATCTAAACACTCTCTTAAGTGACTGTCTCAACAAAATACCACCACAGATCCAACCAATTGATATCCAATCCTCAAAATATGTTACCAATATGATCTAATATTACCAAATGAACTCAGAAATCAGATCTCAGAGGCCAAAAACAAGTAGTAATACAGATCTCAAAAGCAACTAAAAACAGACTCCAAAAAATAGCCAATGAAACAGTATCAATAGAACTCAATCAATCCAAATGATAATCCAGTACTTCAACTAAATTACTAATAAATGCAAATAAACATAAACTAACTAACTTAAACAGAGGTAAGCTACTGATGCAAATAGGAGTAAAAATGAATGAAACTTACAACCAAAATCCCCCTCAGCATGAAAAGAGGGGGTTCACTATGCTAGCCTGTCTTTTGACAGGCCAATGGGACACCTTATTGGCTGTCTTTTCTCCAAATAAGCTTAGCTTATTACAATAAGCACTACCAGTTGACCAAGTTTGACCTTATGTGATTTTGATACAATTGATTGAATAAACTTTCAAAAACTAAGAGGAAACTTATTTAAGCTTATATAGAACAGTTAATAAGCTATTTGAGACTTGAAATTTTAATTGAAACTTTTTTTTTATTTTATTTTTATTTTTTTTATAATACTGATAAACAGAAACAGAATTTAAAATAAACTACTGCTATTAAACTAATAAGAAGTAAATTGAGCTAAAATAAGAAGCAATAAGCTGAAACTTAAAAAAACAACTTGAATTATATTATTAAAAGTAAATGAGTACAAGGCTTTGGAATAGAGATTACAATAGAAATTTAAAACAGAAAACTAAAATTTGGTTAAAAACCTACACATCACAACTGTGAATGAGGAAGGGTATTTATAGGCTGCTGAGGAGTCTTCTAGGTGTGTCCTGCTCATCGATCCATGTCACTTTGTGTTTCTTCAGGTGAATTTAGTCCCTTAGATTACCTTCCAGATTATTCCCTTCAATCTTGACCCTTGGATGTAATTATTACTCAATCATATGCACGCAATACCACACGGATCGCTGACATGGCAGGCCTGCCATGTCAGGGTCTTCTAGAAACATGTGCAATTGTACTTAATTGCCCTTAAATGCTGTGAATTGGATTTTATTATCGGTGAATAGTAAATTAGGGTTCATGTACCCTGGGTAAATATGAAAATGGGGCGCGGGTAATTGTGTTTGGGGATTGTTTTTATTTATTTGGGCGTTGACCGGTTTGACCGGGTTATGGTGTGGACGGGTAGTAATATTTTAGGGGTTGTTGGGTGATGAGGCGAAAAATGATCCACTTTTAGGGGGTCATTTAAGCCCGGAATTGAATTTATTTGATCAAATATTGCCCTAAATCGTTCCTTTTGTGATTTTAGGTACTTTGGGAGTGAATTCTGGAAAAGGAAGCAATTCGGACGTTTTTGGGGCATAAAAGTGAAGAAAACGCCAAAGACTTAATTTTCCAAGCTGAGAACAGTACCTGACGGCGTCAAGAGGAAAATCCTGACGGCGTCAAGAGTAAAAACCATGACGACCCAGTGCAAACCTGACGGCGTCACAACAAGGGCTTCAAGAGTTAAATTGGTGACGGCCTGCACAAGGGGAATACATGACGGCGTCAGACCTAGATCTAGGCAGTCCGAGAAACTATTTGGCGGCGAGATGACGACGTCAGACATTTGTTCTTGACGCCGTCACCTATCAAAATCTATATATAGTTTTCTATTTTTCATTCATAATAAGAGAGGAACTTGTGTGGAGAAACTAGGGCTGAACATTGTAAACCCTAGGTCATATTTTACAGTGCTTTCAAGGGTTTTCACCCCTTTAATCCTTTCATGTTCTATTGAGATAAGTCTTCTCTTAATTCAATCAATATGTCTATGTGTTGGTTGATTATATCTTGTGCTTGTCTTGATTTTAACATGCTAGGCTAGATCTATCTTGTGTTTGCTTAGATCTAATGAAACCTAATTATCTGTCGATTACTTGTTTATGGTTGTATTGGATGAATGATTTCAATGTTAGGCTTAAGAAAACTGGCAGATCTCCATTGTGTAACATGCTTGAACGTCTTAGGAAACATGAACCGATGTGTACTAGGTTTTATTGGTTTTATTTAATGCATGAGCAAATTCTAGTGATCCCATGTTGGGAGCTTCTTAGCCGGCTCGACATAGGAGTGAAGTAGGCGCTCATAGGATTGGGGAAGTAAGTACGCCACCCCATGAATGGTATTAAGGAATACAATCCGTCATCCACGTAACTATAACAAGTAATTAACGTGTAAAAGATACCTAGGGAGTAGTGAAATCTAAGTAAACACAATTCTCCCACATATTGCTCACAACTTTAGTTTAATTTAGTTTTATTTTCATTTCTAGTATTTTATTTTGATTGCATCTTAGCATTGGGTTAGTTGACTAGCAACTAATTCCGCCCAACTCCTTCAAACCCGAGATTTTTACTTGCTTTCTAAAAAATATAAAAAATACAAAAAAGAATCATCCCTCGTCTCTAGACCTAGTCTTTAGGTTTTCTAATCCTAGCGACACTATTCCTAGCTGAACGATCAATCCCCCAGTACTTGGCATTATACTATACTACATCGATCAGGTACACTGCCTGGTGGGGGTTGTAAGCTTCTCGAGATCCCTTGAGAGGTAAAGCCTGGTGCAATTCTCACGCATCAAGTTTTTGGCGCCGTTGCCGGGGAATTGTCTATCATTACACTTATTCCTCAACTTTCGCAAAAGAGTGCGGCGCCATCAAGTTTTTGGCGCCGCAGCCCGGGGAATAGTTATTGTCTAGGTTAGAATCTCTTTTTATTAGGTCTACTTGCTAGATTCCTTTCTAGTAAGATTTTATTTTTATTTTCTAGGTTCTCTTTAGTCTATCTTATTTCTTCGTGGACGATGGGAACATCTTTGAACCTATCATCCCACCACAACAAAACCCACCACTTGATAACCAACCTCTTAGGCCCCGAACCTTAGGATAGGATTCCCGACCTAGCCACCAAGGCTATCGAAACACCATTGAGCTCACCGGAGCCAATGTGACTCCCTTGCGATCCGACACCATCCGGTTGGTGCAAAGCGGATGTGCATTCCATGGACTTCGTTCCGAAGATCCAAACCAACATCTCAAGGACTTCCTTTAAATCGTAGATTCTATAGACATTGATGTTACAACTAGAGAGTCAACCCGATTACGCCTATTCCAATTCTCTCTACGTGATCAAGCTAGCCAATGGCTTGAACGTTTACCCGCGGGATCCATCACCTCATGGGATGATCTCACCACTCGTTTCCTTGCTCAATTTTTCCCACCGAACTACTAAGCTTAGAAATGATATCTTGATGTTCCAACAACGTCAAGGTGAAACTCTATATGAAGCATGGACTCGATTCAAGGACTTACTCCAAAAATCCCTCATCATGGCATAGATCTTTGGCTCCAAGTCCAAATCTTCTATGACCATATCGATCTCTCCACAAGGCGAGCCATTGACCAATCGGCCGATGGTAAGCTACGTGATCTAAGTGCGGAACAATCATGGGAACTCATAGAAGATCTTGCTCTCTATGACAACGGAAGTTGGAATGATCCCCGTGATTTGAACAAAACGGTCAAGGCAATATCTTTGCCTTCGAACAACTCTAGCACTCCCGACCGTAGGATCATGGAACTTGAGGACCAAGTCAAGTTTCTCATGAAATCTTACGAAGCTCCTAAGCCTTCAAGCCAAGTGAACAAAATCACTTCTTCATGCGAATTATGTAGTGGTCCCCATGACACTCGTGATTGTGTGGAACTCCCCGAAACAGCTTTTACGGACTACGCATCCTCGCTTACCGACGAAGCGGGAGATAAGTGGTACACTTTCAAACCCGAGCCAAACCCTTACGGTGATTCCTACAACCCCTCTTGGAAAAATCACCCAAACCTTAGGTGGAAACAAAACCAAGCCAATTCTTCCAATCCGCCTAATCGTTACCAACCAAACGGTCCACCCTCCAACCGTACTTTCAACAACAATCCTTCTAACAACTATGGTAGTACCAACAATATTAAAGGATTGATGTCTAAGTTTATGGCATCTCAAGAAGCTCGCATAGCTAGGTTTGAAACCGAATTCAACCAACAACAAACAGAGATGACCAACAAGATAGACAACTTGTTGAAATCCCTCAACAACCAAGCGTTAACTACACCTAGGAAGGACACTAGGGATGCCAATAACGGAATCCAAATTAAGGACCCCTCATCATCCAAACATGTTCACTTTGTCAATGTTGTCACCATTAAGCCAATAGATAAGAATATAGAAGAAAGTGACAAAGATGAAGTTGAAATAGAAACCGAGACTAGGGATGAAATTAGGGAAGTTGAGGTTAATAAGGGAGAGGAGTTAGAGGAAGTAGAGACTATAGAAAAGCACTTTGATAAGTTGCCCACCAAGGAAGAACGGGAATACCATAAGGATTTATTCGATGGCCCCGAGACACCATATATCCTTGGCACACCCCTTATAAAAATGGGAGACCCCTCTAACATCAACATACCATGCAACATCGGGCATATGCATATATGGAAAGCTTATATCGATCCTAGATCTCTTGTAAACATCATGACTAGGACTTATTATAATTGGGTGATGAAGAAGCAACTTGATTATAGGATGATGCCCAATAAGAATTTGATAAGTAATTTTGTAGGAAGAGTGAAGGGATTGCATGTGATTCTTATGAGATCGATTTTATGATAGTAGAAGATACTCATCCGGTGATTGATGATTGCCTAAGCCAAGTAATATTCGGAAGTTTGTTGAGACCACTAAGATGAGTTATGATCCGACTTTAGGGATAGTTAGGTTCAAGGAAGAAAATGATGAGATTGCCTACCAAATGCCCTACAAGAATGAACAATACCGCCTCCTTTCTAATATAGAAAAGGAACACAAACAAGCAGCTTACTATAGGAATGATGAGGATAGACGTAGAGGAGTAGAGTATGTGATGAATAGGATGCTTGGTTTCTACAAAGAATACTTGCAATTAGGTCCGGAATACAAAACTGACTTAGAAGACGACCTAGAGAGTGAAACCAATGATGAGGAATTCACCTGTATCACGTAGTAACCCATGACCTTGAGTCTATCTACAAGACTCGTAAATAAAGAAAAGCGCTTCTTGGGAGGCAACCCATGTTTTGTGTGATTTTTATTTGTTTGTTTGTTATTTGCTTCCGTATGCATGCTTTATTTTTATTGTTGGTAGATCATGTTTCAAAACTAAAATAGTTAAAATACTTTATCTTGTTGTTTGGCCTAGTCTTAACTTCACCCAAAGGTATTTTTGCAAAAGATAAGTGTAAGGGGAAACCCCAAATATGTTTTTAAGAAACAAAACCGATCATGATTCTCCACAATATTAAGTGAACATGTATATTCGTATTTGTTAGAGTCAAATGCTTGTATCGAGTCATAATGAAGTTTTGCAGGATTTTCCAGGAAGTAGGACCAAGTTTTTCCAGAAATTTTCCAGAAACTTAACATAAGAATTTCTGCAGGTCACTTCTGACGGCGTCACGAGTTTACTCTTGACGGCGTCAAGTGTAAAAATCTCGAAATTTTACCAGTTTTGTTTTTCTAACGGAGTCTTAAAGTTTTTGTTGAATTATTAGTTTTATAATCTCCAGGAAATCTGCAAACATCATTCCACAAGCATTATATCTTATTTTGTTTTCTAGGATTTATTAGCATATGTAGATTGCCGCTGATTTTACGCAAGGTTGCCTTGTCTGTTTTCTCAGGTTTTACAGGTTATGTATGACAAGAAGATGATTATTATTCTGGAAGGGAAGCTTTGATTGTTCATTCTTTTGGAGGAAGATCTAACCTGGCCACCTTATAATCCATACCGAGCGAATCAGGAGAGTATTTTATTTCATTCTTTTTACTTATTTCACTTTTACATTCTTTACTTGAACATTGGGGATAATGTTCATCCTAAGTGTAAGGGGAGGGTAAAATGATACTACCTTACAAATACACTTTTGCTTGAGTTTGTTTGTTTGATAGTAGATGTGTAATAAAACTATGAGAAATACTTGTTAGTGCAATTTTAGCGCCAAATTTAATTTTTTTTACAACATTTAGGAGTGAAACTTTAGCCTTAGCAAGCGTCTCATGGATAGGAGATTGTATGACTAGCACAAAACCGTATCATTCAGAAAAATTTTCCACCCAAATATGTGAGGTTCGCCTTTAGATTTGATAGGAAAAGCATTTACTATTAGTGCTTATGAGTGTACCGGTAGCATTTAGATTCTAGAACTTGCGTTAGTGATGCATCCCGAGACCGCTAGTGAGACTACATTCGTGTAGTAGGATTTACTACATGATAAGAGGCATTAGGGTCACCCTTGTGTTAAACCCGTATCAAAATTACTTGACCATTTAAGTCATATTACTTGGCTAGTTAAGTCAATTAATTTTTCCCACACCTTAGCGTTGTACTCATTTTTAGTACACGAAACCCCTAGTACACCCCTCCGAGCCTATCTTTTCATTTTTAACTTTAAGCATTTTACTTAAAGGAAGAATTTGTTACACCCCACTTAAATGTACACCCAAATCGCCTTAGCCTTCCGTGTATGCACTCATCTTTAGTGCATTATTGTTATTTGTTAAACCCTAAGTTAATTATCTAATTGATTACATGGTTGCTAAGTCGAGTCATATCCTTGTACATATTGTTTTGGGACGATTAGGACTCATGGGTAAAGTACTTATTTTATGGAGTAATGGGGAAGAACATCATATATTACCCCATATGTGCGTTAATCTTAAAAGTACTCCAAGTGTTTTGATTTTCTTAATTCGAGTCATTAGATTAGTTTATTGTAAAGTATGTAAAATTCAAGTGTAAGGGGAATGTTCATCCCCTATGATGTATTATTTTGGATGGTAGGGTAAGAGTGTATGCAAAAAAAAAATAATAAATAAATAAATAAAATAGAAAAAGAAAAGAGAAAAACATACGGACTACCATCCCTTTTCATTCTATGTTCATTTTATGTTTTTGTTATTTTTCATTTATTAGCTTAAGTCGAGTCTAGTCTTGGCTTAGCAACGCCTTATTGTACATGTAATTAACCAAGATTGTTAACTCGCCACCAGTAAAGATTTCCTATATCCAACAAAACCGTGTATTCCATATCCCTACACCTAACGTTACAACCCTTTGAAAGACCTCTTTGATAGTTTATCCTAGGTGCTTACGCCATGTGGTGGAGGTTTGATCCTTTCCCAAGCCTATGGTAATCTATTTTATTATGACAGGTAGTGAGAGATGTTTTCCATTTCCATATTGTGATATATACTTTATTACACCCGAGAGATGTGAGTATCTAAACACTATTTGTGAGGTGCTAGTGTATGACCTCCGTGCTTGTCTTTGTCTTTAGTGGAATGATTATTTGTTGTAATTACTTTTATATTAGTGTTAAATGACACCTAACTTGTATTTTGATTAGAATAAAAGCGCATTTGCTTGAGGACAAGCAAATCTCAAGTGTAAGGGTATATGATGAGGCGAAAAATGAACCACTTTTAGGGGGTCATTTAGGCCCGGAATTGAATTTATTTGATCAAATATTGCCCTAAATCATTCCTTTTGTGATTTTAGGTACTTTGGGAGTGAATTCTGGAAAAGGAAGCAATTCAGACGTTTTTGGAGCATAAAAGTGAAGAAAACGCCAAAGACTTAATTTTCCAAGCTGAGAACAGTACCTGACGGGGTCAAGAGGAAAATCCTGACGGCGTCAAGAGTAAAAACCATGACGACCCAGTGCAAACCTGACGACGTCACAACAAGGGCGTCAAGAGTTAAATTGGTGACGGCCTGCACAAGGGGAATACATGACGGCATCAGACCCAGATCTAGGCAGTCCGAGAAACTATTTGGTGGCGAGATGACGGCGTCAGACATTTGTTCTTGACACCGTCACCTATCAAAATCTATATATAGTTTTCTATTTTTCATTCATAATAAGAGAGGAACTTGTGTGGAGAAACTAGGGCCGAACATTGTAAACCCTAGGTCATATTTTACAGTGCTTTCAATGGTTTTCAACCCTTGAATCCTTTCATGTTCTATTGAGAAAAGTCTTCTCTTAATTCAATCAATATGTCTATGTGTTGGTTGATTATATCTTGTGCTTGTCTTGATTTTAACATGCTAGGCTAGATCTATCTTGTGTTTGCTTAGATCTAATGAAACCTAGATGTTAATTATATGTTGATTACTTGTTTATGGTTGTATTGGATGAATGATTTCAATGTTAGGCTTAAGAAAACTGGCAGATCTCCATTGTGTAACATGCTTGAACGTCTTAGGAAACATGAACCGATGTGTACTAGGTTTTATTGGTTGTATTTAATGCATGAGCAAATTCTAGTGATCCCATGTTAGGAGCTTCTTAGCCGGCTCGACATAGGAGTGAAGTAGGCGGTCATAGGATTGGGGAAGTAAGTACGCCACCCCATGAATGGTATTAAGGAATACAATCCGTCATCCACGCAACTATAACAAGTAATTAACGTGTAAAAGATATCTAGGGAGTAGTGAAATCTAAGTAAACACAATTCTCCCACATATTGCTCACAACTTTAGTTTAATTTAGTTTTATTTTCATTTCTAGTATTTTATTTTGATTGCATCTTAGCATTGGGTTAGTTGACTAGCAACTAATTCCGCCCAACTCCTTCAAACCCGAGATTTTTACTTGCTTTCTAAAAAATATAAAAAATACAAAAAGAATCATCCCTCGTCTCTATACCTAGTCTTTAGGTTTTCTAATCCTAGCGACACTATTCCTAGCTGAACGATCAATCCCCCGGTACTTGTCATTATACTGCCTGGTGGGGGTTGTAAGCTTCTCGAGATCCCTTGAGAGGTAAAGCCTGGTGCAAACCCCACGCATCATTGGGCTTAAGTGTCTTGGGCTTGGGGGTTTGTTGGGTTAAGGTTTTTTTGTGGATCCGGTTGTAAGTTTTTTAATGGTTTAGGAGTAGTTATAAGGGCCAAAGTTGTATAATTCATAAACTTAGGGACCAATTCTGTATTTCTCCAAAAGTAATATCCAAGGGCTCATTTTGACTTTTCTGAATTCTTGGAGGGTCTCTTTTATCTTTTCTTCAAATCTTTCTTCAAGGGACCATTTTTGTAAATATCTAAAACTACAGGGACTAAAATTGCCATTTCTTCAAATCTTTTCACAGGGACTAATTTTGCACTTTGATGAATCTCTGAGGACTTCCATTGCAATTATGAGCTTTCTTTGATCATTATGCTTCCTCGGCTCCGGCTTTTGACTTTTTTCCAATCTCGTGCTCGTTTTTGTCGGTTTTGGCTTTGTTTATGTTCATTTTCCACATATCCGTACCTGCACATACACAAATACAAAAACATACATTCTCTTGGCATATTTGGTTAGTATTTGGTGTATTTGGTCTTATTTAAGGCTAAAAAGGATGTGTGAATAAGTACACATCATTAAACGAGTATATTAACGTCATACATCTGTGACTAGCACAATAGTCAACAATTAATAAAATGGCCAACTTGGATTTAAGTGTCCTCGAATCTCTTATAACTCGTAAGTTCTCATTTTATTTCCCAAAAGCTCGATTTATTTCGTAAAACAATTCGCGTTAAATTTATATTTCTACTTATAATAATTTAGTTATAATAAAGTTTCCGACAATATTATACTATTTTCATAGTCCAATATATATCGTTAACGTTATTACTTTTATTACTCGTGATCTCCTATATTTCATATACGCATTATTTAAATATATATACGTTTACACATTTATATATTTATATAAATGTTTATATCGATATATAAGTTATTACGAGTTTTATTGGTTGTATAATTATTAATTGTTTCGAGTTATAAAAGATGAGTCACATGTCTGAGTCATCACTCTCGGCTCATTGTCCAAATCCAAAATGTTAAGGCGTTTGTCGAAGTCAACCGTTGACTAGAAAGTCAAAGTGACCCCGACTCGCACAACTCACAAGTCCAAAGTAATGTCAAGTATCACAACTCCGTCAATCATCCCATTTCACAAGTTACAACAATAGGGTCTGACTACGGCACCTGACTAACCTATCTCCGTTCTAATTTGACTGTCTCACAATCGGTCCCCGTTTATTCACATCATCGTCAACACTTCACGACAATCAAATGTTCCCTTTGCCGAGACCACAAAGGGTCTCGGCCCATCAATACTTCTCGGCCAAAAACATAAACGCAACAACAATAACATGGAACAACAACAAGAAGGACATCAAGAATATACAAATTCCGGGTCGATTTACCAAGTCAAACCCGTGCCGAGAGACCCACTTGGGTCTCGGCTACACCACGAGTCACGAGGACTCAACCCCAAGACCATCTAGGTCTCGGCTTAGGCTCATACGATCACACCAAAACAGCCCAAACGGACCCTTAGGGTCGCGGCATCACAAGGACAACAACAAGTATCCATCTTGAAATCAAGACTCATGCCAAAAACCATACTCCACAAAATCAACACCCTCGCTACCACGACTACGAGCTCAAAACCATAAAGAAAACCACATAGGCTCGAAAATAACACCAAGCCGAGAGCCTAGGCTCTCGGTTTCAACTCGACACCCACAAGAGATGAAAACCCGGATACCAAACAATATCAAATCTCGTTTTTGTATCAAAACCCAATTATTTTTCATGTTTTTAATTGAAATGAATCAAGAAAACCCAAAACCCAATAGATATACACTCCGTATCTCACGGATCGATGGAAACCAAGACAAGTTTACACTTGTTTTGGCATTTGCTCACATTCTTGAACCTTGGAACTCACGAATCTCACAAAAACAACAAAGATTGAATCGGATTGATGATGAAATGTGATGTTATGGGGGGTTTTAGAGCGCGTGTAACATATCAAAAGAAAGAGGATAAGATGAGAGTTAAGATGGTGGTGGTGGTGTTCTCGTGGGAGTGGCGGTGTGGTGGTGGCTGCCGTTCAAAGGGAGCAGCGGCTAGGGTTGGTGATGGATGAGAGAGAGATGAAAAGATGATGTTTTCGTGTTTTGTTTGTGTGTGTGAACCGGCCACAAGGACCAATTTTATTACTCTTTTTATTATTATTTTTAAATGATAATGATAATAATACTAATGGGAGGGGCGGTTAGGTGTAAAACACAAGGACCATTTTCGTAAACTTTTCAAAGTATCCCGACACCCTCAACCCGAGCTAGTTTTCATATCTCAGATTTTTCTCAACGCGCATTAACTCACGCACCATTATTTTCAAAACCGTCTTTCCACGAGATTTGATCATAAATACGTTCGTAAAAATTTATAACACACTGTTATTCAAATTTTCAAATTGGTTAGGTTATCCTAGTGTCGGAGTCAACGTAGTGCCTAAAAGACGTCTCAACAATAAATCACAACATATATTCCATATCCAATCAATAATTCAAATTAAACTCCACATATAATTCATAATTCAAAATCACGCGTTTAAATTTTACAAATCATTGAGAATAAACTCCAAACGTTTTATATCGTTAAATTTTAAAATAATGCGGGTTTCAAAATAGCTCCCTAAATTGCCAGTTGTCACATCCTCCCAGCCTTAGAAGAAACCCGTCCAGGGTTTCACTAGGAACTTTCCAACTACGACGTAAAAAGCTTAGGATATCTCTTCCGAAACTCATCCTCGTGTTCCCACGTGAATTCCGGTCCGTGACGAGGATTCGAACGAACTTTGATGAGCGGAATGCGACTGCGCTTGAGTCACTTAATCTCTCGATCCACAATCTCGATAGGCTCTTCCACGAAATTCAAACTCTCATCTACTCGAATATCTTTCATCGGTATAATAGGTGTTTCATCCGAAAAGCACTTCTTCAAATTACTCACATGAAATACATCATGCACCTTACTCAATTCCTGTGGTAGTTCCAACCGATAAGCTACATGCCCAATTCTCTCTAGAATCTGAAATGGTCCAATGTAGCGGGGGTTGAGCTTCCCACGTTTCCCAAAACGTTTCACTCCTTTCCAAGGCGAGACCTTTAGCATCACTCTGCCCCCTACCTGGAAGTCAAGAGGTTTACGTCTCTAATCGGCATAACTTTTCTGTCTATCATGAGCTGCTTGCAACCGATCACGAATTTGAGTCACTTTCTCGGTGGTTTCCAAAATAAGCTCGGGGCCTGTAAGTTGGATGTCACCAACCTCAGCCCCCTACCTGGAACTCAAGAGGTTTACGTCTCTAATCGGCATAACTTTTCTGTCTATCATGAGCTGCTTGCAACCGATCACGAATTTGAGTCACTTTCTCGGTGGTTTCCAAAATAAGCTCGGGGCCTGTAAGTTGGATGTCACCAACCTCAGCCCCCTACCTGGAACTCAAGAGGTTTACGTCTCTAATCGGCATAACTTTTCTGTCTATCATGAGCTGCTTGCAACCGATCACGAATTTGAGTCACTTTCTCGGTGGTTTCCAAAATAAGCTCGGGGCCTGTAAGTTGGATGTCACCAACCTCAGCCCCCTACCTGGAACTCAAGAGGTTTACGTCTCTAATCGGCATAACTTTTCTGTCTATCATGAGCTGCTTGCAACCGATCACGAATTTGAGTCACTTTCTCGGTGGTTTCCAAAATAAGCTCGGGGCCTGTAAGTTGGATGTCACCAACCTCAGCCCAACTAACCAGATAACGACATTTACGATCGTACAACGCTTGAAATGGTGCGGCCTTGATACTGGTGTGGTAGTTGTTGTTATAGGATAATTCTGCAGGAGGTAGATATTTCTCCTAACCTTTACCAAAATCAATTATACAGGCATGAAGCATATCCTCCAAAGTTTGAATAGTCCTCTCACTCTGTCCATCGGTTTGGGGGTGATAAGAAGTGCTCATATCAAGTCTCATCCCCAAAGCGGTTTGGAGTGATTGCCACAACGCTGACGTGAAACGACTGTCGCGATCCGAAATAATCGATATTGGAACACCATGACAAGAAATGATTTCCTTCACATACAACCTAGCAAGTTTGTCGATACTATCATCTTCGCTAATCACTAGGAAATGAGCGGACTTAGTCAATCGATCCACAATTACCCAGATAGCGTCACAACTGCTAGCTGTTCTTGGTAATTTGGTAATAAAATCCATTGTGATCCGCTCCCACTTCTAAACTGGGAGTTCTGGTTGTGTCAACAATCCTGACAGTCTCTGGTGTTCTGCCTTAACCTTCGAACATGTCAAACACTTACTGACGTACAATGCTATATCTGCCTTCATGTTTGGCCACCAATACAATTTCTTTAGATTTTGGTACATCTTGTCAGACCCAGGATGAATAGAGTACCTTGACTTATGCGACTCATGCATAATCAACTCATGAATTCCTCTATACAATGGTACCCAACTTCGGTCTCCAAAACATAATACTCCATCAGAACGCTTAACAAATCCATTCTTATTTTCTGCCATCCCAAAGATATTCTCAGCAGGTCGGTTTTCTGCCTTCAATGCTTCCGTTTGAGCTTCTAATATCTGAGATGGTAACGGCGAAATGATAGTCATTCCTAATGACCTTACTCGTAACGGTGGTATTCTCTCCTTCCAACTAAGAGCGTCAGCAACGACATTTGCTTTACCTGAATGATAGCGAATTTCGCAATCATAATCACTTAGTAGCTCTATCCAACGTCGCTGTCTCATGTTTAGCTCTTTTTGATTCAAGATGTGTTGTAGACTTTTGTGGTTAGTGTACACAACACACTTGGTTCCATACAGATAATGTCTCCATATTCTTAAGGCAAAAACCACATCACCTAATTCCAAGTCATGGGTGGTGTAGTTCTTCTCGTGCTTCTTAAGCTGTCGGGAAGCATAAGCTATCACCTTCTCTCGTTGCATTAAAACAGCTCCCAATCCTTTATGAGAAGCGTCACAGTAAACAACAAAATCCTCACTACCTTCTGGAAATGCCAATATAGGAGCACTACACAACTTCTCCTTAAGTAATTTGAACGCTTCCTCTTCCTTATCTCCCTATTCATACTTAACATTCTTCTGAGTTAATTTGGTCAACGGCTTTGCTATTTTCGAAAATCCCTCAATAAATCTTCGATAGTAACCAGCTAATCCCAAAAATTAACGAACTTCAGTTGGGATCGTCGGAACGGCCCATTTCTTAATGGCTTCAATCTTAGCGGGATCTACGTGAACTCCTTGAATATCAATCACATGACCTAAGAATTGTACCGTCGGGATCCAAAACTCGCACTTAGAGAACTTAGTATACAGCTTCTCCTGCCTGAGCAATTCAAAGATGAGTCTTAGATGCTCCTCATGCTCCTTCTCATTCTTCAAAAAAATCAGAATATCGTCTATGAACATGATTACAAACTTGTCCAAGTAAGGCTTACACACCCGATTCATGAGATCCATGAATACCGCCGGTGCGTTGGTCAACCCAAACGGCATCACTTGGAACTCGTAATGCCTGTAACAGGTTCTGAAAGCTATTTTCGGAATGTCTCTTTCTCAAACTCTGAGTTGATGATACCCCGATCTAAGATCGATATTCGAATAAACGCTTGATCCTTGAAGCTGATCGAACAAGTCATCGATCCTCGGTAGCGGGTATCTATTCTTGACGGTTAACTTATTCAGCTCTCGGTAATCAATGCACATGCGAAAAGATCCATCCTTCTTCTTCACGAATAAAACTGGGGCTCCCCAAGGTGAAGAACTTGGCCGTATAAACCCCTTTTCTGCTAACTATGCCAATTGTTTTGACAACTCTTCTAGTTTTTTCGGTGCGAGTCGATAGGGTGCCCGTGCTACAGGTGCAGCACCAGGTATCAACTCGATCTGAAATTCCACTTGTCTAACAGGCGGGATTCCCGGTAAATCGTCTAGGAATACATCCGGATAATCACGAACTATAGGCACATCTCCTATGCACCTTTCTTTCTTCTCCTTCCTTCATTTGTCAGAAATTTGAGCTAAGAAAAGGTAGCATCCTTTTTCCATTAGCTTTGGTAACTTAGTGCAAGAGATGACTGCTAACCTGAATGGGCTCTTCAAACCATTTCGATCACCTTTTATATTTAAAATCTTCTTGCCATAGGGCACACGCACAATTTTCTCATCGCAAAGAATGTGGGCACGATACTTAGACAACCAATCCATACCAATAATGACGTCGAAAATTCCTAACGTGACGGGTAGAAGATCTATATTGAAAGGATAATTTAAGAAATTTAACGTGCAGCCGCGGATAATGGTCTTTATCCTCTCTATGTTTCCGTTAGCTAACTCTACATCATAACCAATCCCTAAGGCCATCGGGGGTTTTTCTAGTATGGGCGCAAATGTGGTGGACACAAAACTCTTATCGGCACCAGTATCAAATAGTATGGAAGCATAATGAGTATTGAGAAGGAACGTACTAGTAATGACGTTTGGGTCTTCTCCTCTCTCATTTCCAATTGCATACACTCTCCCATGAGCTGCTCCTGCTTCCACTCTTTGGTTTTCAGTGTCCTGACGTCCATGGTTTCCTCTAGTTCCTCGGTTTCCCTGATTATACCCATTACCTCCTGTTCCTTGGTTACCTCGGTTCCACGACTCCCTGCACTCATTCCTATAGTGTCCTTTCTTCCCACATCCAAAACAAGTGACATTTGCATTTCCCATACCATAGCAAGTGGCCGAGCTCTACAATCCTTGGCTATGTGCCCAATCCTTAAGGAGTTCCTACATATCACAGCACATCGCCCGGAGTGATTTCGATAACAACGGCCACACTTGGGCAACTCTCCATTTTGATTTTTCTTCTCTCCATCCCTAATAGCATAAACCTTGGTAACTGCTTGTCGTTTGTCTCGATAACCATTACCCTTAGAGTGATTGTCTCTCTTCCTCTTTCTATTCTTTTCCTTTTCAGCATTTTCCAGTTCCAACGAATCCATCAATTGTTGAACGATCGTGATAGCCTCATGAATGTTAACAGGCCTAGCAGCAATCACGTCGTTCCTAGTAGCCACAGGTAACCCATCGGTATACCGCTCGATCTTTTGGGTCTCAGTCTTGACCATGTCTGGGCAAAGTAAGGCTAACTCTTGGTAACGACGATTGTAAGTCGCCATGTCAGTACCCTTCACTTTGTGATTCCAAAACTCAATCTCTAGTTTCTTAACTTCATTCCTTGGGCAGTAAGTCTGGATCAGCAAGGACTTGAACTGCTCCCAAGTCATGGCATAAGCCACTTCACCCCCAATATAATTACGATAATTGTTCCACCAAGTTAATGCTTCATCCTTAAAAGTAAAAGAAGCAAATTTTACATTCGCATTCTCAGCACAATTACTGACAGTAAACACTGACTCAGTTTTCTCTATCCACCTGACCAAGTAGACCACTCCTTCAGTCCCACTAAACTCAATAGGTCTACAGATTTGGAACTCCTTGTAGTTACATCCAGTAGTATGGACAGGAGGAAAAGTTCCGGCTGAGTTGTTGGAGTGATTTGACTCAGCTAGTAATTCAGCAACACGTTGTTCCACAAGCTGATTGATCATAGCTTGATCCACAGTAGGGGCATTAGGTGGGATATGACCATTGTCTCCCTGAGCATCAACATTTTGATTCCTGTTGTTGCGATTGGTGGTGTCTAGGTTGTTGGGAGTGGGGGTCTCAACATTTCGTGAAGTACGGCGTCCTCGGCGACCAGGAGTAGCCACCGCAGGACCAGTTCGGGTAGCTCTAACTGGGTTTCGTCGTGGGGCCATTGATCTGAAACACAATACAAGGTTTATAAGTCCCCGATAGTATTTATCATACGTTCAACAAGAATTGGATAGATGGAGCCAAGACACCAGTAGAATATCAACAATACACCACAAGATATCAATCACACAAATAGGAACGCAATTTTCCATAAACATCCAAAGTCACATAACATCATGCAAAATAACCGTCATCCATACAAGAAGCGATCAATACATCGTTCCAAACTACCAAAAGACATAAAAGATACTAATCGTTCCAAACGAGATGAACATACAACTAAAATACATGAAAGATATGATAACTAGCTTTTCTAACCAAGCACTCCCTGGTTTAGAAAGCAACATAACAACATAATCCAAAACTATCTAGCCACTATGCTGGCGTAGACTCCTCAACTCCAATCTCAAACCATCCAAATCCCTCCATAACGATCCCAGCTCAACACTGTGTGTATCTCTGTCCCTCTTGAGGTCTGCAACCTCCTTCTTCAACTCTGTGTTCCTCTGCCACAGCTTGCGATCTGCCTCGCGAGCCGTGAGGAACCCTCACTGTAAACTCTCCATCTGCTCATGCACCTCCATCATACCTCTCCTGAAAGCTATAGTCCTGCCCACAACTGTAGCCATATCAACCCTCAGCTCACCAATAAACTCAGCAATAACCATTTCAAGTCGATCTGCCAACTGCGAGATCTTCTCGTCCTGTGAAGTAAGCCGAGCCCATATCCTACCAGTCTCACCAAGATCCGCAGGCTTAGCAGATATCTCAGATGGCGCGTCCAACGCCACGGGACTGCCAGGTTGAGAATCGAATAGAAATGGATGATCAGGTGAAACTGGCTCCAGCTGATGTATCAGAGAATCGGGCTTTGCAGAATGAGCTGAATGTGCTGGGCTGTGAGCTGGTAAACCATCATCATCAGGCATCTCCTCCTCCTAAGGATCATCCTCCTCCTCACCCTCCTGTGGGTCATCATCCCTCTGCTCACTCTCCTGAGGGTCACCAGCCTCCTGCTCACCCTCGTACTCCTCATCCTCGTCAGAGGGGTACTCCATCAATCGTCGCCTCCGAACAGGTGAACCGTGAGGTGATAGGGTAGGTGATCTAGGATGGCGACAGAATGATGTGGATGGTGCATCTAACAGAAGAGCGCAAGCATCAATGTGCATAAGTGGTGATGAAAGGCGCACAGACATACGTGCCGTAGCTCAGTGGGCGAAACGTGGAGCCACACGAGCTAAAGCCTGGTGAAGTGTGAGCTGTCTCAAAGTACCAGGAAGCCCCAAAGAAGATGAGGGTCCCTGTGAAGTAGGTGAAGCTGGTGGTGCGGGAGAGACTACTGTCGATGAAGAAGTAGCTGAAAGCATGGCCATCCTGTAAGGGTCATCAGGAGACATAGTGATCTGTGCTGGGCGGTGCGTGCCAGCAAGAAGATCCTCAGTAACATCGAACGAATAGGAGGCCATGGTCTGTGAAAACGGCATAGGGTAGGTGTAAGTGTTTCAAAACAACTAAACCGCGAAACTCAAATATCTTACTAAAATCATCATATAACTTCGATCATATCATTTCAAGAAAGATTTTTCACATATTGCATTACTAAAACATTTCTAGAATGAGTAAATCATATAAGTTTCCAATTGTCATCATATCATAAAATCAACATGTTCATAATTCCCAAATCATCCTCTCATAATATCTCAATCATAATCTAAGATGCTTCGGCTTGGCGGGCTGGTGGGCGTTGGTCGAGGATTGTTTTCTATAAAAATCGGTTATAGTTTAGGTTTTTATTACCTAGTTCTCTATAACCTTGGCTCTGATACCAATCTGTAACACCCCCAAAATTCGGTACAGCGGAAGACTAATCAAGCTTTCGGGGTGCTACGGGGATTGGTATCTGTTACAAGTCATAAAGAAACGAGATAAAGTAAACATAAGTAAAAACAAAACCAACCAGGGTTTTAAAGTTTACATTCATCCCAAATAACCCAAAGTAAGGCCCAAAATAAGTTTAAATATAGGTCCACAATAAAATATCAGAGTTTGAAATAGATCCTTAAACCAAGATGCCAAGCCAAGCCTTCTAAACACAAGCATCCCAAGCCATCACTTAATTACCTAAGAAAACACACTAAAAGTCAGCTTTCGCTGGTGAGATCATAGGTTTAAATTCTTAATTCAATCAAGCGGACATATACGCAAAACTCTTGCTAGCTAGACTAGGCCTCGTTCCACTAAACCAACCCTATAGGTGCACACTATAGTCCAAAACCAATCAAATCAATATGCATTCGCAAGGATGCGACATGCCCAACATTCGTAAGGATACGACATGTTCTTATATCAAAGATACGACATGCGCTGCATTCGTAAGGATACGACATGCTCTACAACTTACCTAGTTCTATAAGCATAGCAAGTTTTGAATCAAACATCAATAATAGTCCACATAAAATAATTTGCACGTTTCTCACCCCAAGATTTGAAAACAAAATTCAAAAATAAAAGTGGGGCTATGACTCACCTCAAGTCCAGATATTAGCTCAAAAACCGGTAGAAACAAGAAGTAACGCAACTCAAACGACGGCAACTACGGACTCGGCACTTCCTAACAATATAAACTCTTCTCTGAATCATTTTCTCAAAAATCAAATATTCCCAATCCCGAATGTATTCCTTTTTACTTTCAAAAATCCATTTCTCATATTTGGTTTGGCGTTTGGTATCCGTGGGTGGAAGGTCGACTCAACACAATCCATAAGACACATCAATAAAAACAATAACGATCTGTAGGTCTAGTGTTGGCCTAATATATTCTTTAAATAAGTCGTCGATGTTTATCAAGTTCTTCAACTCGCTAATCCTCCACAACCTATTTACCTAATATATTATGCCAAAACCATACTAAGTCCTAAATCACATAGCACGTAGATTAATATATGGTAAGTTTTAAAGTCTAATAAGTTTCCTAAATATATCGTCAAACTTATCGAATTCGTCAATTCAATAAACTTCATAAAATATTTAATAACTTATTATCCCGCACTCCTACCACAACCTAAAAGCGTCGTAGGATACAATATTCAATAATAAACCCTTTTTATATAACTAAATAGGTCCTATTTAATCCTTCGATTAAATAAGTTAAATAGTTATATTAAACGAGTATATTAACATCATACATCCGTGACTAGCACAATAGTCAACAATTAATAAAATGGCCAACTTGGATTTAAGTGTCCTCAAATCTCTTATAACTCGTAAGTTCTCATTTTATTTCCTAAAAGCTCGCTTTATTTCGTAAAACAATTCGCGTTAAATTTATATTTCTATTTATAATAATTTAGTTATAATAAAGTTTCCGACAATATTATACTATTTTCATAGTCCAATATATATCGTTAACGTTATTACTTTTATTGCTCATGATCTCCTATATTTCATATATGCATTATATAAATATATATACGTTTACACATTTATATATTTATATAAATGTTTATATCGATATATAAGTTATTACGAGTTTTATTGGTAGTATAATTATTAATTGTTTCGAGTTATAAAAGATGAGTCACATATCCGAGTCATCACTCTCGGCTCATTGTCCAAATCCAAAATGTTAAGGTGTTTTCGAAGTCAACCGTTGACTAGAAAGTCAAAGTGACCCCGACTCGCACAACTCACAAGTCCAAAGTAATGTCAAGTATCACAACTCCGTCAATCTTCCCATTTCACATGCTACAACAATAGGGTCCGACTACGGCACCCGACTAACCTATCTCCGTCGTTCTAATTTGACCGTCTCACAATCTGTCCCCGTTTATTCACATCATCGTCAACACTTCACGACAATCAAATGTTCCCATTGCCGAGACCACAAAGGGTTTCGGCCCTTCAATACTTCTCGGCCAAAAAAAAACACAACAATAATAACATGAAACAACAACAAGAAGGACATCAAGAATATACAAATTCCGGGTCGATTTACCAAGTCAAACCTGTGCCGAGAGACCCACTTGGGTCTCGGCTACACCACGAGTCACGAGGACTCAACCCCAAGACCATCTAGGTCTCGGCTTAGGCTCATACGAGCACACCAAAACAGCCCAAATGGACCCTTAGGGTCGCGGCATCACAAGGACAACGAGCTCAAAACTCAAGCCAAAAACCAAACTCCACAAAATCAACACCCTCGCTACCACGACTACGAGCTCAAAACCATAAAGAAAACCACATAGGCTCGAAAATAACACCAAGCCGGGAGCCTAGGCTCTCGGTTTCAACTCGACACCCACAAGAGATGAAAACCCGGATACCAAACAATATCAAATCTCGTTTTATATCAAAACCCACTTATTTTTAATGTTTTTAATTGAAATGAATCAAGAAAACCCAAAACCCAATCGATATACACTCCGTATCTCACGGATCAAAGGAAACCAAGACAAGTTTACACTTGTTTTGGCATTTTCTCACCTTCTTGAACCTTGGAACTCATGAATCTCACGAAAACAACAAAGATAGAATCGGATTGATGATGAAATGTGATGTTATGGGGGGTTTTAGAGCGCGTGTAACATATCAAAAGAAAGAGGATAAGATGAGGGTTAAGATGGTGGTGGTGGTGTTGTCGTGGGAGTAGCGGTGTGGTGGTGATGGCCGTTCAAAGGGGGCGGCGGCTAGGGTTGGTGATGGATGAGAGAGAGAGATGAAAAGATGATGTTAGTGTGTTTTGTTTATGTGTGTGAACCGGCCACAAGGACCAATTTTATTACTCTTTTTATTTTATTTTTAAAATGATAATGATAATAATACTAAGGGGAGGGGCGGTTAGGTGTAAAACACAAGGACCATTTCCGTAAACTTTTCAAAGTATCCCGACACCCTCAACCCGAGCTAGTTTTCATATCTCAAATTTTTCTCAACGCGTGTTAACTCACGCACCATTATTTTCAAAACCGTCTTTCCACGAGATTTGATCATAAATACGTTCATAAAAATTTATAACACACTGTTATTCAAATTTTCAAATGGTTACGTTATCCTAGTGCCGGAGTCAACGTAGTGCCTAAAAGACGTCTCAACTCTCAACAATAAATCACGACATATATTCCATATCCAATCAATAATTCAAATTAAACTCAACATATAAATTCATAATTCAAAATCACGCGTTTAAATTTTACAAATCCATTGAGAATAAACTCCAAACGTTTTATATCGTTAAATTTTAACGTAATGCGGGTTTGAAAATAGCTCCCTAAATTGCCAGTTGTCACACTAGGACTCGCGGGAGCGCAAAAGTTCAAAAATCAGTTTTTTTTTTTTTGTTTTTTTTTATTTTTTATTTTTTTATTATTATTTTTTTTTTGAAAATGGGTCAAAGTACCTGGTAAATAGCGTTTTCACGAATTTCAACCAAAAACTTGATTTGTTGTTTGAATCTCAGTCACCGTACTAAAAAATAATGATATTAGTTAACTATAACGAGAAACTAGGATAATAAGAAGAAATCTTGGTGATTTGGTCTTAAAAACCAAAAGCTAAACTTAGTTGTGAAATGTGGCTGTGTGACCATGTTTAGACCCGATTAAGTGTACCTTAAACATGGTTTGACGGATAGTGGTAGTTTTGAAAAACGTAGCCAAGATGACCATCTAAACATAGCATTTTGAATTTGGCCAAACCGAGCATTAACGAAGAAGTTACGACTGGTAGAACCTTAATCGTTTTTGAGAAAATTCTAACAGCAGCCATTTTGAAAATGTGTCTGACCCAGCATTTTGAACCCATTTTTCACCAACTTACAACCCGATTGGGTGAAAAATCAATGCATAAAAGTTGTATACCAGCTGGAAAACTAGAAGTAGGTATTTGAATCGTGTCATGAGGTTGCATAACGAAGGAGATAGGTCCTGGTAAAGGTCGATTAAATACACGTTTAAACCCAGAATTTTTACCAAGTGTTTTAGTCGTTCTAACCTGGCATATTTAAGCCCAATTTGGACCACTTTGTGAGTCGATTGGGAGGATTCACGAAACATGAAGTTTGCAGAGCTCACAACCTATTTTCTAAAAAGTCCGACCACTCATCAAACTGATTAATAACGAAGAAGATGCGGGTCAGTAAATTTGAGTACTTGGCTATTTTTGAAAGGTTTGAAAAATAAATTTTAATTGTTATGTTTTGACGTAAAGTGCTACTTTTCGTATAAAACCTAAACGCAACATATACTGGTGATAAAACTTATAAAATGCATATGCATAACATACATATCATTTTCAGGACCTAAGACACGTTAATATTCAATTAGGTCGCGGCAAGGGTCTTACCTCATTTTGCATGCCACTTCGCTATTTTCGATACTTATCATTCACTTGAGGTGAGTTCATGCCCCTACTTTTACTTGTTTTATAACATTTTTGGGAGAGAATACATGCTCGTTTTTAACTAAACTCAATGCTTGTTTATACTTATACTCGTTACTTGCTCTTACTTGAAACATGACTTATTTACTTATTGCATACTGGATTACCTTATTATGGACACAAGTGTTTAAATCATGTATGTGAGTTTATAGCCCCACTTTACCTATACTTGTCCTTTTACAAACCTTGGGGGTGAGAATCATGCAAAACATTTTCTGGACCACAAACAATACTTTATTTTCCTAAAACTATTGTGCAGTTAGCCTAAGCCCCTGAACCCACTGTTATGCACACTTTCATGAATCGTTAATTCCTGCTGGGAAGCGCGATTGATATAAATAGATCTATTGGGGTGACTCCCCCGTTCGGTTGGCCAGACGGGTCAATGCGGGCGAATATCAAGTCGGATTACGAGTGTATTGTGTTAAACACTCGCTATGGGCCCCTGATTATTATTTATGTGCTACATGTAGCGCACTGAACTGTCGAGCTTTGATTGCATGAACTTAGTGCTAGCGTAATAGACATTTACCTTTGTGTGACATTATATTCGTTGTAATGATCACATACTTTGCCTATGATCCAACTTTATGTCTAATACTTATGGCCTACTTTAATGATTCTTTTTATGACACTGTTAGTAAAACTGTGGTCACTAATTTTGAACTTGATTTGCATCTGAACAATTATTCACACTGGAAAACCTTGTGTCCACTTTATTAATTTACCTAAAGGTAAACTTTATTTTCATGACATTGTGAGCGATACAATGGTCACAAAACTTTTTATTGAACTCACATTGTTTTTACTATTTTATTATAAACCTATGAACTCACAAACCTCGTGTTGACGTTTTTAGCATGTATTTTCAGGTTTAAGGCGATAGCTAACTGTTGAAGGCTTTTGCCATGGCATGGCATGGTCATAGATGACTCAGATATAATTGGGACCGCTTAAACTCTTTTATGGGCCAATATTTCCCGCACTATTTCCAAATGATATGAACATAATACTTTTGATTTATCAGGTTTCTTACTACAAAGCTGTTATTCTATACTTTATGTTGTGATACCAATTGAGTAGCACCCTAGTGACATGTATGCTTCCGTTGGACCCGTATTTTGGGGGTGCTACACTCATCAAGTAAAATATATGATTTCTTATAGCCTTAAGAGACAACCAGCATCTAAAATTTTATACTTTTGTTATTTTTTAGAATGTTGTTTGTTACTTTTTGCATTAATTAATAAATAACTTTTGTTATTGTTTACAATGTTGTTTGTTAATTTTTGCACTAACAGTGGACTACAACTACGCAATGCATTCTGCCTTTTTATTACCCGAATTGACCCGATAACCTAACCCGATATAACCCGAACCCTATAAGACCCGAACCCGATAACCCGAATCCTAATAGGGCCGGGTTGCGGGTCATATATTTTTATTCCAAAACCCGATTCAACCAGACCCGATACACCCGATAACCCGACCCGATAACACCCCTACTTGAAGGCCACATGTATTCTTGTATCTGTATTGTGTAAGTTGTCCTAATAACCCAATGTGACAGGTGGCTCAAGAAACAATACCATTGTCTCCGGCTCTACAAACACCAACATTATTGGTGACCCAACAAACACAAGCATCATCGGCAGTGGACGATGCTAGAAAAGCTAAAGAAGAGCTGGAAAAAAGACTTGATAACTTTAAACATGTTGTTTTTAGGAAACAACCATGTGTGAAAGCTGCCTATACTCGTTGGACATCCCGTAATGATGATACAGCTAACCACATTCTTGAAGTTCCTGGCGGGATGATTGCAGGGCATGAAGATAGGTTTCATGTCTCAATTTCTACAGACGACATAATGAGTTTATATGAAATTAGATAGGCAGAATAGTAGCATTTTGTTATCTTTTGAGTGGTAAGTACATTAAAACTCTTATGCACATTTTTCACATTATTTCATATTTTTGTATATGCATAAATGTCTTGTAATTTTTCAAGGGCTTATGCAAAATGTTGTAGTCAAGAAATGATGACCGATGCGGATGTTTGAACCCTTATTCGATTGAAGGGAACTTATATCTTCAACCGGGTTCGGTTGTTAAAGATTACCTGACACGCACATTAAGCGTCTCGGACTATGATTTTATGTTAGCACCTTATGCTCAGGAGTATGTTATACTAGTTGCTTAAGCTCTAAATAGACGTTTTATGTGTTGATTGTCTTTGTTAACGTGTTAATGTCACTTTACTAGGGACCATTGGGTGTTGTTTGTTATATGCCCAAAACAACGCACGAGGTACATCCTGGATTCAAAAAATATGAGGCAAACAAAGACGGAGCGCACTTACTGGTTAACAAGCCATTTTCAAGAGTAATTCTTTTTTTCCGTAACTATCAAAAGATTTTCATTCGTTTTTACAATACTAACACATGGTTAATCTACTTTTAGTGTTGTTGGTAGCTACACATGGACAATGGCTATGGTAACTTTTCTCACTTTATAATATAAATACCACACATAAAAAACAATGATTAGTGTGTTGTTAATCGGATTGATAATCAAGAGGTTCTAACATGGAAGCTTTCTCCCCTTAGCACACCCTTTGCCAATTCTTTATCTGCTAGTTATATGATGTTTGCTTTGAGCCATAGTTATTGCACAAAAAGTTGCATTAATACATGTCTGTTTGTAGGATCAGCGAGTTCGACATATTTCCTCCCTTGGGCCTTTCCTATTATCACTTTACTCACTAGCAATGTCTACAAACTCAAAAACTAAAACAATAGTAGGAGTAATATGCAAATGTAACAAATATTCTTGTTACTGAAATAGCATAAATAATGTGTCTCTCAAAATATAACAACTTAATTGACAATAAAGTTTGGTATTCTCAGGTATATGTTCTAGAGATGTTTTGTGTTGCTTAAAATTGTGGCATCAAATTAGGGGCTGTTTGGATTAGGCGTGTACTGATGAGGCGAAAAATGAACCACTTTTAGGGGGTCATTTAAGCATGGAATTGAATTTATTTGATCAAATATTGCCCTAAATCGTTCCTTTTGTGATTTTAGGTACTTTGGGAGTGAAATCTGAAAAAGGAAGCAATTCAGACGTTTTTGGAGCATAAAAGTGAAGAAAACGCCAAAGACTTAATTTTCCATGCTGAGAATAGTACCTGACGGCGTCAAGAGGAAAATTATGATGGCGTCAAGAGTAAAAGTGGTGACGATCCAGTGCAAACCTGACGGCGTCACAACAAGGGCGTCAAGAGTTAATTTTGTGACGGCCTGCATAAGGAGACTACATGACGGCGTCAGACCCAGATCTAGGCAGTCCGAGGAACTATTTGGCGGCGAGATGACGGCGTCAGACATTTGTTCTTGACGCCGTCACCTTCTAAACTCTATATATAGTTTTCTATTTTTCATTCATTAGGGAGGAACTTGTGTGGAGAAACCCTAGGGCCGAACCTTGTACGTTTTTTACAGCTTTTTCAAGGGTTTTCAGCCCTTGAATCCTTTCATGTGCTATTGAGATAAGTCTTCTCTTAATTCAATCAATATGTCTATGTGTTGGTTGTCTATATCTTGTGCTTGTCTTAATTTCAACATGCTAGGCTAGATCTATCTTGTGTTAGCTTAGATCTAATGAAACCTAGATGTTAATTATGTGTTGATTACTTGTTTATGGTTGTATTGGATGAATGATTTCAATGTTAGGCTTAAGAAAACTGGCAGATCTCCATTGTGTAACATGCTTGAACGTCTTAGAAAACATGAACCGATGAGTACTAGGTTTTATTGGTTGTATTTAATGCATGAGTAAATTCTAATGATCCCATGTTAGGAGCTTCTTAGCCGGCTCGACATATGAGTGAAGTAGGCACTCATAGGATTGGGGAAGTAAGTACGCCACCCCATGAATGGTATTAAGGAATACAATCCGTCATCCACGCAACTATAACAAGTAATTAACGTGTAAAAGATATCTAGGGAGTAGTGAAATCTAAGTAAACACAATTTTCCCACATATTGCTCACAACTTTAGTATAATTGAGTTTTATTTTCATTTTAGTATTTTATTTTGATTGCATCTTAGTTTTGGGTTAGTTGACTAGCAACTAATTCCGCCAAACTCCTTCAAAACCCGAGATTTTAATTTGCTTTTTAAAAAAATATAAAAATACAAAAAGAATCATCCCTCATCTCTAGACCTAGTCTTTAGGTTTTCTAATCCTAGCAACACTATTCCTAGCTGAACGATCAATCCCCCGATACTTGTCATTATACTATACTACATCGATCAGGTACACTGCCTGGTGGGGGTTGTAAGCTTCTCGAGATCCCTCGAGAGGTAAAGCCTGGTGCAAACCCCATGCATCAAGTTTTTGGCGCCGCTGCCTGGGGAATAGTTATTGTCTAGGTTAGAATCTCTTTTTATTAGGTCTACTTGCTAGATTCCTTTCTAGTAAGATTTTATTTTTATTTTCTAGGTTCTCTTTAGTCTATCTTTTCTTTGTGTCTTTGTTTGTAAAAACCTTTCCATTGACTATTCCATTAGCCGTTATGGAGAACGCGAATCCACCATACTACCAACCACGAAATTCACCCACTCCAAATGACATTTTGATGTTTAAACAACATGAGGATGAACCTATCTATGATGCATGGGCTCGTTTTAAATATTTACTCCGAAAAGTCCCTCATCATAATTTCGATCTGTGGTCCCAAATTGAAATATTTTACCATCGTGTCGACCACTATACCAAAATGGACATTGACCATGCCGCAGATGGGGACCTTTGGGGATTAATTGTTGATGAAGCATGGGAAACCATAGAGAATTGTGCCAGACTTGCCAAAAAAATGGACAACCCAACAAACATGGTTACGGATCAATTGATAGCAAGTTTAAGGGAACAGGCAAGAAGATTGTTTGGGGATAAGCGTATAGATGAGATAGCTGGGTGCACGAAGTGGTTTGATTTCACTACAATACAAGCTGAACACATTGGTAATCTTGATAAGATGGAGGATAGAGATGAAAATCTAAGCCCACCAAGTACCCCACAAGTCCTACCATCATTTGAGGCATACACACCGCCCGTGACTTATTCAGATGAAGTAGAAAAGACTATAGGAACCCCAATAGAGGTAGAACCTTTGAACCAAACACAACTAGAGGATATATGTTTGAATACTTATAATGATAACCTTACTCTTAGTTCTAGGGAAGTTCCTAGTTTTGATGAACCGGAGCCTCAACCAAAACCGTTACCTAATCTTCCATCCTTGGATGAAAATTTAGGAATTGAAATAGGTTCCGATCCACCCATCAAACCATATAGTCCGGGCAGTCTTAGGACAAAGGTAATGGACTCTAAGCCTTGTAGAGAGGAAGCCAACATAGGAGTGGAACATAACCTTACATACTTACATCACCCATTCATAATTGATCACAAGAAATATTATGGGTTTAAACCGGGTTTATTAGGTCAAGATGGATTCCCAACTAGGAGTCTCTCGAAGTTGATAGAAAATGATCCCTTTCTAAGAGAAAATCTTAATTCGCCCACTAACCTAATTGAATTAGGTAAGGTTATGATGATAGGAGCACAGCCCTTTGAGCATATAATTCATCCACCATTCTTTCCTCACGTGGCATACTTCCACCGAGATGATGTGTATCGATACTATCACCCGCACTTAATCCTAAGTGTAGGGAAAACCTCACCTTTATCCGTGAAATAAGGGTAGAGTCAGGCTCGTGACTCGAACAAAGATAAGCGTTTATTGGGAGGCAACCCAAGCTTTATTTATTTGTGTGATTTTTATTTTGTTTGTTTGTTATTTGCTTCCGTATGCATGCTTTATTTTTATTGTTGGTAAATCATGTTTCAAAACTAAAATAGTGGAAATACTTTGTTTTGTTGTTTGACCTAGTCTTAACTTCATCCAAAGGTATTTTTCCAAAAGATAAGTGTAAGGGGAAACCCCAAATATGGTTTTAAGAAACAAACCGATCATGATTCTCCACAATATTAAGTGAGCATGTATATTCGTATTTGTTATAGTCAAATGCTTGTATCGAGTCATAATGATGTTTTGCAGGATTTTCCAGGAAGTAGAACCAAGTTTTTCCAGAAATTTTCCGGAAACTTAACATAAGAATTTCTGCAGGTCACTTCTGATGGCGTCATGAGTTTACTCTTGACGGCGTCACGTGTAAAAATCTGGAAATTTTACCAGTTTTGTTTTTCTAACGGAGTCTTAAAGTTTTTGTTGAATTATTAGTTTTATAATCTCCAGGAAATCTGCAAACATCATTCCACAAGCATTATATCTTATTTTGTTTTATAGGATTTAGTAGCATATGTAGATTGCCGCCGATTTTATGCGAGGTTGCCTTGTCTGTTTTCTTAGGATTTACAGGTTGTGTATGACAAGAAGATGATTTATTTTTCTGGAAGGGAAGCTTTGATTGTTCATTTTCTTGGAGGAAGATCTAACCTGGCCACCTTATTATCCATACCGAGCGAATCAGGGGAGTATTTGATTTCATTCGTTTTACTTATTTCACTTTTACATTCTTTACTTGAACATTGGGGACAATGTTCATCCTAAGTGTAAGGGGAGGGTAAAATGATGATACCTTACAGATACACTTTCGGTTGAGTTTGTTTGTTTGATAGTAGATGTGTAATAAAACTATGAGAAATACTTGTTAGTGCAATTTTAGCGCCAAATTTAAAATTTTTTACAACATTTAGGAGTGAAAATTTAGCCATAACAAGCGTCTCATGGATAGGAGATTGTATGACTAGCACATAACCGTATCATTCAGAAAAATTTTCCACCCAAATATGTGAGGTTCGCCTTTAGATTTGATAGGAAAAGCATTTACTATTAGTGCTTATGAGTGTACCGGTAGCATTTAGATTCTAGAACTTGCGTTAGTGATGCAGCCCGAGACCGCTAGTGAGACTACATTCGTGTAGTAGGATTTACTACATGATAAGAGGCATTAGGATCACCCTTGTGTTAAACCCGTATTACAATTACTTGACCATTTAAGTCATATTACTTGGCTAGTTAAGTAAACTAATTTTTCCCACACCTTAGCGTTGTACTCATTTTTAGTACACGAAACCCCTAGTACACCCCTCCGAGCCTATATTTTTGTTTCTAACTTTAAGCATTTTACTTAAAGGAAGAATTTGTTACACCCCACTTAAATGTACACCCAAATCGCCTTAGCCTTCCGTGTATGCGCTCATTTTTAGTGTATTATTGTTATTTGTTAAACCCTAAGTTAATTATCTAATTGATTACATGGTTGCTAAGTCGAGTCATATCATTGTACATATTGTTTTGGGACGATTGGGACTCATGGGTAAAGTACTTATTTTATGGAGTAATGGGGAAGAACATCATATATTACCCCCGCATGTGCATTAATCTTAAAAGTACTCCAAGTGTTTTGATTTTCTTAATTCGAGTCATTAGATTAGTTTATTATAAAGTATGTAAAGATTCAAGTGTAAGGGGAATTTACATTCCCTACGATGTATTATTTTGGATGAAAGGGTAAGAGTGTATGCAAAAAAAAAAAGAAAAAAAAAAGAAAAAACATACGGACTACCATCCCTTTTTATTCTATGTTTATTTTATGTTTTTGTTATTTTTCATTTATTAGCTTAAGTCGAGTCTAGTCTTGGCTTAGCAACGCCATATTGTACATGTAATTAACCAAGATTGTTAACTCGCCACCAATAAAGACTGCCTATATCCAACAAAACCGTGTATTTCATATCCCTACACCTAACGTTGCAACCCATTGAAAGACCTCTTTGACAATTTATCCTAGGGGCTTATGCCATGTGGTGGAGGTTTGATCCTTTCCCAAGCCTACGGTAATCTATTTTGCTATGACATGTAGTGAGAGATGTTTTCCATTTCCATAATGTGATATTACTTTATTACACCCGAGAGATATGAGTATCTAAACACTATTTATGAGTTGTTAGTATATGACCTCCGTGCTTGTCTTTGGTTTTTGGTGGAATGATTATTTGTTGTAATTACTTTTATATTAGTGTTAAATGACCCCTAACTTGTATTTTGATTAGAATAAAAGCGCATTTGCTTGAGGACAAGCAAATCTCAAGTGTAAGGGTATATGATGAGGCGAAAAATGAACCACTTTTAGGGGGTCATTTAAGCCCGGAATTGAATTTATTTGATCAAATATTGCCCTAAATCGTTCCTTTTGTGATTTTAGGTACTTTGGGAGTGAAATCTGAAAAAGGAAGCAATTCGGACGTTTTTGGAGCATAAAAGTGAAGAAAACGCCAAAGACTTAATTTTCCATGCTGAGAACAGTACCTGACGGCGTCAAGAGGAAAATTATGATGGCGTCAAGAGTAAAAGTGGTGACGATCCAGTGCAAACCTGACGGCGTCACAACAAGGGCGTCAAGAGTTAATTTTGTGACGGCCTGCGTAAGGAGACTACATGACGGCGTCAGACCCAGATCTAGGCAGTCCGAGGAACTATTTGGCGGCGAGATGACGGCGTCAGACATTTGTTCTTGACGCCGTCACCTTCTAAAATCTATATATAGTTTTCTATTTTTCATTCATTAGGGAGGAACTTGTGTGGAGAAACCCTAGGGCCGAACCTTGTACGTATTTTACAGCTTTTTCAAGGGTTTTCAACCCTTGAATCCTTTCATGTGCTATTGAGATAAGTCTTCTCTTAATTCAATCAATATGTCTATGTGTTGGTTGTCTATATCTTGTGCTTGTCTTAATTTCAACATGCTAGGCTAGATCTATCTTGTGTTTGCTTAGATCTAATGAAACCTAGATGTTAATTATGTGTTGATTACTTGTTTATGGTTGTATTGGATGAATGATTTCAATGTTAGGCTTAAGAAAACTGGCAGATCTCCATTGTGTAACATGCTTGAACGTCTTAGGAAACATGAACCGATGTGTACTAGGTTTTATTGGTTGTATTTAATGCATGAGTAAATTCTAATGATCCCATGTTAGGAGCTTCTTAGCCGGCTCGACATAGGAGTGAAGTAGGCACTCATAGGATTGGGGAAGTAAGCACGCCACCCCATGAATGGTATTAAGGAATACAATCCGTCATCCACGCAACTATAACAAGTAATTAACGTGTAAAAGATATCTAGGGAGTAGTGAAATCTAAGTAAACACAATTTTCCCACATATTGCTCACAACTTTAGTATAATTTAGTTTTATTTTCATTTTAGTATTTTATTTTGATTGCATCTTAGTTTTGGGTTAGTTGACTAGCAACTAATTCCGCCAAACTCCTTCAAAACCCGAGATTTTAATTTGCTTTCTAAAAAAATATAAAAATACAAAAAGAATCATCCCTCATCTCTAGACCTAGTCTTGAGGTTTTCTAATCCTAGCGACACTATTCCTAGCTGAACGATCAATCCCCTGGTACTTGTCATTATACAATACTACATCGATCAGGTACACTGCCTGGTGGGGGTTGTAAGCTTCTCGAGATCCCTCGATAGGTAAAGCCTGGTGCAAACCCCACACATCATGTACTTACGCCTGCTTTAAGACACAGAACTGAACTTGACACTGGTTATTTAGTGGTTGTTTGCTACTCATTTTGGGCTGATGTTTTCCTTCTAGATACTTTTTGATGCAAATAAGAGAGATTACAACAGAAATATTATGTGACAATCATCATGTTCTATATTAATTTAACTAGCAAGGGGTTAAATACTACTTAGATCATTAACATTATATAGAAGTACAAGTAAATGATAAGCTATTGCACAAATTAGCGTCAATTGCATATTGAGGATGTGTAAAGTCTCGCCAATCTGTCACTTTAGACCATAGAAGAATAGCGTTAGCACACCTAAAACACATAAACACCAATTTTGACAAGTTATTATGAGTAGGCAGCCTTGTAAGGAGAACCGCAAAAAAAAATGTTATTTTCAAATGAGATCAGGTTGTTCCATGTAAATATGGAGCGCAAGTTAGGTAGTAGTTGAGCATCTAGTTTAACCCTCAGAGACTTAAGTGTGGAATTACCAGGGGCATTAAGGTCCCACCGAATCATGACAATTTATCTGATAGTTGAGTGGCAGCAAGGTCATTGCTATTTGCTAGTTGCTACTTGCAGTAAGTTCTTGCTACGGAAACAAACAACCGAACAACTAGTGATATTTTCCATTATATTATACAATGTTTTGATTGCTTATTCTCATCGTATTAATTGTAGTGCAATCAACAACAACGCGACTCGGATGCTGGTTATTATGTCATGAGATGGATGTACGACTTTGTGAACACTCATCAGCTTCACTTCCCTTCAATAGTGTGTATCCATGAGCTCTTTTTTTTTACTATCTTTCTATATTGTTTATATATAATATTTAAGTATTTTTTATATCTTTTTAACATATAGATCATGTGGACATGTCAACGCCACCTTGTTGAAAAAGATATCGATCGAACTGTGGAGTAGTGGCATACAATGTGTCCTATTTGATTATGGATGAAGTGCTTATTAGATACACATTATCAGCTGTCACGTGGTTTTGCTAAGTTAGGGGCTGTTTGGACTTATATTTAGAAAAAATTACACGGATGGTCCTTGTGGTTTACACAGATTTCATGTTTAGTCCCTATTTCATTTTAATTACATCAGAGATACCTAGTTATTTGCAATGTTAGTCCACCATTAATATTTTTTGCACCGTTAGTCCTTATTTTCTAAAAAAGTCCTCATTTTTTTGCATCGTTAGTCCCTCCGTTAATATTTAGAACCGTTGTCAATCTTTTTACGTTTTTGTCCATTTTTTAACGTTTTCATCCATTTTTTTAACGTTTTCGTCCATTTTTTTTTACGTTTTTGTCTATCTTTTTACGTTTTCGTCTATTTTTTTACGTTCTCGTCCGTTTTTTAACGTTTTCGTCCATTTTTTTTATGTTTTCGTCAAACTTTTTATGTTTTCGTCCATTTTTTACGTTCTCGTCCATTTTTTAACGTTTTCGTCTATTTTTTTTACGTTTTTGTCAATCTTTTTATGTTTTCGTCCATTTTTTTACGTTCTCGTTCGCTTTTTAACGTTTTCGTCAATTTTTTTACATTTTCGTCCGCTTTTTTATGTTTTTGTCTGTTTTCTTATGTTTATATCCGTTTTCACCATTTTTTTTTACGTTTTCGCCTGTTTTTTTTTGTGATTAGGAAAGTATACTAAAAGCAAGGTTATAAATAGCGTGAGGCGTGGCGTGGCGGCAAGGTCAAGCCTCAAGCATTAGCATGAGGCGTGGCGGTATGGCATTTTTAAGGCGTGAATTAAGGCGGCAAAAAATATTTATAGATTTATAGATTTATCTTATATTTCATTAGTATATCATATTTCATAAACATCGAGTTTACAAAAAGTGATATACATAAGCAATAAAGTCAAGAAACTCTCTTTACATTTGTAATCTTCTTCAAATACTACTAAACCCCTAAACGCCAAATACCAGTAAACCTCAAATACGATGCCCAAATTCCAATTACTAGTAAATCCCTTAAACGTCTCAAATACCAGTGTGGAAAACTAGAATGGGGATTGAATAGTTTTACGTCTTTTTTATTTTATTATGAAAACTTAGTTTAGTTTTAAAACCTTGTTTACTTTTAAACTTTGATTCGATCTTATGTGAACTCAAATCTTAAACAATATGAACAACTATATCTAAGTATGAACAATAATAATAATGTAAGCGAAGTATGTGAAATCAACAAATGCATAATATAAACAATTATAGCTATATACGAAAGATAAGTAAGTAAATGTTTATTTTGTAATTCTTAATTATATTTTGTATGAAAACTATACTTGATCGAAATGATCAATTATATGTATGTTACCTTTTTAGTTTGATTGTAAAAACTTTGTTTTGTGAATGAAACTTTTGTTTGATCTCTAAGTGAAATCAACACTAGGACTATATGAGCAACAATATATATATATATATATATATATATATATATATATATATATATATATATATATATATATATATATACTAGCTTTCAAAGCCCGCCCGATGGGCGGGCATGACTTATAATTATCATTTTGAAAAAATAAATTAACGAAAAAAAAGATATAAACAAACAAATTTTTTTATTAAATGCATTAAGAATGAAAAGAAATAAACGGTTATCGAGTATGAGAGAAAAAAAGTTTCAAAGTGGTACGGAAGAAGAAAGTATCAAAGCATAGCCTGTTCGATGGGCAAGCAAGCCTTATAATTATCGTTAAAAATAACTTAAGTTAACAAAAAAAATAAGGTATAGGTATAACAACACTCGAATGAGTATTTCTAGGATATTATCTGAATGGGGACCATTCCTTCGGGTACTTGTTGCGTCTGCATCCCTTTATTCTTTTTGTTCAAGCTCTACTGTGATGTTTCTACTCTGTGCATTCAGATACATTTATTATTATGGAGTAATAAATTAAAAAAACAAAACAGTAATTATAGATCACCCCTGACACCCATTTATCCATATTAACCAATTAACTTACCTGCCCATTTTCACTCGTGAATATCCCACGAGATCCTGACTTTTTCCACCTCCTGAACTTCGGTTACGATGGTCCTACCAGGTGATGTAACATTGTCTCACTAAGTTGGATACTTCCTTGCATGTACATGTACATGTCATGGACAATATCATACCAATGCCACATATTAGCATAGATAGATAAAAGTCATTAAGACACCAAAAACAGTAGTAAACAAAAATGTATTAAACCTTTTTTATATCATCACAAGGTTTAACAAAGGTATTCTGAATGAAATAAAAGTGTTTCAATACATATACACATATCAACTTGCAATGTTAGATTGTCACATTTTGTAGAACAATTTTCAAGTGGCTAAAGTACTTACATGACTATCGGGCCATATTTGATCCGGCAACCGCTTCCTAAGCGCATTTATATACATCAGTGATTGTATTAGCAGCTTATAAAAGCAAAACAATATATATACAATTTTATAATAATCATTCAAAAGCACACTAAAGATAGAAGTATCATATTTGTCTATAAAAGCTAGCCAATTATTATCAACATATTTGTTGTTGGAACCTCACCACCAGACCCTTGCAGCTCCTCCTAAGCCCACACCATCAGGTTTCAAACCACCTGAACTTGACCCAAACACCCATCACACATCTATGTAGGAAGCCCGAGTAGGTTTCTAAGAAAAGCATAAGTGGTAGAGTTCTATGTCATAACAGGTAGGTTGCTAAGAAAAGCACAAGTAGAAGAGTTCTGTGTCATCTTTCAAAAATACTGCAAATGCATCATCACTATTCATGATCTATTCACATAAAAAATAAAAGTTATTTGTAAAATAAAGATATAAAAGAGCACTCAGTAGCGTATACCATGTGTTAGTAGCCTTCACAAGCATATATTAGCTTCTTAAGCGTAGCTTAAATAGTATATGGTTATCTAAGTCTTATTTATGATTTTTCTTTCCTTGTTGCCTCCTTTGAAACTTTGAATTCATCCTATTGTCAATAGCTTCTTCTGCACAATAGAAGTTGTAAGCATGTACCATGAGTTCCTCAGTGGTAGTTGGAAGCTTGTCCTATGCTAGTGCATATTTTCGGTGGCCGTAGAGGAAGGCATAGATAATTATCTGGTAATATCGTTCCTCGATGTCTAGGATTGCTTCATTAAACCGTTCAACAAACTCGTTGAGGGGCTCATTACAGTCTTGTTTGATATCAACCAACTCATAATAACCTGCTAAGTAACTATACGAAAGAAGTAAAAAGGTATATATTGACAAATTAAACAAAAGAATGATATTCAGTGAGAAGCTGTGATAGACCAACATAACTTGGATGTAGATAGATATACACTTGTTGGGCAATGTGCTGATTTTCTTAAATCAGTTTTGTAGCGTGGCATCATTTAATTATTTGACAACCATTCCTTAATGGTGTAATTTCATTAAATCTCAATTTTCTTAAATTGATTCCATATTCGTTAACACTGGCGGGCATCAAAATTGGAATTATTCTTTATGAATAACTTTAATGAATCAATCAACTTCACCATGATCACAGTTATTCCTCGAGGAGTCTTCCTAAAGCTTTCTTCCTGTTGCAACGTCAGGTATTTTCATAAAAAAAATAGATCAAGAAATACCATAATATGTACTCATACAAAGCCATTTTAGAGTCAAATGTTGCTCATTAAAAAGTACAATTATGTATAGAATCCTGTAGACGTGCGCTCAAATACATCCCCATGCCTTCTTAGAACGTACAATGAGGACATTTAACAATATGAAATTTCACTGGTCAAACAATCAGTTTCATACCAACTGAAAGAAAGCTGAATATCTAAGGCTAAATTAAGATTTTAGCTGTCGATCAATTCGAGAACTTTAATATTCATTTAAAAAGCATGTTTAATATTCATTTACAAAGCATGTTTAATCTGTCGATAAAATTTTTTATTAAATTAAATTTTCATACACAACCATTTGAGTGTGATATAAAAACTGATGTTTTTACTCTAATTATTCAAAATAAGCTAATGTACATCCAAAGACATCTACATTCTATTTAGATGCAAAGAAATAACTTTGCTTACCTGGCTTCCCATTCCAGAAGGCATGCCTTTTAAGTAGACATGATATATAGTGGTTAGCATTAAGTGGTGTGCTTGATGCTCCGAACATGAGGGGGTTTAGATCCATTTCGTCAATTTCAGGTATGTTTAGGGGCTAAAACAAATACACAAATATCAAATGGATTAAGACTTGATCTATCATCCACCCACGATAGTAGCTAAATAGTCAAACCATCTACTGTCACTAATTGGTTGTTGTTCTTCTTTAGGTTGTTTCGGTTCTAAATCTTTTGAGGGAAGGAGTACGACTTCCATAAGTATCTAATAGAGTTTAGCAACGTGAATGTAAATAATGATCAGACTATGTACCTAAGTAATAAATATTGATATATCGTTGGTGACTTTAGTAATTTATGTGCTTTTAAAGCTTACCCTTTCGTTTTCCCCAACATTGCGGAAACCTTCTACATGTTGAAGTTGGTACTCGACATAATCTTGATCATCTGATGGTAATGGTACGTAGGTGTGGCCTTTGGGAAACTCAAAGTTGATCACTTTAGAAGATGACGGAGTAGGATTGATTGTAGTTCCTTTGTCCGGAAGCAACAACATAAGTAAACTTCATCATTCAAATGAATGTAAAAGACTTTTGACCAAGATAAAAATATTTTATTTGTCAAATAAGAGCGATCTTTAGATGATACCTCGGAATTACATTGTTTATCTGTTGAAGACATATTTGAAGGGACATGAAATTTGAGAGAGAACATTGTCTGAGTTTCCGAAAAGAATGTAGGGAAAACACACAGATATACAAAAAAACAGAAGGGACAAAATTCTTAAAGCAAATTACTAACCTCAGAACATAGCAAATTCACATATAAATGGGTCAATTCATGTTGTATCTTATCAATGAGTCAACCTTGTCAAATAGAAAGAAAAAAAGGCACTTGGAACATAGCATTTAAAACTTAAATTATTTGAATTAGAATACGCTGGTATCATATCTAATATATTAGTAAGTTGTTCCAAGATTAAATATATTGAGCTGCAAAAAGCATGGCTAAAATCTTACTAAAGCTTTTACCTTGGACTTGGACTTGGTGAATCAACTGCCACCAATATAGCAGCCTTGTCAATTTTAGGGGGCTTCTAGGGTTCAAGGATAGACGCTAATTCAAAAAACCTAAAAGTAATGTTATATTGTGATCATGAAAAAAGGACATGATGTGTAAGGTAAAGAGTATGACATACTTATCGTTATACCTTGTAATGCAATTCTTACGGGAGGGTATGGTTATTTGTTGTCTTGATCTGCAATCACAAATGATAGTTGAGGAAAAAGTATCAGCTATTAGCATCATAAGATATTGACCTCACTATAATTATAGATGTTTCCTAAGGGTAAACATAATTGTATCCCACTGAATCATAATTATGTTTAATTTGGGTTAAGCTAAGTGACTTGACTGAGAATGAATTGGCTAAGTATGCTAAAAGTCATCCATTGCACGTTCAAATACGTAATAATCCCTCAAGTCACTTCATAATAAAGGTCAGAAGATTTTGCAATAATACAATTTGATAGCTCAACGTTGCACTAAAACTTAGCCAGGACCACCCTAATTATGCCACCTCTATGAAATACCATGCAAATCTTGTGGAAGGGACAAACTAACCCATCATTTACAACAAAAGTTTATGAACAAAACTCTGCATTATTGATTTCATGACTACTCTAATATTATGTGAAAGAAATACTTTTTCAGCGGAAGATACACTTCCAGAAGTTTTTCCAGCACTTAACCTGCTAATTAAGCCTTTCATAGTAGTGATTTCAATTCCTTCTCCCAAGTTGTAAATTAAGGTTCCATCCATGTAGCCTTACCAATTATGTTATCAGAACATTTCGCTTCTGAATTTTCCATAAACACCAATGTGAGTCTCCACTATCATTCTTATTATGATAGCCTTTTAAGCTACGTAAATCGTGTTTAGATCAATATGATTCTTAGGTTCATCCAAGAGCAATAAATCGGGACCCTGCAAAGATCAACATACTCAATCAACCCATAGTCCCGTTCATACTGATGTGAGTCTCTAATTTACAAAACTAATCCAAACACCTCATTATAAATATCGTGTCTCAACTTCTAATATACAAATGTGACCATTATATTATTTACTTAAATAGACTTACTGGTCGCCATATTAGCCGGAGGTAACTTTGTTGTCAAGTATAAGAAACCGAAAATCAATTTCCCATACGTACTATCCGAAGCCTTCGAACATCGACATCAACATAACAACAATTTAATGCACTTTTATAGTTGTATGATAAGTTGCAAACAAATATTTTTATAAGTTATGAAATCCAATATATATATTGATAAAATTTTTATATTGAATCCTTAGCAATACATGTTTACAAAAGAAAGAGGGTCTCAATTTATGGAGTTTTATGCTGCAACAGACAACTTGAGCATTCACGATCTGTATAGTGTCTCTACCAACCTGATGATTTCATTTTTTGATTCGTAAGCTACTTGAGTCTGGTCATCAAGATTCACGATAAACTTATCTAACACAGATTATGTCCCATCACTATTGTAACCTCCAACATTCTCGATCAATATGCCAATGCCAATGCAAACCCCACAGCATGGTATAGGATCTTGATCACGTGTCATTTGCTCCATCCCTCTTCTCCCCTTCCATAAACTGTGAGATCAATACCCAACGCTAACCCCCTGCACAACATAATTATTAATGTTAAAAGTTGAAAAAAATCATAATGATTGAAGGTGGCAAAATGTTGGTGGTTGACCAGGTTCAATTCAGTAACGGGTCAAAACATATAGATTTGAGTTGGTTGGGTTAGCCAAAACACTTTTTTTTGTCCAACTCTTAATAACTTACTAATGTGCAAAAAATGGTTAAAAAGAAACATATTTTTCAAATATTAGTAATCCTGTTAGCATAATAATTTTAGAAGTTCTACACAATAACCTGATTCGACCTACGCATAATTACAAAAGTGGATTTAGGGATATAATGATTTTACATATTAAAAGAAGCAATTTGAAATCATAAATTCACCTTATGATCTTTGTGCTGTTGTGTCTCGTGAGCACACACTAACATATCTGTTGCTTTCTCACTCGGAGTCCCGACCATTAATAGACCCATACTAATAGCAGCCACTTCACCCGCAACAGCATTGTCTATATACAACATAGTATTTAATTCATTATAAATACTTTTTTTCAGAAATGCTTAGAAGACAAGCACCTCAACATTAGTATTGTGCATTTGCATATATTGTTGCACTGTGGCAACAACTGTCCCTCGTCTACATCAATTCCTTTATTGTATTAAGAATAAGTAAATCCAACCTATTTAAAGATTCATAACAATATGAAATTATTCTAAACTAAAATATCAAACATGTATACCGCGGTATGTAGTCCATTGTTTTCGAAAATTCTAAAGAAGATAGCAGCTTGTTTAGTTAATTCATTAGACACCAAAGCTAACAACCCAAACGGTCCAAATTTTCCTTTCTTTGATGCATCCATTTTTACTGCAGGTAAGCCGCGGATCAATCCAGCTATGGTGCATTTCTTTGGCCTCTTCTAGATCAGTTAGTTTCAATGAAATATTCACATCCGCCTATCAAATATAAAATTTTACATTTTAGTCTTATACCGTTCGTGCCCCTTAGAGCCACTTAACTCGCTTTCAAGAATAAGAATCCCAGTGATATAAAGGTCCTGAATGTCGAGTGGAATTGTTGAGCCTTTCCTCAAACCAAAAGCGTGCGTGACAGCTTCTGCATACACAACTGCAGGAACCAAACGCTTTATACTCAATTGAGGCCCTTCATGGAAAATAAAGAAACTATACATCCATAATCAGGTTCACATAACAGGTTCAATATTGCTGCGTGACATATTAAAGCAATGGAAAATAGAAAAAAAAATGATGCAGCTTGTTACGTATGGATTACGTACGCATCCGGCCTATGTCGTAGACCCATCTGATTTGGCTCTTTGTAGAACTTCCATTTGGGATCCCATTGGGCGTGACACGTTTGTTGTCATTTGTGGTGCATTGTCTATTTCTGATACATCTATAATGATGGTCGCATAACAGACCTAATATCAGTGATTGAAATATTGTATGACAAACCAATAGAAAATAGAAGAAAAGCGCAATAGCTCGTCGCATATGGCTTACCTGTGCGTGCGACATGTGCTGCAGACATGTTTGCTGATCCTATTTGTGGAGCTGCCATTTATGGTCCCATTGGGCTCACCACATTTGCTCTCATTTGTGGCACAACCTCTATCTGTGATACACCTATAATAAGAATGAGATAACAGGTTTAGTGGAAAGGTAATTAAGAACATACCTATGTGGCAGGCTATATGTGTAGCTAATGTTTGTCGGAGTTCAACTGTCTAGAAGGTATATTACAAATCTATAAAACACATGATTCACCGTTGTAAAGTCAAAACTTTGGAAAAGGCTGAACCATAAACGTTATGAGAAATAAAAACAAATTCGAAGATATGTGAATCATCTTGCATCTGTAGTTTACATAGGTCTAAAAAAAAGTAGTGACTTGCCATGACTCTCTAACTTGAAGACTAATTAAGGCAATTTAAGTGAAGTAGGCTACATTCAGTGTATGGGAGTTAGAATAAAATAACAGTGGGTCACTTACATCTGTGCGATGTTGATGGTGTGATTGTTGCTCCACAGTCAGTTGTGGAACTCCCAGCTCTGAATTGTGTATGTCTGCAATTATCGGAGCATAAAAGGATCTGTAAAATGTCGGCCGAAAGTGACTAATTTGACAATGACTTGGCATAGTACTGGAAACCACCTGTGCGCATTTCTATGAACCTCCTTTTGCGAGTTGCATATGCAGGTCGGTTCCTCGTTGTGTTATTAGAAGCATTTGGGTGGCGTGTCCCGCTAACCACACCTGCAATCATAAAAAAAATTACAACCCCAATGTAAAACCTTGCTGCGCAGAATGTGCAAGAAACAAATATCGATATCACATTACCTTCAACCTACGTTGGTCGTTCTTTGGCTCACACTGGTGCATTTTCTATTATAAACATGTCAAAACTTTACGCTAAAACGATAAAATAGTAATAAATGAGTAAAATTTTAGCCTAACCAAGTGTAATGATGATCTTAATCCAGCAAGATGTATTTCCTATTGCATTCGATTACCGGTTCTTACAGGAAAAAGCAATTTTTGAAAAGCATTATGGGTTAAACCAACAAAGAGTTGCGCATTAAGAGTAGACATGCTGAATGGTGATGATATTTGTATCAGATTCCAGTTTATTCGGCTCTCAATGTCGACACAGGTTACCAAAAAAAGGTAAATAAATGTATAATGCGTAAGATCTTCAAATTGATATGTCACTCAAAATTTACTTGAAAGACTGCAGAAGACATATGATGTAACTCATTGCAAGTTTGTATTCCATTGTATTAAATCTTGGAGAACACATACCTTGATTTCAACATCATTAAGAATGATACCATTGATCAACCTTACACCGGCTCCTTATACCTGGAACTTCTGCATATCCAAAACACCAGACGTGTAATAAGAAAATGAATGTAATTTTGAGCTATAGATGAGTGCCATCATCTTAACTATGTAAATACAGAATGGCCTACAGACTATAACAATGTAAAAACACTGAAGGTGCTATGGAAGACAACCATGTAAAGAAAACCAAAGGTGTTACCAATGTAAGCAAATATAACAATAAATGTAACCAAGTCCGTTATTTTTTGATGAATGTGTAGGTTAATAATAGACTTACATCACGATCTTGTGTTTTTGATGCTGCTGCACATGCCCACTATAATAATTTCCCACGTTCCTGTATTATATAAACCGGTGTGTAAATTTATATATAAAAAAACATGATATTGGATGCAGTAATAGACTTAGTTCAGGAGTTGATGTATGTATCTATAATGCTATATATTAAATTATTAATGGGCTACATATCCTATATAAAGAAACTACATTGACATCATCGAAAACTATTGCATCTTTACTAACTTAATACGAAAACCAAAACAGTAGTTGTTACTGAATAAGAACATATATATATCGAATAAAATACTTTTAACATAAAATCAAAAGAGAAAAAAATAGTACCTTTTTGCAGTATAAGAATGAACACAGAGATTAGCTGGTAGCAAAAATAATATAAGCAAACAAAGGGATGACCTTAGACCAAAAGATGAGCATATAAAAAAGAAGAATATACAACTTACGTAGTGTTCTGATTCCTTGATATCCATTAGAGTTTCTTCGTAAGCCATTTTTTTGGGAATCCTGCAGGTAACAACAAAACATCATCTTTCATCATACCATAAAATAATAATAGTTCAAATAATAATTACGTGTGCTAACTTTTAAAATTCCATGTGAGGTCACTTCAAGTGAGATGATAAGGCCTGTCGAGTTGTATAACTCCACCACGCCAGAGAATTCTATTAACACATGTTAAATGAATTTATCTAATGTACTTTAAGTGCCAAAATCAGATGGAAAAAGGTTTAGGTTTTGACTACACACACCTTAAGGTCAAGCTTTTTCCAAACATACGATAAATCACATATGGACTTCAAGCAAACAGGGCAAGAATATCTGTGACATCATCAAGAACTTCAGCTCTATTCAATTATACCATTTTTTTCATTTCTAAATAAGACCTTTGATCACTTTTATATTCAGTTTTTAAACTTTTACCTGAGATAAAAAATAGCTCTCAACAATCAGTGATTATAAATCAAGTAATTCACAAATCTTGTTTACATTTTTATGTATGATACTTATAGGAAATTTATTATGAAGCTGCTCAAAATCCACAAGTCATGCATTAAAAAAATTCATATATTTTGAAGCTTGATATAAAAAATCATACCATCCAAGTCAAGAAACAACTCTAAAGAAATCTTAAAGCAGCTGCCTGAACAGATACTGAATATCGAGTTTCGGACAAAAACTTCACAGATATCAACTCAAAAAACTCGTCATTGTCCTGTAGAAAAATGGGCTTATGATCCACTGAGATTAGTTGCATAAAATGGTAAAAAGAGTTCCAATACCAATGTTTCCATAGTATTCAACATCCAAGTAGTTGGTTTGAAAGTTAAGCACTCATCACATTCATGGGGTTCAAGTAGTGTGTTCAATAGACCTTTTTCATATTTGACTTCCTTCACAACATCTTAAATGCTATTGATGTCTGCTGGATCAGCTCCAGCACACCAAATATACAGGCCGAAAGCACATATGATCTGCTAAGATAAATGAGTTATTCAAGTTTCATTCAAACTATAATGTGAAACCTAAGAATAATGCAACAAACATTATATTGTTTTCGCAATTTTTTTGTCTCCAGTGTACAACCTCATGTTCAAACAACCACGGTATATATAAGTGCTGAAATCACTAATCTTGGATTCACTGATGTATGTATCAGAATAACCATACAAAAACAAAATAATATGCACAAAAAGGATACATGCATGAGTCACTTACTGCTGTTAAACCTTAATGAGAGAATGAGAATCCAAAGTGCTTATTAATTTCATCTGATACTTATACAAAACGTACCACGTTAGCAGGAATGAAAACAAACAACCAACCATAATGCACTACAAAAGGTACATAAATTGTGAAAAGCAACAACCATGAAGCGACCAAATAATGGTGTTACGTTATCTAACAAATACTTGATCTCCATACAAATCTGCAAGCCGTTCAAATAAAGTCCTACCCAAGCCTGTGATGCAATTAACATAAACACTCGATTAACAAAAACAAATAGCTAAACCATGGATGAAGATACAGATAAAAAAACTAAACAAAGATGTGGAAAAATATGATCAAGGTTCAACATAACATGAATAAAGACTAATAAGAGCAACGAATCTGGTGATTTATTGACATTGTTAAAATTTTTGATGTGACCTAGAAACCTTTTGATATCGGATATTGAATTTCGTGTGTTTTTTGTGTGAGATGGAATAGGGTTTCACAAAATAACTTTAAAATCCTTATTATACTCGTTTTAAACCAGCTTCCTAAATTCCAACTAATTACTGGATATAATGTTATCCTTTATAGATTTGGAGCTACATAATCTAACCAAAAAAATGTAATGGTTCAGTGGTAAACATGCCGCATAACATCTACATGGTCTTGAGTTCGAATCCATGTAGGAATTTTTTTTGAAAAAAAAACGGAATTAATAAAAAAAATCAAATTTAATTATAAAAGTTGCTTACATGGCCAAAATGTGATGACATGGCTGATAATGAATTACTGGGCAATGAGGTGGCGTTTATGTGGCATTATCTACGTGTAATGCCTCCTGTTATATATAATATAAAGATATATATATATATATATATATATATATATATATATATATATATATATATATATATATATATATATATATTGTTATTACTTTCCATCTCTTACATATATATATATATATATATATATATATATATATATATATATATATATATATATATATATATATGTCTACGTCTACAAAAGTAATAACGATATAAGCAAGATAATAAGTAAGAGATGGAAAGATCTAACTGCGAGACAGGAGATTTATAGTGGTTCAGCTACAAGGACACCTTCCTTGCCCTACTCCACTCCTAGAGCACCTAACTCGAGAGTTTTCTTCATTATGTCAACAAGCTCCCTTATGGCGGAGAAAATGTAACAACCGTGGTTTTAGCAGGTCAGTTTGACTGATAGTCTTGACTCGGTTGACGTTTGTTTGGTGTGTCCTAGGTGATTGAAGTGATATATGTGTGTTATAAGTGAGTTTTAACACTAAATCCCTTTGCTTAAATGGTTATTATTGTGATTTGGAAAGTATGGATTTTGGGAAAGTTCATTTTGATCGCCTTTGTGGTGTAGAAATGACTTGTGTAGTTTTGGTGTTTTTGTGTTTTTGCGTAAAAAGTATTCGTTCAAGTGTTTATGCGTTAGTGAGTTACGAGGAGTTTGTTTTTATGAGTTATATTTCAAAAAGAGTGTGAAATTCTATTTTCGGAAACTTTGTTTTGAAAATGATAATTTTTTCGGTTTGTCGTAAAATTTAGGTTTATCACGTAAGACGTTAGTTATCGTTACGGGTTGTTATAAAATATCAAAAGTATATGGTTTTGAGTGTAATAATTTTATCTAATAAAAAATATATAAAATATATATGATATATAAAAATCGGCTGAATAGAGAAAAACATGGGAAAAGGAAACCCAATTTGAGCCCAAATACAATTCCTAGCAATAAGGAATCCTAGTCCAACCCAAACAAGCCCAACCCTTACCCATATAATCATAACCCACGACCCCAAAGCCATTTTTCTGCAAATTTGAGTCGATCACAAGGGCAAGAGAAGAGGAGAAAATTAGGGTTTATAGTTTTGAAGCTAAAATCAAGAATCAAGGTAAAATCTTTAAACCCTATGTTCAGTTAATTGATTAATTAATATAATTCATGTAATAATTATATGATGGATTAGGTTTTGTGTTAACTTCTGTAAATTAATGTTATTAAACATGTTGGGATCAATTAATGATAATAGTATGGTGATTGGTTAAGAGAATTGAGCGTAAAACATGCTAGTTATTGAGTTAAGGTTTTGACAGATTTGTAAGGCTGTAAAGATACGAGTGTATTTAACAGATGGTGAAGAGTTAGATTACGAATTTTTAGTCTAAATTGAAGTTTAATGAAAGAGATTTCCAAAAAGTCCAGCAACGATTGATTTCAAGGTCGGGAAGTTAGTCTTTTGATTTTTCTTTGTTAAGGTGTCAAAGCTGTTAAACCGGGACAGAATTTGGGTAAAAGTTTGATAGTGAATTGTGGGTGAAAAAATGGTATTTAGGTTAGCCCTTCTGGAATAGTTAAGTTTTAGGTTATCTTATACTACCACGAAAAGGATTTGCGATAAAAAGTTGTGAAAGTATTTTATTCTAATTAAAACTTTTTGGTGTGCGTTCATATCCGAATTTGGATAGTTGACAAGTTTGATTTTCTTGTGAGTACTTGTATGTGTTATTTGTCCATGGCCTTCTGGGATTAGCTTGTATGCTTATGAGAGACCATGGTGAATTTTTGGTGTGAGTTTTTGAGCTTTAATTGTCATGATTTCATGTAGGCGAATGTACCCTAAAATTCCGCGTTTTCTGATTTTAATAGTGCAAGAGATTTAGTGAGTGTTAGGCTATGGCTATTGATGAGTGTCTAAATACTCATCATTTTATACTAATCTGAACTGCCAAAACATACAAAAACACTCAAATACATATCAAAATACTTAAAATATCTTAAAGGTGTGTTTTATATGTTTCAAATGCAAAATATGCAAAAACAAATGAAAAACGTACAAAGTTTGCATAATTGGCAGTTTCAGTCCCTCAAGTTTCATAAATTGGCAAAACTAGTCCCTGGTTATTCTAAAAACATGAAAATGTCATCAAAGGTCCTTTTTAATCATAAAGTTACATATTTAGTCCTTTGGTGCAAAGTTTCACAAAATTACAAGTTTAGTCCCTGTACTTTGGAAATTGACAGAAATGGTCCCTGGGATGTAAAAACTTTGAGAAATTCAATTTTGCTCCCTGTACTAATAATCTTTTGCAGGTTTGGTCCTTATGTGAAAAGTTTGGTGGAATTACATAATCAGTCCCTGAAGTTTGGTGAATTGTCAGTTTTAGTCCCCGGGTATTTAAAAAATTAAAAATATCAAAAATACCCTAGTACTATTCATATATTGGCAATTATGGTCCTTTGAACAAATTTGGAATAATGCCACAAACAGCCCCTCAACTTTAACCAATTTACAACTTTGGTCCTTGTGTATTATTAAAACCAAACCGGACCAAAAATTAAACCAAATCCAAACCCAACACAACAACCTAGCCCAACCCTTTCTATCCTATTCCTAGGCCCAAAGTTACCAGCCCAGTCCACCCCCCCCCCTTGGTCAACCCGGTCAACAACACAAAACCAAAACCACCCCGTATCCTTCTTTCCCTCCTTCTCCATACCACCTCCCCTGCTAAACCATACCACCTTCCACCTCAACCCCCCACCTGTCAAACTTGCTCCCCACTCATTACACCTCACCCTACCCCATTAATACCCTTAAAACCCGTACACGCAACCCAACTGACCCTTGGACTAAATTGGCGCGTAAAAGCAAGTTTGAACGGTGTGGATGAGTTAGACCATATCAAGGGCTATGGATTGGTGGGAATTGTCTTGGTGGGTCCCACAAGCTCAGAAAACTGCTACAAAAGGGATAGGAAGCAAAAGAGAAGAAGTATTAGTTTTAGGTTTAGTTAATTGTAGTCGTATGTAGTGTAGTTCATAATTTTAGTTATAATTTCCATTAAAAACACTTGTATCAGTTTAATTTCATGTATAACAATCTTTAATAAAAGTCAATTTCAAGTTTCCTTGGTTGTTTCAGTTTATGCATTTTCAAAGATTGCTCAAAAATCTCAAATAATTATCTGTTGTTGTTAGTTGTTGTTAAGGGTGTTAATAAGCTTATATAAGCTCTGACAAAGCTTACAAAAGTTTTTATTAACCTTAAAATCCAGTTTAGTAGTGAAATCCAAAAATTCATGAAAAATCAAGAAAATCCAAAATAAATAAAAAATTAGTGGTTTAGGAAGATTTGAACTGAGCAAGGTGTGGAATTTGGATTGTTTCTGGTTTAGAATCCTATGGGGGATACTAGGTTATGATATGATTCACTAATTCTTGGTTTCTCAGTCACATACCTTTGTAAGCAACATTTCTCTTTTATGCTTTTTAGTTTGATTATGTTTGTATTGTTTGATTAAGTGTTCTTAGGTGTTTATTATATATTTGTTATTGATAATAAAGTTAAAAATCAGTTACTTGTTCATTGAAAATCACTTGTTCTCAAAATTGAAAATTACACAGTGCATGATTCAAACTTGACAAATCTGGATTTTATGCTTGTGTGGTGATTAATTCTTTCCCATTTGATCTTAGTTTATCATAGAATAGTGATAGGAATCAGTGTTTTTTGTTTAAAGTCACCATTAGCCTTGGAACTCATAGATTGATAAAGTTATAGGGGTGTTTGGCTCATGGTTGCTCAGTGAGTTTAACTGAGTTGGAGTGTGAATTTGTGATTCAAATTAGTAACTTAGGATCATACTAGCTCAGTCTAACCATAACTTGGTCACTTATACAATCAAAAAGTCAAAATCCATTACCAAGCCCTTGACAGTTAACTGTCAAGGATTTGGGATCTCACACCCATCACATTAGCTTATAACCATTAGCTCTAGCTTAATTTAGATTAGTTATAGCTTAAAACAACTTATTGAATCAGTAAGGAGTGTTAGAAATCCACATAAGTCAACCTAGCTCAATTTCATAAAAAAGTCAAAGTTGCCATTAGCAGATTTTCACAAATATTGGGAGATTTTTATAGATTTTAGTATTAGGCTTTAAGCTTTGAATTTTTTAGGTTTAACACTTTACCAGCTCAACTTTGGAATCTCACCATTTTTATATTTGTAGGATTTTTGTTGTGGGTCCTACACAACCCTAAACACCACTGCAAGGAGGATAACCTCCCCTGCATCAGCAGACTTGTTCACCACCACCACCTTTGGTGGTGTTTTGTGACCAACCCAGTGGGCCCCACCACCTCTAAATAGCTTTTACCAACCCCCCTCCTAGTAAAGAACTTAGTTTGACTTTTTATTTGACTTGAATCCAAGTGGACCCCACTTAAATCAGACCCAAAACATTGTCCCCATTCTGTGTTCAAAACAGATTTTGGATTAGCTTATTTTGGCTTTTTAGCTTATCTACTGAGCTTATTGAGTTAAATTAAGCTTTGACTAGTCCAACTAACCTATTAGAACCAGAATAAGCCTTAGTGGGTCCCACATAAGCTCATTTGAGCTTATTTCCCATTTAAGTCAACTAAAGTCAACTGTCTAGGATTATAGCTTATAACTAGCTTATTTTTAAGTTCTAAAATTATTGTTTTTATTAAAGTTACTTATTTTTATGTATAATAAAGTTTTGTAAAAGAAAAAAACCAGAAAAACCAATATAAAATTAAGTGATAGTTTCTATTTAATACAATTTAATTTTAATTTTCATTTTTACATTTTTATTAAGTAAGTTGTGTTTTTATATTTTTATTAATTTCATTTTAGGTTAAAGTATTTTTCATAATTTTCTTAGATTTTTATATTGTCATTTAGTATTTATTATAATTAATAATAGATTTATTGGTAATTAATTAATAAATAAATTTTAAATAGCATAATTAATTTTTATATAGCAACACCTATTTTTTATATTTTTCTTAGCTTTTATAAGTCATAATATAATTTTAGTAATTTTTCTAGAATTTTTACTGTTCATTTACTAGTTTTCATAATTTAAATAGTTTAATTAGATATTAATTACTAAATAGATTAATAATTAGTTAACTAGTTTAAAAATATATAAAATAAAGTTTTTATAATTTTTTAGGATTCCCATGATGGTTAATTAGATATATAAAATTTTTCATAATTTTCTAAGTTAGTTTAGTATTATTGGTAATTTAAATTATTTTAAATTGTTTAATTAATATAAATAGTTTTTAATTAATAAGAAATTCACAAAAAGACAAAAAGATTTATTTTTATTTTTTATACTTTCTTCAAGTTCTATTTTAAGTTTTAGAAATTATTTTTATAAGTTTTTAGTTTAATTTGTAGTATTTATAATTTTTAGTTTTTATTTAAGTTAGTTTTAATTAAATAGTTAAATAGTTTTTTATTAAATAATTAATAATAAATAATATAATATTCTAAAAAATAGTTTTCTTTTTAATTTAATTTTATTTTAAGTTTAAGTTTATAGAATTTTCATTTTTAACCCTTATAGTTTATTTTCCTTAAAACTCACCTTTTTCTCAGCACGCAGTCGCGTCTGATTTTAAATTGGTTTACATTTTAAACGTTTTAGATATCTAGGTTTTTAAGTAATCATTCCAATAGTTTTCCTAAGTTATTTTAAGTTATAAAATCATAGTTTAAACACACACACACTTTTATACCTTCCCTGTTCACATTCACTAATCACAGATTCGTTTATAATATCACATCGCACACCTCGTTGGGACTTACGACCCGGGAAAACACTGTATTCCTCGGAAGCATTTGTTTTAGACGTTTGACTTGGTTGACCATCACCTGGTAAACTTAGTTGACTGTTTGAGGTGAATCAAAATTTGGCGCCGCTGCCGGGGAGGTTGTGCGCATATTTTAAACGATTTTGCGTATTAGTAAACCTGAATACACATCCATTGTATATTTACCATCTTTTATCTATATTTTTATAAAACAAAACACAAAAATATTCACCTTTACACCCCTACCTATTTGATTCTTCATTTCTCATCCCCAAAACCCTTTGATTCTACATTCTTCCACTTGTCCCATAATTAATTCTAATGGCATCTCTCGATGACGATTTCTTTAAACAAAGGGCCTGTAAAATTGAAGTTGAAAAACTTATGGCCTTGTCAAAAATGTCGAGATGTTATGTTGATTATGATGGACCTTCGATTCCTATTCCCTCTCCGGTGAGGGAAAGAGATCATGAAACCGAGGTGACAAAGGACCTTGTACTTTCATCTGACGATGGAGGTGCTAAATACGTCCAAACCACGGTTGTCCAAAAACCTGAGCTCACAAATGCTCCTAAACCTTCAAGAATCAATCCTGATCTTTCACGGTTTACGGTTAAAAGTTTGTCAAACAAACGTACAGAGCTTAGGGCAGTGACTGAAAAGAACGACTTACCTGATCTTCACGTTTATCAAGAACCAAAACCCGAGACCATAACGGAAGTGGTGGAAATTGCTAGCTCTCAGAGCACACCACTTGTCCCACCTCCAGATTTTGTTCCTTGTGTCGGTTGTGGTGAGCCTCTTTTCGGTTTTCCATGTCGTTGGTGTACATGTGTACAATGTGGTAATGATATCCAAAATGGGAGTTGTTTGTTTTGTGGATCGAGTAATTCATTTGCTTATGATCCTAATCAAAACTCATTCAACGACTCCTCAAATTTTTCAAACTACCCATCACATTCATACGAGCAAGAATCATATTATCCAAATTTCAATGATGCTTCGTATCAAAATACACCAAGCCAGACTCAACAGTTTTATTGTTGTGAGTACTGTGGAGGTCCACATTTTAGCTCTGATTGTCAAACAAGGAATCCATTTCCTTGTAACAATTACGACTATTCGTTTCAAGACCCACCTCCACAGTACCAAATGAACCAAGCAACTCCTCAAAACCAGCAAGACCCTTGTCTAGAGGTTCTTGAAAAACTTAAAAACATTAGAGAGGAGTTAGCTAATATGTCGTTTCACAATGCACCAAGTTTTTCTTGTGTACATTGTGGGGGTCCTCATGATGATTTTAAATGTCAACCGTATGATAAACCTGAACATTGTTCTAGTTCTAATACATCCGGTTTTGACACATTCACACCCCCACAGTTTCCACTCACTCAATATTCTCGTGATAAATCTATCACGGAATTACTTGCTGAAAAACATGCTGCTAGAGACGAAAGAAGCATGGAAGAATTACTAGTCTTAGAACAAGCAGCTATAACACGTACCAAATTTCAAAATGTTGTTTTACTCGATGAGGATGATGAAAGTGATAATACCTCATCATGTTCATCAGTTGAGACTCCTTCCATGCATATACAGGGAGAAAAGAATATAACTGAATCACCAGCAGTAGAAATAATGGAACTTGTAGACTCCATTACTGCTAGTCCTTCTCATCTCCCTGAGTATGATGTTATCACACCCGAGGTTCCCACTCACTCTCTGAGCATGGGGGACGAGCATCTTGACACTGTTCCTGCAAAGGAATCGGACGAATTCATAAAGTCTAGTGTTGAGAACCTTGTCCAAATCCCAAGAGAGTCACAGGGAATTCTTGATCATATGTGTGATATCCCTCCTCCTCTTGTCTTTCCAAATAATCATACTGAGATGTTCTCTGATTCTGATGAGAACTATTCTTTATCTTGTGGAGACATAAGTTATATGGGGGAATTACCTTCTGAGCTTGTCAACTCAGAAGAAGAGAATGACGAAGAAATAATCCAAGACGAATCTCTTCGTCTTACATTATTAAATGCTAATCTTCTCATTTCTAGAATCGAGGCTTTTAATGAAAAGCCTATTTCATCTCCTATCCCCGTCAAGGATAGTGAGGTTTTGATCAATGATTCTATTCCTGAATTGCAAACGTTCCATTTTGATCAAACGGAAGAGAAGATAAGTGGTGTCACCACTTCTCATTCTTATAATTCTCTTCCCGTTTATGAATCATTTACTTTTGAGGAGTTCCCCAATGAACTCACTCAACTCAATCCCGAATACGAATCATTCACCTTTGAAGAGTTCACCAGTGAACTCACTCATATCATATCTCCACCGGAGTATGATAGTTTTTATTTTGATCTAGACATACCCATAATATGTCTTGATCAAACGAGCTTAAACGAGGAGATTCATGAACCAATGAATTCTCCTATTGAGGAAGAAGAGTTAATCATGATTTTTATCATGACTTTCTTTCTTTTCTTCATATATCCTGTGGCTTATCCTGTTCTTCACTCTTTCGGGAGTGAAGACATTATCTTTGATCCCGGCATTCTCATTTATAAATTATGAGCCGGTTACTTATCTCATCGGTGTGGAACTTTCACGTGCTTCAAATGTTTATCCAAACGTCTTGAATGAAAGTCCGATTGAGATTGTCTCTTCCACTTGCTCCCCCATGGACTAATTAATTCGGGGTCGAGTTAAGCTAGTGACTCGGTAATCAAAAACATTAGCATGTATATAGGTTTTCACCCGTGTACCACCCTAGTGTGGGGGAGTTACCCCACATGTTGTATATATATATATATATATATATCCTCTAAAAAAAATAAAAAAAAAAATAAAAAAATGTACATATAGTGATAGCTTCTATTTAAGAAGTTTTATCTAAAAAATAATTGTATGTATATACATCTTAAATAAAGGCTATGGAATATTTTTCTTCTTACGTTCTAAGTTCGGTTTAACACCCGGTATTTTGAATATTGAGGACAATATTCAGTTCTAAGTGTGGGGGGAGATTCGTCTAACGAATTTAAACACATGTCTAACGAATTTAAACACATGTTTCATCAAGAACCCCCATTTTAGCCAAAATTTTAAAATTTTTTCTCGCTTAGAACGAAATAAATGGTATCAATCCTCCATGTCTAACCCACAACAGGATTGGCTAATCCAGGAGCAAACGGTTCTTGGTAAAGATAACTCAAACCCGTTTATGGCTTGCAATTTGCCAAAAATTGTATGGTTCCTCAACTCCCCATTATCCTCAAAAGCTAATGAGTTGGCTAGCCCGCAAGATTATGGCTTGTGGTAAAGGCCGTAGAAAATCCATAATTGGTAATCAGCTCACCAAGATGTTGACTATTCCATCAAGAGTTGGCTAGTCCAGAAGCAAACGGCTTTTGGTAAAGACTAATCAAATCCGTTGACAGCTGGTGATTTGCTCAAAATCACACGGTTATCAGGTGTGCCACAGTTCTTACACCTGGCTACTCCAGAAGTGATGGCTTTTGGTAAAGAGTTTTTCAAATCCATTAAGTTTTTCTCAATAGATTGCTAGGGACTAGCAATAGTTTAGTGTGGGGGATTGATGAGTGTCTAAATACTCATCATTTTATACTAATCTGAACTGCCAAAACATACAAAAACACTCAAATACATATCAAAATACTTAAAATATCTTAAAGGTGTGTTTTATATGTTTCAAATGCAAAATATGCAAAAACAAATGAAAAACGTACAAAGTTTGCATAATTGGCAGTTTCAGTCCCTCAAGTTTCATAAATTGGCAAAACTAGTCCCTGGTTATTCTAAAAACATGAAAATGTCATCAAAGGTCCTTTTTAATCATAAAGTTACATATTTAGTCCTTTGGTGCAAAGTTTCACAAAATTACAAGTTTAGTCCCTGTACTTTGGAAATTGACAGAAATGGTCCCTGGGATGTAAAAACTTTGAGAAATTCAATTTTGCTCCCTGTACTAATAATCTTTTGCAGGTTTGGTCCTTATGTGAAAAGTTTGGTGGAATTACATAATCAGTCCCTGAAGTTTGGTGAATTGTCAGTTTTAGTCCCCGGGTATTTAAAAAATTAAAAATATCAAAAATACCCTAGTACTATTCATATATTGGCAATTATAGTCCTTTGAACAAATTTGGAATAATGCCACAAACAGCCCCTCAACTTTAACCAATTTACAACTTTGGTCCTTGTGTATTATTAAAACCAAACCGGACCAAAAATTAAACCAAATCCAAACCCAACACAACAACCTAGCCCAACCCTTTCTATCCTATTCCTAGGCCCAAAGTTACCAGCCCAGTCCACCCCCCCCCCCTTGGTCAACCCGGTCAACAACACAAAACCAAAACCACCCCGTATCCTTCTTTCCCTCCTTCTCCATACCACCTCCCCTGCTAAACCATACCACCTTCCACCTCAACCCCCCACCTGTCAAACTTGCTCCCCACTCATTACACCTCACCCTACCCCATTAATACCCTTAAAACCCGTACACGCAACCCAACTGACCCTTGGACTAAATTGGCGCGTAAAAGCAAGTTTGAACGGTGTGGATGAGTTAGACCATATCAAGGGCTATGGATTGGTGGGAATTGTCTTGGTGGGTCCCACAAGCTCAGAAAACTGCTACAAAAGGGATAGGAAGCAAAAGAGAAGAAGTATTAGTTTTAGGTTTAGTTAATTGTAGTCGTATGTAGTGTAGTTCATAATTTTAGTTATAATTTCCATTAAAAACACTTGTATCAGTTTAATTTCATGTATAACAATCTTTAATAAAAGTCAATTTCAAGTTTCCTTGGTTGTTTCAGTTTATGCATTTTCAAAGATTGCTCAAAAATCTCAAATAATTATTTGTTGTTGTTAGTTGTTGTTAAGGGTGTTAATAAGCTTATATAAGCTCTGACAAAGCTTACAAAAGTTTTTATTAACCTTAAAATCCAGTTTAGTAGTGAAATCCAAAAATTCATGAAAAATCAAGAAAATCCAAAATAAATAAAAAAATTAGTGGTTTAGGAAGATTTGAACTGAGCAAGGTGTGGAATTTGGATTGTTTCTGGTTTAGAATCCTATGGGGGATACTAGGTTATGATATGATTCACTAATTCTTGGTTTCTCAGTCACATACCTTTGTAAGCAACATTTCTCTTTTATGCTTTTTAGTTTGATTATGTTTGTATTGTTTGATTAAGTGTTCTTAGGTGTTTATTATATATTTGTTATTGATAATAAAGTTAAAAATCAGTTACATGTTCATTGAAAATCACTTGTTCTCAAAATTGAAAATTACACAGTGCATGATTCAAACTTGACAAATCTGGATTTTATGCTTGTGTGGTGATTAATTCTTTCCCATTTAATCTTAGTTTATCATAGAATAGTGATAGGAATCAGTGTTTTTGTTTAAAGTCACCATTAGCCTTGGAAATCATAGATTGATAAAGTTATAGGGGTGTTTGGCTCATGGTTGCTCAGTGAGTTTAACTGAGTTGGAGTGTGAATTTGTGATTCAAATTAGTAACTTAGGATCATACTAGCTCAGTCTAACCATAACTTGGTCACTTATACAATCAAAAAGTCAAAATCCATTACCAAGCCCTTGACAGTTAACTGTCAAGGATTTGGGATCTCACACCCATCACATTAGCTTATAACCATTAGCTCTAGCTTAATTTAGATTAGTTATAGCTTAAAACAACTTATTGAATCAGTAAGGAGTGTTAGAAATCCACATAAGTCAACCTAGCTCAATTTCATAAAAAAGTCAAAGTTGCCATTAGCAGATTTTCACAAATATTGGGAGATTTTTATAGATTTTAGTATTAGGCTTTAAGCTTTGAATTTTTTAGGTTTAACACTTTACCAGCTCAACTTTGGAATCTCACCATTTTTATATTTTTAGGATTTTTGTTGTGGGTCCTACACAACCCTAAACACCACTGCAGGGAGGATAACCTCCCCTGCATCAGCAGACTTGTTCATCACCACCACCTTTGGTGGTGTTTTGTGACCAACCCAGTGGGCCCCACCACCTCTAAATAGCTTTTCCCAACCCCCCTCCTAGTAAAGAACTTAGTTTGACTTTTTATTTGACTTGAATCCAAGTGGACCCCACTTAAATCAGACCCAAAACATTGTCCCCATTCTGTGTTCAAAACAGATTTTGGATTAGCTTATTTTGGCTTTTTAGCTTATCTACTGAGCTTATTGAGTTAAATTAAGCTTTGACTAGTCCAACTAACCTATTAGAACCAGAATAAGCCTTAGTGGGTCCCACATAAGCTCATTTGAGCTTATTTCCCATTTAAGTCAACTAAAGTCAACTGTCTAGGATTATAGCTTATAACTAGCTTATTTTTAAGTTCTAAAATTATTTTTTTTATTAAAGTTACTTATTTTTATGTATAATAAAGTTTTGTAAAAGAAAAAAACCAGAAAAACCAATATAAAATTAAGTGATAGTTTCTATTTAATACAATTTAATTTTAATTTTCATTTTTACATTTTTATTAAGTAAGTTGTGTTTTTATATTTTTATTAATTTCATTTTAGGTTAAAGTATTTTTCATAATTTTCTTAGATTTTTATATTGTCATTTAGTATTTATTATAATTAATAATAGATTTATTAGTAATTAATTAATAAATAAATTTTAAATAGCATAATTAATTTTTATATAGCAACACCTATTTTTTATATTTTTCTTAGCTTTTATAAGTCATAATATAATTTTAGTAATTTTTCTAGAATTTTTACTGTTCATTTACTAGTTTTCATAATTTAAATAGTTTAATTAGATATTAATTACTAAATAGATTAATAATTAGTTAACTAGTTTAAAAATATATAAAATAAAGTTTTTATAATTTTTTAGGATTCCCATGATGGTTAATTAGATATATAAAATTTTTCATAATTTTCTAAGTTAGTTTAGTATTATTGGTAATTTAAATTAGTTTAAATTGTTTAATTAATATAAATAGTTTTTAATTAATAAGAAATTCACAAAAAGACAAAAAGATTTATTTTTATTTTTTATACTTTCTTCAAGTTCTATTTTAAGTTTTAGAAATTATTTTTATAAGTTTTTAGTTTAATTTGTAGTATTTATAATTTTTAGTTTTTATTTAAGTTAGTTTTAATTAAATAGTTAAATAGTTTTTTATTAAATAATTAATAATAAATAATATAATATTCTAAAAAATAGTTTTCTTTTTAATTTAATTTTATTTTAAGTTTAAGTTTATAGAATTTTCATTTTTAACCCTTATAGTTTATTTTCCTTAAAACTCACCTTTTTCTCAGCACGCAGTCGCGTCTGATTTTAAATTGGTTTACATTTTAAACGTTTTAGATATCTAGGTTTTTAAGTAATCATTCCAATAGTTTTCCTAAGTTATTTTAAGTTATAAAATCATAGTTTAAACACACACACACTTTTATACCTTCCCTGTTCACATTCACTAATCACAGATTCGTTTATAATATCACATCGCACACCTCGTTGGGACTTACGACCCGGGAAAACACTGTATTCCTCGGAAGCATTTGTTTTAGACGTTTGACTTGGTTGACCATCACCTGGTAAACTTAGTTGACTGTTTGAGGTGAATCAGCTATGGTTAGTATGTGTCTAGGAGATCCATGGTGGGTCATATGAGTCTTAGACATCCATCATATGTGTATTACATGGGTTATAGCTTTTAGCTTGACCATGTGTAATGTGGATTTATTTTGTGTGTTATAGATTGTGATTTGTTTTTGTGGAAGCTGCAAGGTTTGAGGTGAGTTCATAATGCCATATTTTTACTTTGTTTTAAACTTGGGATGGGAATGATGCCTGTCTTAAATGTTTGAGTTACTGTGATTATGTGTGTGTCAAAAATCTTGGACTTATAATGTTATCGTATGTATGCTACGTGTGATGATTTGATTGTGAGATTATGTGTGCTTCATTTGGGGACCCATTTGATGTTATGTGTGCTTCAATTTGGAGGATGCTTATCCTATTGCTGGCGCATGCGACCTGATTGATGTTGGGATCGGAGGACACGAGCCGTCCTGTTGTTGCCTTTGTGTGTGGATATACGTTTGCGAATGATTGTGGCTTATATGATAAATTTAAATTATTTGTCCAGCTGTATATTTTATGATCACAGTAAACTGGTTGCCTTGGGAGCGTATGTGTGTCTTAAACCTATGAATCTCACCAACATTATGTTGACGTTTTAAGCATCATTTTCAGGTGAGCTTTCTAAGGATAAGATAGAAGGATGTGATTAGACGAGACTTTAGTTGCATTGGAAGTGGTTTATCTGTGCGTTTGGAGTTTATCATGTTGTTGTTTTTCCGGTATTGTTATGACACTTTGTGTCTATACTTTGCCATTTTTATTGCATGTAGTTATTCTCTATATAGACACCATGTGTTGTGATGATATCCATGAAGTTACACCCTCGTGTTTCCGCCTTGGCGAGGTGTGACAGAAAACCTTACACACCAATTATCACACCACAACTTCGTCACACCTTTTTCACAACTTCTATACAACTACTTCACAACTTCTTTACAACTACTTCACAACTTCTTCACACCTAAGAACTACCTAATCACACTACTTCTTCTTCACACCTATACTACTTGCACACCACAATCAATTCACAACTTCTCTACCTATACACCTTACTAGCCTAACTCCTTATGTTTATTTCTATCTAACCAATATTCTCAACTAATACACAAATGGATGAATACTATACAAGTGATGATGCACAAACAACTTGGATGTGGAGGTCACAACAAGTTGTAATACTTCTTGTCTTGAAGGATTGAAGTATTCATCTCTTGCACTTAAAAGGTTGAAGCTTGGATCACTTAGAAACAAAAGATTATGATTATATGATCAAAGGGTTTAAGAGAATGGTATAGGAGACTTAGATCAGAAAGTTTTTAGTTCAAAAGGTGAGGAAAAATACCAGATTTGAGCCAGTATTTATAGGAGAAAAAATACTGTTTGAGAGCGTGGCCGGTCCCCTTAATAATTAAGGGGGCCGCCTAACAAAAAAAAAATTCTTCAGAATTTTTTGTCCTTTTATGGGGAAGGTTTTAGCTGAAGAATCTAGCCGTTTTTTGGGTAGAAATTTGAATTCAAAATATTTATTTTGAATTAAACATTTTTTATAAATATAAAAACATTTTGTATAGGTTTGAAAATGTTTGTCCCATTTTATAAAAAATGTAAGGTTTGCAAAAATAAAAATTCATTTGATCATGGAATGCAATAAACACTTTGTTTATTCATACCTTAAGTGATTTGGATGTTAAGTGAATATTTACCACTAAATACTTGTTTACGACATAATTTTTAGCTCAATGGGTTTACGTTTTGTGATTATCAAAACATAGAGATATCGATAAATGTTAATAATGTTTTTAGGCATTATTTATATCAACAATCAGTACACCTTATCGCGCCTTATCGCACCTCATCTCATGCCAAGCCTTAAGACGACGCCTTGGTCTATTGCGTGGCGTGGAGGTGACGCCCCGCGCCTTTGCGGCGCCAAGGCACGCCTTTTAGAACACTGACTAAAAGAAAACTTGACATTTGATAAAAATGTTTTTGTATCGATTTTAAATCACGATTTTGACCCCTTTTTTGTCCGAATCATCAAAAGTGTAAAACACAAAAGTTGTCCCAAATGGTGTTTTATATCAAGACTCATGAGATTTTAACTTGAAAAATGCAAAACAATGGCTGTTTACTACCAAAACCTAAGCCATTTTCATTTGTTATCATTCGTTCGTTATATATCAAATGGGGCTCACCGGCCAAAGTATATGTCTTAGAGGAGAATACTATATGAGCATATTTATGTTTTCATCCGTTTTTCTCACGTTCTTATCTGTTTTTGTCCATTTTTACATGTTTCGTTAGTTTTCTTCACATTTTCACACATTTTAATCCGTTTTTATCCGATTTCATTCGTTTTTCAAATAAGTTTGATGATTTACACAAGTACAAAATTTACAAGAGTTTTTAAGTTTTTAAGTTATAAATTTGGTAAAAAAAATGGCTTAAGTTTTAGTAGTAAACAGCCCTTATATTGCATTTTCTGGTTAAAATCTCGTGAGTCTTGATATAAAACATTATTCCGGACAACTTTCATATTTTACACTTTTGATGATTCCGACTAAAAAGGGGTCAAAATCGTGATATAAAATCAACACACAAACATTTTTATCAAATATCAAATTTTCTTTTAGTATACTTACTTAATCACAAAAAATAGGCGAAAACATGAAAAAGGGTAAAACAGATGAAAACGTAAAAAAAACGGACGAAAACGTAAAAAAAAGGATAAAATATAAAAAAAACAAAAACGTAAAAAACAGGCGAAAACGTAAAAAATGAACGAAAACATAAAAAAAAGTAGACTAAAACGTAAAAAAGCAGATGAAAACGTAAAAAATTGACGAAAATGTAAAAAAGCGGACGAAAACGTAAAAAATAGACGAAAACATAAAAAAAACGGACAAAAACATAAAAAATGGACGAAAACATAAAAAGATTGACTAAAACGTAAAAAATGGACGAAAATATTAAAAAACGGACGAGAACGTTAAAAAATGGACGAAAACGTAAAAAGATTGACAACGGTGCAAAATATTAACGGAGGGACTAACGGTGCAAAAAATATTAATGGAGGACTAACAGTGCAAATAACTTAACGGATAAACTAACGGCCATCCAAATTAGGGACTAAATGTGTGACAAGTTTCACAAAATAGGTATGTCTGGTGTAATTAAAATAAAATAGGGACTAAATATGAAATTTGTGTAAACCACAAGGACCATCCGTGTAATTTTTTCAATGATTTATCAAGAGAGTGAAAACATTAATTAATTTTGTAGTACTTCGTAATACGTCACAATTAACTCGCAAAATGTCATTTTTTCTTGTTTGTTAAGTCATAAAATGCAAAATCTTCAATTACAAATGTATTACGATATTTTGCTAAAATATATTAACAAAAAATTAACAAAATGGCCATCAAATTAAAAAGGATCAACAAATACATTTATTGGTATAATTTGTTTGAAAAATATATTATAATTTCACATATTCATGAGATTAAAAGACGCTAGCCGTGTAATTTGCATAAAAGATAGTGTTTTTTGCAGCAAATGGTATAAATAATAATTCACATTAAGTCGAAAATAAGTGTCATTTTAGATCTTAGTTTTGCAAATTTCCTAAATAAATAACTTACAAAAAGTAAATATGTAATGTTAAAACCAAGTTTAAGTGGGCTTCAGTTTTTCCATAGACTATAAGTTTGTTAATATACTATGAACGGTTTAGATGTACAAGATTTGGTCTTTACGATCAGAGGAGTATTTTTAGGTAACATATGGTTAGAAATTAAGGAGATGGTCTTTATATGGAGCTCATGTGGATATGATTGACTCATTTACTTGTGAGAAAGAGAAATGGAGTGTTTTAGGCCTAGGCTCGTAATCTTACAATGTGTTGTTGTCTTTGTCCTCTTGATTAAGATCAACGCCGATGCTCCTATTGTTCCTGCGTTATGCATCTTTGGTGATTCAGTAATGGACGTTGGAAACAACAACGACCGTCTTACCACTTTGCTTAAAGCAAACTTTCTTCCTTACGGAAGAGATTTCGTAACTCACAAGCCTACTGGAAGATTCTGCAATGGGAAACTAGCAGTAGATTACATTGGTAATTATATCAGTCTCGAGTAATTTTTTGTTCTTAGGACAACGTTATAATAAATGATACTGATTGATGGTATATATGGTTTGTACCAAATTATGGCATTTTCATATTTTCACTATTAAAAATTAGTACTTGGAGCTCGATTTTGATAGTGTAAATTATCTAAGTATTGGTCTGGTTTGATTTGACTTGATTTTAAAACTTGCCTCATAAATAAGCAACATGTTTCTCTTCTTCTATCAGAAACTATGCAAGAAGATTTGCATGAAAATAACAGCAATTTTTTTTTTTAATCTATTCATACTCTAGCAACCTAATTTTGTTTCATTATTAACGATATAGCAACTTTCATCTACTAGATTTCCTAGTTTGATTAAATTTAGAAGTTAAAATATAAAAAATGGTGAATTAACTAAACACAAAAGACCATTGTTTGATTTTTAACTGACTCGTCTGTGTGCTTTATATGAACAGCCGAGTACCTGGGCTTCGGAGCATACCCACCAGCATACCTGGATACGGCCAATGAAACACTCCTCCTAAGAGGCGCCAACTTTGCCTCTGCCGGATCTGGATATTATGATAGGACATCGCTCTTAAATGTAATAATTCTCTTTGATTTCGTATTATAATAATTTGTGTGGCAAATCCAGCTTAATCACTTATGCATTAGTTGATTAAGGTTATGTTTCATCTCTAACGAGTAAATGGAAGAAAAAAAAGGGGGTGATTACCAAAATAGACCAGTCGCCCTAAGACTTATCGCTTTCTAGACCTAAAATGGAAGTGGATCAAAAGGTTTGGACTACTCCAAAAAGCAGAAAAAAGCCAAAAAGTATACCTTTTTTTTACAGAAAACCTTCTTATTCATGTTAATAAGGAATACAAATCTTGCATATTGCTAAAGTAGTATAATTCCGTAATCACGTAATCATTTAGACAGTATTAATCAATGAAAATAATCAAACATATTTGACGAAAAGTGCTGCAATTTATCCGTTCTGAAATGTAACCAAAAATAATCATTGCTTTTTGTATTTCTAATTATTTCTTGTTGATATCTTGTAGCAAGCCATTTCATTACCAAGTCAGATATCGAATTACAAAAAATGGCAAAACCAAGTGGTGGAATTGGTTGGAAATGAGACAGCCAAGACCATATTTTCGGGCGGAATTTATATTTTAAGTGCAGGAACTAGTGATCTCCTCCAGAATTACTACATTAACCCCTTATTGAGAGCACTACATACACCTTCACAATTTTCAAATATGCTTATGAAATCATACTCCAGCTTCGTGCAGGTATATATCCACTTTCTATCTGCATCCATGATCACCGCCATTGAACTTTTTACCCGCAACCAAAAACAAATGCTATGTTGATTAGTAACATAGTATTATGGTTGTGTTACGAACGGTTTTAACAAGTAATCATCAAAAGTGAAGTTTTTCTAAATAGCTACTCAATAAATACTTTTCTACTAATTGTCATGCAAATTGGTAACTTCAAACTACCATTTTCTTTTTCTTTTCGCAAATAAGCTTTCTACCAATATTTTCTGTTTGGCCAAGTTTGTGAAAAGTAAACATATATTTTGAGAAATCTGACCGAAAAATGAAGTTAGCAGAGTTAGGGGTGAAATTACATTTTGCATTGTGATTACTTTGATAAGTATACTTATTTACTATATTTAGTTTTAAGTGGCAAAATGAATGTATAGAGTGGTGATCGATATAGTAAATCAGTACTGGTTAATCGGTCAAAACAACACAGAATTTGCTTGAACAACACATAATTCGTGATTGTTGTGAGTCAAATAACACCTATTACCCTTTCATCACACTATCTGGGTTTAACATTGCTTTTCGTGTGCAGAGTCTTTACAGTTTAGGGGTAAGAAGGATTGGAGTAACAACACTACCGCCAACCGGATGTTTGCCTGCGGCCATCACTTTATTTGGTAGGGGAAGAAACAACTGTGTCGTGAGGCTAAACAAGGACGCTTTGGCGTTTAACAAGAAGTTAAATGCCACATCTCAAGATCTAGTTAAAAAATTTCCAGACCTCAAACTTGTGGTTTTTGATATCTACAATCCCCTCCTAAATATAATCACAAAGCCTGTTGAGAATGGTATCATTTTAACCCTTTGACTATTTCTTCTTATTTAAAGTTTCATAAAGATGGCAAGATGGCCATCTCGGGCAGGTTGTTTACCAAATCTCGGGCGGGTTGTTTAACAAATCAAAAACAGTTTCCTTTTATTATGGATGAAAGAGTCCGGTCAAGTTTACCTGCAAACACTGTTTATCTATTTTAAGTTGTATAAATAGATAAAGAATTCATTATTATGGTTACAAAATTAAGTTTGTTGCAACAATGATTCAACTTTTTAAATGAAACGACTTAGGAATTTTCTAAATTAGAAATGCAAACTGGGTCACTTGCATCGTTCGACCAATTTGACATGTTCTGATTTTAACTGAAATTGTTATATTTGAATAACAATCTTGAAATTAAACAAAACTCAAACAGTAACTGATTCAATGTTGTGTAGGTTTTTTTGAGTCAAGAAGGGGTTGTTGCGGAACTGGGATGCTTGCTACCGCTGTACTTTGTAATTCAAGATCAATTGGTACATGCTCAAATGCAACAGCTTATGTATTTTGGGATGGATTTCATACCTCAGAATCAGCAAACAGAATATTGTCACAAGAACTACTTATGCAAGGCATTTCCCTAGTTTCTAACAGTATTATTTAGGATGTTGATCATGACATTTTTTGTAAGCTTAATAAAGGCCCGTAGCCCGTACTAGATTAAGCCAATTATTTGTCTTGCTTAGCTATTAGGATTAAAAGTTTTCATATGTAAACCATTTGTAGTCTTTAATTATGGATTAAGATCCTCTCATGTTTAATTGAACATGCAAACCATTTATAGTCTTTAATTATAAAGGAGGTGGGAAACCCGCGCGTTGCCGCGGGGTTTTTGTAAGTTAATGACACAAATTTATAAGGCTTCATAACCAATAATATAAATTCTGAAAAAAAAAAAAAAAAAAAAAAAAAAAAGTAGTCTTTTAATACATAGGTATGAAGGAAAAAAAGAGTCACAAAAAGCATATCAGAGAAACGCATACATAAATGTTCTAATTACCTATTAGGTTTCTCCATGAAGTCAAAGCCAATTATATCATCAACACCAAGAGCACTAAGCTAACACCAAGAGCACTAAGCTGCAAAATGACATTAGAAGGTTACATCTCTTGATTTCAGGTACTGTTGAATCATCAAGTCCCTCAAATCTGCTGGATAAAGACGGATGCTTTTCCCAGGTCCTTAACGCCGTGCACGTCCACTGTACCATTAGACAAACAAAAAGTTTAATCACATTAATAAGCTAGATGCAATATTTTACTTGACACGTAGTTTGATGAAATTGAAAGCCTATCGATCAAATTTTGAATGTTGATCTTTAACAAATATAAAAGGTGAAAACATGTAACCCCCCACTCAACAATATCAAAATCTTGTAGATGTGTTACTTCTAGCCCATTTACTTATGAGTTATAAATGGATCAACTGTTTGATGTTTGATCTGGAAAGGTTCAACAGAGTGACATCTTTTCTCAAATTGAACCTCAATGTTAGCCTTTTAATGTGTTTAGATCAAATGTGTACTGTCAAGTTTAAGACTTTTTAGTTAATATGTAATTCGTATGTATATTTAGTGTTTGGGTCAGATTATTAAGTCTGCATAATGGGTCGAATTTGGTTAACCCAAACAAGCCCATATGATGACAGTTAGTTAGTTATAGTTAAACGGTTTCATCTCAAACAAACACAACATTTGGATGAAGCATTATGACGTTTAGGTTAGTATATATGTATGTGATTTTCGTCCTGTGAAAATCACAGAAACAACAACAATTACAGCAATAAAATTATAGCCATTGTTTATTACTTATTCGTTATTCTTTTAATTAGTTATTATTTACCAACATTTGGCATCAGAGCGGTTATCATTCTTGGGAAGAAGAAGAACACAGTCAAAGCAGTGGTTGTTTTTATCTATCAACAATCGATCAGAACTTAGAGATTGCAATTGGATCGATCAGAAAGTTTTCATGCCCAGATTGTTCTATTTTTCTATCCATCGAAGTGAAAAAAAAAAGGTCAGAACCATTTTTTTGACTTTTTTAAGAATAAAGGGGATTATTGTTGTTCTTGGATTATTATTGTTGTTCTTGGAAGTAACGGTTGGTTTTGATTCACTCCGTGACCGAAAAACCCGTATACCGTTGTGTTCTAGAGTAGTTGGTTTGATTTGCCTTGCAACCGAAAACCTGCTTTACTATTCTTGGTTAAGACGGTTGGTTTTGATTCGCTTTGCGACCGAAAAACCAGAGGACCGTTGGTATTGAAACAATTAGTTTTAGAGAAACCTGTGTATTAACAATTGGTTTTGATTCACTTTGCGACCGAAAAACCCATATACTGTTATTGCAAGAAGATTGATTAATTTGATCCGAAACTATTAGAGTTGATATCAAATTAATCATAGTTGAAGGTTGATATCGATTTGATCCGATACTAGTAAAGTTGAAATCAAAATCGATCCGAAACCGGTGGAATACGAAGTCAGATTGTTAAAATTGGGAGAAAGAAGACAAGAAAGATGTCTGGGGATACGTCAAAGAAAAATGAAGCGAAGGAAGGAAGATTGACAATGAACTTCCAGTGCCCAATCCTCAACTCTACAAATTATACTATTTAGGCATTAAATATTAGGGCAATCTTTAACGTCCATGGAATTTGGGAAACAGTGGAACCTACAGCGGGAACTGAAGTGGATCAAAAGAAGAACAACACAGCAGTTGCAATGTTATATCAAGCACTTCCAGAAAACATGATATTGCAAATTGCTAATCTTACTTCAGCAAAGGAAATTTGGGATGCATTGAAGGTGCGACATGTAGTAGTTGATAGGGTTAAAGAAGCACGGTTACAAATGCTAGAGTCAGACTTTGAATCACTAAAGATGAATGTTAATGATTCACTCGATGTCTATGCGGGAAAGATTAGTGAGATTGCATCACAAACAAGCAGTCGTGGGCATACCTTGGATGACAAGAGATTGGTTCGTAAACTTTTGGGCTCGGTACCGGAGAAGTATATTCAAATTGTTGCTGCAATCGAACAATTTGTTGATCTTAATACAATGCCATTCCAAGAAGCCGTGGGAAGATTCAAGGCTTTTGAGGAACGCACCAAGAAGCAATCTAAGGAAGAAGACATGTCAAGTAAACTTCTGTTTACCAAAGAAGATGGGAAGGAAAAAAGAAAAGGAACATAAATGTGAACGATGTGGTCATGAGAGTTCAAGTAAAGAATACAAAGGACGTGGCCAAGGTGAAAATTGGAAGACATGGAGAAATAAAGATGGGAATACCCTCCAACAAAATAAGGATCATATAAGATGTTTCAAGTGTAATAAACTTGGACACTTCAATCATGAATGTCCAAATTCGAAAAAGAAGGAGGAGGCAAACCTGATCTGGGATGTAGACGACGAACCAACACTTCTCTAACAACAAGCAACTCAAGAAGGATTTGATGCTAAAACATTAGGGGGGAAATTGTTAGCCTTTTAATGTGTTTAGATCAAATGTGTACTGTCAAGTTTAAGACTTTTTAGTTAATATGTAATTCGTATGTATATTTAGTGTTTGGGTCAGATTATTAAGTCTGCATAATGGGTCGAATTTGGTTAACCCAAACAAGCCCATATGATGACAGTTAGTTAGTTATAGTTAAACAGTTTCATCTCAAACAAACACAACGTTTGGATGAAGCATTGTGACGTTTAGGTTAGTATATATGTATGTCATTTTCGTCCTGTGAAAATCACAGAAACAACAACAATTACAGCAATAAAATTATAGCTATTGTTTATTACTTATTCGTTATTCTTTTAACTAGTTATTATTTACCAACACTCAAATTAAAGGAATCTTATACAAAACATTTGCCTGTTCACTTGAGTCCGTCTAAGTTTTCCAAAAAAAAATACACAAATAAACAGAAATTCGTAAAGAAAACTACTAACCTTGGAGTTACTCATTGGCCTTTTTGAACGAAGGTGATTAATAGCGTCCTCTGTACTACTCGATGCTGTACATATTATTACACGATGAAATTCAATAAAGCGTTGAAAAGACACTCCTTTAACGACCAAAAAAAACATATCATAGCTAGCATACCTTGAGTTGTAATTAGAAAATCGTCTTCGTATCCAACTCGGCTTCTGTTTTTTTCCTTTCAAGACGTTTAACGGCTACTGATGCTGCATTTTTTAGGAAAACTCGACTGTTTTTTCCTTCCGAAGCGATTGTATCGTCAAAGATGTTGAGTTATACTTCGTGCACGGTGCCGAATCCACCAGACCTAATCTAGTGGTGGTTAATTGACATAGAATTACACTAATATACAATTCGACTTTACATAACGTATTCAAATGAGAACTCACTGAGTATTTAGCAACACCCATGAATTCAAGGTGTCATGATCTCATGCTGTCACTGAGTTGGAGGAACTACATCATTAATAGAAAGAGCATGTCACAGCAAAACATATACCTTCCTGGCAAAAGCAAAATATACAGAAGGACATTCAGGAGACTCTCAATCGTCCCGTCGGCTTTGCTCTGCAAAAAAGGCCATAAAAGTCAGCCCATATCCCATATATCAGGCCGTTATCTATTTACGACATGTTTAGTCTAAGCTTTTCGTACCAATTTCGAGATAAGTACTGCAGGTCACATAACGGCCTGTTCCAGCTAAATATTTTTCCCCTACATAAATTATACAATGACTCGGATGAAACCAAATTTTTTTGTTCAAACCGGTGTTGCCCCATTTTTATAAAAATAATCTGATAAAAAGTACATGTTATTGACTCAAACATAAATACATTTATACTCGTGTCATTAATATTCCATAGGATTTTTCCAGGAAAAAAAGTATCATGAAAGTGAAGATATAATTTATACCTCATGTGACATATCATCGATATCAAGCTGCATATCACTATGCCTATCACAATATCCGTACTCCTAAAGAATACCGACTAATCCAATAGCATAAGTTCCTGCCACAATATTTTAATTTGTTCAAACTGAATCCCATTAACAAAATGGTCAGAATTCAAACTCCAAATCTTTTAAAAAGCTGAAAGCTAACCTCAAACGGCACACATTCATCCGTTCACATAAGATCCAACACATTGCATCTGTACATAAAAAATGCAATCATTGAGTAAAAGTTTTAGACTGTTAGTTAGCTGACGAAATTCTAAAATACCATTTATGACTTCCTGATATAATGTATGGTGCTATAACCATATGTAACAATAAGGACTGCAATAGATAGTGCTTCTAGGTGCCTGTGACATTTGAAGTTATAATCACATGATCGGTTGTTCCAAGTGTTTGAGGATTTTGTATATTTGAAAATTTACATGAAAATTGACCCCTGTATCCAAAACTCATTATATAATCAATCGAAATACTAAAAGTGATCATCTGTAACTTGAAAACACAACAATAATATAATCATTTACAAACATCGCCTTCATATATCTTAACCAAGCAACCATATTTCTAATAAATACATAAAAATACCAACTGAAACTGTTATAGACATAAACGTGCACTTTTGGACGATTTACAGAATTGTGTTTTTTTTTTTTTTTTTTTTTTTTTTTTTTTTTTTTTTTTTTTTGCAATAACAGTAATACTTAAACTCGTATTTTCTAAATAAAAAGGGTACCTTTTATATCAAAAATTAACATAACACGCAAAGAATGGACCCAACTTATTATCAAACATAAACCTAACTTTAACTACTTACACAAACTAATCAACAAAATAAAATTCTAAATTTAGGGGGTGTTTGGGTTATAGCTTATTTTTCAAAGCTGATCATCAGCTTGTCGAGATTTTGAAGATGCATATGACCATATGAGCATACCATTAAACCCTCATAAACTCACTTAACTGATTAAGGGACTTGCAGCACAATACACTCCCCCACCACTCATAATAACAACGTAGTTGTTTCTTTTAATTGTTCCATTATCCTTATCTATTAGAATGATTAGCTAAAGCCATTTATGGTCAGGAAAATACTACAGACAACCACTCGCAACATCTTTCGCATGATTTCTGGGACAAAATTTTAAAAAACAAAAAGCTCCAAGCCACTATTTACAGATTTTGGTTCTATATTTAATAAGAATAACAAAGCAGGTAACAATGATCTATGTACCTGCAAAGTATGTGTAAAGATTCTCCAGAAGCTCAAGCTTATCATCAGTCTGCAAAAGACCCAAGAAAATCAATTAATATTCGTATCTTTATTTTTCACTTGTAAATAATCACAAAACGAAGACCAACCTTGTAAATAATCACGAAACCACAAAATCAAAACAAAAAAGGTTTTTTATTGTGATTATGATGACTGATGTATGAAATTAAAAAAAAAAAAAAAAAAAAAAAAAAAAAAAAAAAAAAAAAAAAAAAAAAAAAACCCTTAACATCACCAGCAAAATTATAATCACAATTAAATCAAATAAAACCCTAAATCTCAAATCACAAAGTTAGCAATACCTAAAAAAACAGGGAAAACCACTATACGAAACTCATAAAAAAGTTACCAAACCCTTACAAATATTAGCTATTATACATAAATCAAAATATGCGTGTGTGATGAGTGTGTAAATACTCATCATTTTTACCTTTTTTGAGCTGCCAAAACATCTAAAAACACTCAATATTGCATCAAAATAGTGAAAATATCCCAGGAATGTGTTTTATATGTTTCAGATGCAAAATAATCAAAAACAGATGAAAAATAAACAAAGTTTGCATAATTGGCAGTCTCAGTCCCTCATCTTTCCAAAGTTGTCAAATCTAGTCCCTGGTTGTTCTAAAAACTTGAAAAAGTCACCAAAGGTCCTTTTAAATCAAAAAGTTACATAATTAGTCCTTTGGTGCAAAGTTTCACAAAATGTCAAGTTTAGTCCCTGAAGTTTAGAAAATTGTCAAAAATGGTCCCTGGGATATTAAAACTTGGAGAAAAATTGATTTTGTCCTTGAACTTCTCATTTATGGCAGGAATGGTCCTTGATTTGCAAGTTTGGTGAAATTACAAAATAGGTCCCTGAAGTTTGGTGATTTGGCAGATTTAGTCCCTGGGTTTCATATATGAAAAATTCAACACATGTCCTTACAATACTCTCATATGGCAAAAAACACCCCTTGAAATACTTTGGAAGAATGCCACGTTACACCCCTCAAAAATCAGAAAATGACAAAATTGGTCCTTGTTATTATCACTAACCAAACCGGACCCTTTGATATTAAATCCACCCAAAACCAAGCCTGATCCAATCCATATAAAACCACCCCAGCCCACTCCTTTTTATTACTTGGCCCAATCAAACAAAAGCCCACCCCAAAACACCCCGTATAATACTCCCAGGGTCAACGTTTGACCCTTAGTCAAACAAGTCAAACAAACACCACCCCTTCTCCTTCCCTCCCCCACCCCACTTGACCCTGCAAATCCATCACCTCACCACTTCCACCGCCCAACCCACTCACATACCCCAATTGCACCTAACAAAACAACCACAATAAATGCCCCTCCCTTCCCCTCAAGTTATCAGAACCAAATTGCAATATCAAGTTTTGGCGCCAAAACACATGGCACTCAATCAGAGGCTTAGCAGTGATCCAAGGGCTCAAGATTGGTTGGGAAATGATCAGAGAGACAAGGGAAACCCTAATCTTCTGCTATAAATAGAAGAGAAGCAAGAAAGAAGAAGTTAGTTCACATTTTAGTATAATTGTAATCGTAGAAGTTGTAATAGGCTATCTTAGTTTAATCAAAAGCTTTTAAGCATTTTCTTAGTTAATTCAGTTGTACTTTTAACCTTTTTCAAGTAATAAAATCAAGTTTTAGTAATCCTATTTGTGTATGCAATTTTCATTTTTACTTCAAAATTTCAAATCAAGCTCTGTTGTTATTTATGTTTGTGTTATGGACTTTTAGGAACACTTAAGCTCCCATAAGCTCAGTGAAGCTTGTAGAAACTATTAAAAGGAAGTAGAGTCATAAAACAAGAAAAAATAAAAAAAATCAGAAAAATAAAGAAAAAAATAAAAAGTTGCAGGTTTGTGATGAAGAAAGCTGGAGCAGGGTAAGTCTTGGATGGCCCTGGGTTAGAGGCTTTGTGGAAAGCCATTAGGAATGATTTGAGGTCCTTGGTTCATTTGAAAGTTGCTTGGATGGCATGAAGTAAGCACAAATTCCATTTCTCTTGTGTTTTGAACCTCACCTAGTATTGCCTGTTTATTTATGCTTGTTTATGTATTTTAGACCTTATTAGAATAGTTTTGATCTGTTTCTAGGTTTAAATAATTGTGTTGCTTTGAAATATTCAAAACAGTCTTCATAAAACTAGTGTTTGGATTAGTAGGTTTCACTAAGTAAAGACCTGTTTTAGTTGTTCTTGTTTGATGAGATATGTTGCAGTAGATATAAGTAGGTAACCTGAGTCATAAAACCTAGGTCTTGTTCAAGAAAAAGTCAATTTCACCTTTAATCTCAATTAATTAGTTGACTGTTAAGATTTAAGTGCCTAAATCCTTCACATCAGCTCACTAATTGTTGTTTTAGCTTAAATTCATTTCAATATATCATAACATAGCTTAATTAGTCAATAGTGATCATTGGAAATTGGTAAAAGTCAACTTAGAAGTATTTTCTCAAAAGTCAAAAACCAAACCTGTGAAATTGGACAGATCTTTGAGATCATTTGTAGGGTTTAATACTGGTCAAGATTGCTACTCTCTAGTTGATTTGTAACATTTGGTTGCTTGTGAGTCTGAATCAAGAGAAATATTGGATTTTAAACATCATTTGTTCATAAAAAATTGGTCTTGAAGTTGTCTGTTGGACTTATAACCTCCCCTGTACCCAGTGTTTATAACCAATTCCCAAACCTTGCACAGTGTTCATTTGTGGGCCCCACCTTCTGTTTTCTAGCTTTTTGGAAAGCTAATAAGCTACTTAACCTAGTCCAGGCCTTATTTTGTATCTCCTAGCTTATTTGCTAGGGCTGCTTGTGCCATTAAGTTTAGCCATTCCCTCAGGGTCCATTGATAACTCAGTGTGTGACCCTGATTTCATAAGCTCACCAAGAGCTTCTCAGTGAGCTTTAGCCTACAAACCTTAGCATCTTAGGAAGCTTGTCAACCCATCTCACTATTCCAGTCATTAGTTTGGACCTTAGAACCCTTGCCCCTAGCCTGCTTGTCCCCACAAGTCACCCATACCATACTGAGTACACTGAGTACTCAGTATTGGCATCAACTTTCATAAGCTTGCCAAAAGCTCAATAGTGAGCCATAAGCTCTGCTTTTTGGCTTATTTGGTAGCCTACCAGACCAACTTTTAGGAACCATTCTCAATTTGGACCCCTGAGCTCTTTTGTGGACCCCACAGAGGTCCAAAACCCTTAGGTTTGGCCCGATTTGGTCTGTGATTAAGCATAAGTGCTTATTTGAGGTTTTTAGCTTAACCAGTGTACTTTTCCACTTTTCTTTGCTTATTCCAGTTCTAATTAGTAGTTTGTATTATAATTCATAGCTTGTGTGTATTGTGTAGCTTATTATTAGCTTTTGCATCTTTAAAAATAAAAAATAGTCCACTGTTTGGATAAAGGGGGTGCACACAGCTTATTTTTAAGCTAAAACAAAAGTTGTTTTGTAAAAAGTTCTTGTTTTTATCTCATTTTTTATCTGTCGAAAAGAAAAACACCAAAAAACCAAACTTAAAATTAGTGATAGCTTCTATTTAATAGATTCTATTCTTTTTTTCATTTTTCTTTTTAGCATTTTAATAAGCACTTCACTATTTTCATAATTTTCTTAATTTCCTTTTACCTTAAAGTAATTGTAATAATTTTCTTAGATTTTTCTTTATCAGTTTACTATTTATTAGAATTAAAAATAGTTTAAATAATTAATTAGGTAATATTAGTAATTAATTAGTTTTCTTAAATTTAATTAACAACAGTAGGTTTTTATAATTTTCCTAGGTTTCATAAATTATTTAAGACTTTTAGAAAATAGATTTTTAAATTCTACTATTCATTTTCCAATTTTCTTATTTAAATTAGTTAAACTAGGTTTAAATTAATAATTAAGTAAATAATTAGTAAAATGGTCTAAAAATAATTTTTAGAAACTTTTTATAATTTTTTACGATTCTTGTGATAGTTAATTAGTTTTATAAATTTTTCCATAATTTTCTAAGTCATTTAGGTATTATTAGTAATTTAAAATAGTTTAATTAGTATAATTAATATAATTAGTTTTTAATTAATAGAAAACCCATAAAAAGACAAAAATATTTATTTTTATTTTTTATACTTTCTTCAAGTTCATTTTAAGGTTTAGAAATTAGTTTTGCAAATTTTTAGGTTAATTTGTAATCTTTGTCATTTTTAGTTAATTTAAATTAGATTTAATTTACTTTTTAAATAGTTTTAATTAATTAATTAGTAATTAAATATTAAAATAATCATTTTCATAATTTCATTTTCAATTTAAATTTTCTTTTTATTTTAAGTTTTAAAAAGTTTCGCTTGCACCCCCTGTAGTTTGTAAGTTGTCAAATCTCACTTTTCCCGGTCTGTAATCTGATTCCCAAGTTGTGAATTTGTGAATATATCTGTATATGTGTTATATATTATATCATTGTGCAAATATCAAATATCAGTAGCATAATCAATTCTCAATCATCATGGCTACTGCCCTCAATGCCACTCATTCTCAAAAACGTTTTCCAAACACCATTGCAATCTCGCTGGGACATAACGACCCGGGGACACACTATACTATCCACGGAGAATTGGAACTGAGTTGTCTTTGACTTGTTGACCTTGGTCAATAATATCTGACTGCTTTTGCACCAATCAAAATTTGGCGCCACTGCCGGGGAGGTTGTTGCGTGTTTTTAAAATCGTTTTAAGTTTAGTGGTTTTCAAAACCCTCCCTGTACAAATTTCACACAATTTGTAAAAAAAAAAATTGTAAAAATATCAATCATATCAAAAAGTTCATTAACACTTTTCCTGAAGTGTTAACAACACCAAAAAAATCAAAAACAACAAAACAAACTGTGAAGTTAAATTACTTCGTTTTCTTTAAGATTACAACCTGAAACAGTTGGTATAAGGTAAGTTCTGACATTAAATTGCAAACTGAAGAGGGATCCATTTATTTCCTCCCGCCAGCCTGCGAGTAATCTTAAAGGGACGATTTCGGTTAACGAATCAGTTCCAAAAATATTTCCCAAAGTTTTCTGCACACACACCCATAAGCCAAAAACAATTTTTCTGTTAATAAATACATAAAATCTTACCACCGCAAACCAAGGTAGAACACCTACCAACTGGGGGTGTGGACATAATAAGTTCCCAAACAAAAGATTAAAACTTGCCTTTATATCCATGTGAGTGGTGTACCTTTTTCAAAGAAGTCATTCACTTGTGATTATTGGATTTAAGTTCACTGTGGTTTTGCCTCGATCTTGTTTTGAAAAATTGTTTTTAGTGCATGCGCACTCGTTCACAAACAAAGCGTAAAAATCAGAAAAACGTACCCGAGCTACGTACTGTTATTGAAGAACCGAAAACCGAAATGGCCAATGGGCCACCACCACCACCCCCTGACCCTCCCAGGGATGAGCCAGCTCCCAATCTCCGAACGATGGAGGAGTTGTGCCAGCCTACCATGCAAGAGAGGGGCGGACCTATTGCACCACTCACTATTGAGGCTATGGACTTTGGCCTCAAGCACCACATGATCCAACAAGTCCAAAATTCGTGTCAATTTCATGGATTACCGGGTGACGATGCTAACAAGCATCTTGATAAATACCTTACCGTCACCCAAAGCATGAAACAGCATGGCGTCACCGATGATGCCCTTCGGCTGTATCTCTTCCCCTATTCTCTCACCCATCATGCCACTGCATGGTTTGACCGACTCCCAAAGAATTCTATTCGTACTTTTGATGAGATGGTAACCAAGTTTTTAGCAAAATATTTTCCACCTTCTATGGTTACCAAGTTACGAAATGATATCAGCAACTTCCGGCAGCGTCCCAATGAGTCTCTTTTTGAGGCTTGGGAACGTTATAAGCTAGCTATTGATCGGTGCCTTAACCACAATATGTTACAAGTTACCATCATAGATACCTTCTATAATGGTCTAACATTGAGGCACCGGGATATTCTCAATGCTGCTGGTGGTGGGACCTTTATGAAAAGGCGTCCCGAAGAATGCTATGATCTAATTGAGAACAAGACTGCCCACCATAACTTTTGGGATTCCTCTGCGGAGAGGGATGAGTCATGTAAATCAATCATTCCTTCATCATCATCTCCTGAAATAATTGCTCTCACTAAGAAGATGGATGATATCTCTACGGCTGTGTTGAGAATGAACCAAACTATGCAAAATCAGGTTCAAAATCAGCAAGTGAAAGCCGTGGCCCGAAGTTATGAAACTTGTGGAGGCCCACATCTTTATTCCAAGTGTCCAGCTACTGCTGGTTTTCCTCAAGAGAACGTTTATGCTGCTCAAGGTTCCTACAACATGGGGGTAATTCTTACCAACCACAAGGGGACCGAAATCTCTTAAGCTATCGTTCCAACAATTTTCTCGGACCTCCCGGTTTTAACCAAAATCAAAACCGTAACTCGAATCAAAATCGAGGAGATTTTAACCAAGGTCAAAACACAAATTTCCAAAACCCGAATCAAAATCAAGGTCATTTTAATCAAAACAATTTTCAAAATGGCAATCAAAATCAAGGTTTTCAAGGAAATTTTCAAAGAAACCAAAATCAAGGGAATTACAATCAGGGTAATTTCAATCAGAGAAATAATTTTCAGGGTAACAACAACCAAAACCAAGGAAATTTTCAAAACAACCGTGTTCAAAATTTTCCTAATCAAAATCAAAACGTTGTTCCTCCCTCGTCTTCCTCCGATGAAGTGCTAAAACAATTCATGAAAGCACAAGAGGAAACGAATCGGTTATTGATCAGCAAGATCTCTGAGCTTCAAAAGTCTTTAAATGATCGACCCTCAGACCCGGGTACACTACCGAGCAACACGATCGCTAACCCGAGGGGCGATGTCAAAGCGATCACTATCCGAAGTGGGGTATCATACAATGGACCCACGATTCCCTCTACCTCTTCTTCTCCTCCTACTAAGGTAGCGGAACGTGAACCTGAGGTTACCACGGACACGGTACTTCCTACTAATAACGGAGGTACCAACAACGTCCACCCTCAAGTTGTCCCGGTCCCGACTCGTAAGTCGAAAGTTATATTTGATCCTCCGGAAAGTTCTGATGAAATTCCAAAGAACAATCCCAAGCCGTCAATTCCATATCCTTCACGATTGAATGGTCAAAAGAACCGCGAAAGAGCTAATCATCAGATGGAAAAATTTTATCAAATTTTCCAAGAGTTACATTTCAATATTAGCTTCGCGGATGCTCTTCTTCTCATGCCTAAATTTGCTTCAACAATCAAAAATCTGATATGCAATAAGGAAAAACTCTGTGAGATGGCTAAAACTCCACTTAATGAGCATTGCTCAGCAGTGCTCTTGAAAAAGCTTCCCAAAAAGCTTGGAGATCCCGGGAAATTTCTCATTCCTTGTATTTTCCCTGGGATGATTGAATGCTTTGCCTTGGCCGATCTTGGTGCAAGCATTAACCTGATGCCTTACACAGTCTGGAAAAGACTCTCTCTTCCTGCTCTCACTCCTACCTGCATGACTCTCGAGCTTGCAGACCGTACTATATCTCGTCCTCTCGGCATTTCCGAAGATATCTTCGTGAAAGTAGGAAAGTTCCATTTTCCAGCAGATTTCGTGATTGTTGATTTCGATGCTGACCCAAGAGTTCCTCTCATTCTCGGGAGGGGATTCTTAAGAACAGGTCGTGCTCTAATCGATGTATTCGAAGAAGAAATCACTCTACGTGTTGGTAGCGAAGCCATCACATTCAATCTTGATCAGACTTCAAGATACTCCTCCAACTATGACGCTGAAACGGTTAACCGAATTGACATCATCGATGTTGCGTCTGAGGAGTATTCTCAAGAAGTCCTCAGTTTCTCAGCAAGTGGCAGTACCACTCTTTCTTCTGAGCCTATCATATCCGACTCTTCCCCTTCTCTCACTCCGTTTGAGGGAAGTGACTTCCTTTTGGAAGAGGTCGAGGCTTTTCTTGCTCAGGATAGTTCAATCCCTCATGGGGTTGATGAAAACTATCTTGACCCCGGAGGGGGATATTCTTCTTCTTGAAAGATTGTTAAATGACGATCCTTCACCCTCTCCGTCTCCAAAACAACTTCATAAAGCGGAAATTAGTCTATTGAAAAATCTGAAGAATTTCCCGAGGTTGAGCTCAAGGACTTGCCTCCTCATCTAGAATATGCATTTCTGGAGGGTGATGATAAATTACCCGTCATTATAGCTAAAGACTTAAAAGATGAGGAAAAGGCTGCACTCCTAAAGGTTCTTAAGGCAAACAAGCAAGCAATTGCTTGGAAACTCTCCGACATTAAGGGCTTTAGCCCGGACTTTTGTACACACAAAATCTTAATGGAGGATGACTTTAAGCCAACAGTGCAACAACAGAGAAGGGTAAATCCCAAAATCCACGAAGTTATCAAACAAGAGGTTCTAAAACTTCTTGATGCGGGATTGATTTACCCTATATCTGACAGTCCTTAGGTTAGCCCAATTCATTGCGTTCCTAAAAAGGGTGGCATAACCGTTGTCACCAATGAGGAAAACGAGTTGATTCCAACTCGTTTGGTCACGTGTTGGCGAGTATGTATTGACTATCGAAAGTTGAATGAAGCCACCCGTAAAGACTATTTTCCTCTGCCTTTTATGGATCAGATGCTCGAAAGACTAGCGGGGAATGAATACTACTGTTTCCTCGATGGTTTCTCGGGTTACTTCAAAATCCCCATTGATCCACAGGATCAAGAGAAAACTACCTTCACATGCCCCTACGGAACTTTTGCTTACAAACGAATGCCTTTCGGCTTATGTAATGCACCAGGCACGTTCCGGAGGTGCATGATGTCTATCTTTTCCGACATGATTGGGAAAACCATGAAGGTATTTATGGATGACTTTTCAGTCATCGGGGATTCATTCCAGTCTTGTCTCTCCCACTTGGAACAAATGCTTAAACGTTGCAAAGAAATGAATTTAAGTCTCAACTGGGAGAAGAGCCATTTTATGGTTAAAGAGGGCATTGTCCTCGGCCATAAAATTTCAAAAAACGGGATTGAGGTTGACAAAGCCAAAATTGATGTCATCGCTAAATTACCTCATCCCACCACCGTTAAAGGTGTCAGGAGCTTTTTGGGTCATGCCGGCTTCTATCGTCGGTTTATCCAAGATTTCTCTAAGATCGTCCGGCCTATGACCCATCTCCTCGAGAAGGATGCTCCTTTCATCTTCTCTCCTGAGTGCATCGAAGCTTTTGAAACATTAAAGAAAAAGCTTACTGAGGCACCGATTTTTGTTGCCCCCGATTGGGACCTACCTTTTGAGCTTATGTGCGATGCTAGTGATTTTGCCATAGGTGCGGTCTTGGGGCAACGAAAAGCAAAATACTTTCAGCCTATACACTACGCAAGCAAAACTATGACCGAGGCTCAAAGTCATTACACCACTACTGAAAAAAAACTACTAGCTGTGGTGTATGCCTTTGAAAAATTCCGGCCATACTTAATCCTGACCAAATGCGTAGTGTATACGGATCACTCGGCTTTGAAGTACCTATTTGCAAAGCAAGATGCAAAGCCGAGGCTACTCCGTTGGGTTCTCCTCCTCCAAGAATTTGATATCATTATCCATGATAAAAAAAGGAGCTGAGAACCTTGCTGCTGATCATCTCTCACGATTAGAAAACCCTCACCAGGATGTGTCCGAGAAACAGGAAATAAATGAAACATTTCCTCTCGAGACACTCAATACGGTTGCTTTTCATGGTGACTCTACTACCCCATGGTTTGCCGACTTTGCAAATTATCATGCGGGTAACTTCATCGTGAAAGGGATGACGTCCCAACAGAAGAACAAATTCTTCAAAGACGTTAAACATTACTTCTGGGACGACCCCTATCTCTTCAAAATCTGTGCCGATCAATTCATCAGGTGATGTGTTTACGGACAGGAAGCCGTTGATATTCTCAAGGCTTGCCATGCTGGACCCACCGGGGGCCATCATAGTCCTAACTACACCGCCAAAAAGGTGTTTGATTCCGGTTTCTATTGGCCCACGATCTATAAGGATGCCCACGAGTTAGTCAAAGCTTGTGATGCTTGTCAGCGTCACGGGAATATTTCACAGAAGAACGAAATGCCACAAAATGCCATTCAAGTTTGTGAAATCTTTGACGTCTGGGGCATTGATTTTATGGGGCCATTCCCATCTTCTCGTGGAAACAAATACATTCTCGTAGCTGTTGACTACTTGTCAAAATGGGTTGAGGCTAAGGCCTTACCCACTAACGATGCCCGAGTCGTTGTGAAATTCTTGAAATCCCTCTTTGCTCGTTTTGGAACTCCACATGCCATCATTATTGATCGTGGTACACACTTTTGCAATGATCAATTCGCAAAAGTCATGCTTAAGTACGGTGTTACTCACCGTCTTTCTACCGCGTATCACCCAGAAACAAGTGGGCAGGTGGAGGTTTCCAACCATGGTATTAAACGGATTCTTGAGAGGACCGTAGGTGAAAACCGTGCTTCCTGGTCGGACAAACTAGATGATGCACTCTGGGCCTTCCGTACAGCTTACAAAACACCCATCGGGTGTACTCCCTACAAGCTTGTATATGGGAAGGCGTGTCATTTATTGATCGAGCTCGAGCACAAAGCCTACTGGGCCTTGAAACATGTAAACTACGACCTTCATAAAGCGGGTGATCACCGTAAGGTTCAACTCAATGAATTAAATGAACTTCGTGATCAAGCCTACGAGAACTCTTTGATCTACAAAGAAAAGACAAAGAAGATTCACGACTCTAAGATTAAGAACCGCGTTTTCAACGTCGGTGACAGAGTCCTTCTTTTCAACTCAAGGTTAAAGATCTTCTCGGGGAAATTAAAAACCCGATGGACTGGACCATTCACTGTTGCTAAAGTATATCCATACGGGACTGTTGAGTTATCTCAACCCGAAGGTCCCAACTTCAAAGTGAATGGTCATCGTTTGAAACACTATTTTGGAGAGGACATACCATCCATGGTTGTCCCAGATCTCCAAACTTTCCCCATGGACCAATGAATTCGGGGACCGAGTCAAGCTAGTGACTCGGTGAACAAAAATTAGCAAAATATGGGTTTTCACCCGTATCTCTGACTTCTTTCTACTTTCTACCACTCTAGTGTGGGGGAGTGGCCGTCCCCCACCTTTTGAAAAGTAAATATGTATATAAGTCTCAAAAAAGAAAAAAAAAATGTTTATATGCACATATAAATAAAGTGAAAAATAAAATCGATATTTCCACAGTTAGTTTCGAATATTCCGTTCAGAGATTCGGCATAAAAGCCGGGACTTTGAATATTGAGGACAACATTCAATTCTAGTGTGGGGGGGGGGGGGAATTCTTGCGAATTTTATCACAAAATACTTTCTAAGTACCCCCATTTTGGCCTAAATTCTTCAAAAAATTTTCACTTTATTTCAAAATTTTTGTGGTTATCAGTCCGCCATGTGTAAATGACAAAAGGATTGGCTAATCCAGGAGCAAACGGCTCTTGGTAAAGATATCTCAAATCTGTTGATGGCTTGCAATTTGCCCAAAATTGTATGGTAAATCAACTCGCCATATCCCATAAAGCGAATGAGTTGGCTAGCCCGCAAGATTATGGCTTGTGGTAAAGGCCGTGGAAAATCCATAATTGGTAATCAGCTCACCAAGATGTTGACTTAGTCCATCAAGAGTTGGCTAGTCCAGAAGCAAACGGCTTTTGGTAAAGACTAATCAAATCCGTTGACAGCTGGTGGTTTGCTCAAAATCACATGGTTATCAGGTGGACCATAGTTCTTACTTGAATTGATACATCTGGCTACTCCAGAAGTGATGGCTTTTGGTAAAGAGTTTTCAAATCCATTAAAGTTTTTCTCAAAAGATTGCTAGGGACTAGCAATGTTTTAGTGTGGGGGATTGATGAGTGTGTAAATACTCATCATTGTTACATTTTCTGAGCTGCCAAAACATCTAAAAACACTCAATATTGCATCAAAATAGTGAAGATATCCCAGGAATTTGTTTTATATGTTTCAGATGCAAAATAATCAAAAACAGATGAAAAATAAACAAAGTTTGCATAATTGGCAGTCTCAGTCCCTCATCTTTCCAAAGTTGTCAAATCTAGTCCTTGGTTGTTCTAAAAACTTGAAAAAGTCACCAAAGGTCCTTTTAAATCAAAAAGTTACATAATTAGTCCTTTGGTGCAAAGTTTCACAAAATATCAAGTTTAGTCCCTGAAGTTTAGAAAATTTTCAAAAATTGTCAAAAATTGTCACAAAATGCCTGTTTATTTATGCTTGTTTATGTATTTTAGACCTTATTAGAATAGTTTTGATCTGTTTCTAGGTTTAAATAATTGTGTTGCTTTGAAATATTCAAAACAGTCTTCATAAAACTAGTGTTTGGATTAGTAGGTTTCACTAAGTAAAGACCTGTTTTAGTTGTCCTTGTTTGTTGAGATATGTTGTAGTAGATATAAGTAGGTAACCTAAGTCATAAAACCTAGGTCTTGTTCAAGAAAAAGTCAATTTCACCTTTAATCTCAATTAATTAGTTGACTGTTAAGATTTAAGTGCCTAAATCTTTCACATCAGCTCACTAATTGTTGTTTTAGCTTAAATTCATTTCAATATATCATAACATAGCTTAATTAGTCAATAGTGATCATTGGAAATTGGTAAAAGTCAACTTAGAAGTATTTTCTCAAAAGTCAAAAACCAAACCTGTGAAATTGGACAGATCTTTGAGATCATTTGTAGGGTTTAATACTGGTCAAGATTTCTACTCTCTAGTTGATTTGTAACATTTGGTTGCTTGTGAGTCTGAATCAAGAGAAATATTGGATTTTAAACATCATTTGTTCATAAAAAATTGGTCTTGAAGTTGTCTGTTGGACTCATAACCTCCCATGTACCCAGTGTTTATAACCAATTCCCAAACCTTGCACAGTGTTCATTTGTGGGCCCCACCTTCTGTTTTCTAGCTTTTTGGAAAGCCAATAAGCTACTTAACCAAGTCCAGGCCTTATTTTGTATCTCCTAGCTTATTTGCTAGGGCTGCTTGTGCCATTAAGTTTAGCCATTCCCTCAGGATCCATTGATAACTCAGTGTGTGACCCTGATTTCATGAGCTCACCAAGAGCTTCTCAGTGAGCTTTAGCCTTCAAACCTTAGCATCTTAGGAAGCTTTTCAACCCATCTCACTATTCCGGTCATTAGTTTGGACCTTAGAACCCTTGCCCCTAGCCTGCTTGTCCCCACAAGTCACCCATACCATACTGAGTACACTGAGTACTCAGTATTGGCATCAACTTTCATAAGCTTGCCAAAAGCTCAATAGTGAGCCATAAGCTCTGCTTGTTGGCTTATTTGGTAGCCTACCAGACCAGCTTTTAGGAACCATTCTCAATTTGGACCCCTGAGCTCTTTTGTGGACCCCACAGAGGTCCAAAACCCTTAGGTTTGGCCTGATTTGGTCTGTGATTAAGCATAAGTGCTTATTTGAGGTTTTTAGCTTAACCAGTGTACTTTTCCACTTTTCTTTGCTTATTCCAGTTCTAATTAGTAGTTTGTATTATAATTCATAGCTTGTGTGTATTGTGTAGCTTATTATTAGCTTTTGCATCTTTAAAAATCAAAAATAGTCCACTATTTGGATAAAGGGGGTGCACACAGCTTATTTTTAAGCTAAAACAAAAGTTGTTTTGTAAAAAGTTCTTGTTTTTATCTCATTTTTTATCTGTCGAAAATAAAAACACTAAAAAACCAAACTTAAAATTAGTGATAACTTCTATTTAATAGATTCTATTCTTTTTTTCATTTTTCTTTTTAGATTTTTAATAAGCACTTCACTATTTTCATAATTTTCTTAATTTCCTTTTACCTTAACGTAATTGTAATAATTTTCTTAGATTTTTCTTTATCAGTTTACTATTTATTAGAATTAAAAATAGTTTAAATAATTAATTAGGTAATATTAGTAATTAATTAGTTTTCTTAAATTTAATTAACAACAGTAGGTTTTTATAATTTTCCTAGGTTTCATAAATTAGTTAAGACTTTTAGAAAATAGATTTTTAAATTCTACTGTTCATTTTCCAATTTTCTTATTTAAATTAGTTAAACTAGGTTTAAATTAATAATTAAGTAAATAATTAGTAAAATAGTCTAAAAATAATTTTTAGAAACTTTTTATAATTTTTTAGGATTCCTGTAATAGTTAATTAGTTTTATAAATTTTTCCATAATTTTCTAAGTCATTTAGGTATTATTAGTAATTTAAAATAGTTTAATTAGTATAATTAATCTAATTAGTTTTTAATTAATAGAAAACCCATAAAAAGACAAAAATATTTATTTTTATTTTTTATACTTTCTTCAAGTTCATTTTAAGGTTTAGAAATTAGTTTTGCAAATTTTTAGGTTAATTTGTAATCTTTGTCATTTTTAGTTAATTTAAATTAGATTTAATTTACTTTTTAAATAGTTTTAATTAATTAATTAGTAATTAAATATTAAAATAATCATTTTCATAATTTCATTTTCATTTTAAATTTTCTTTTTATTTTAAGTTTTAAAAAGTTTCACTTGCACCCCCTGTAGTTTGTAATTTGTCAAATCCCACTTTTCCCGGTCTGTAATCTGATTCCCAAGTTGTGAATTTGTGAATATATCTGTATATTTGTTATATATTATATCATTGTGCAAATACCAAATATCAGTAACATAATCAATTCTCAATCATCTTGGCTACTGCCCTCAGTGCCACTCATTCTCAAAAACGTTTTCCAAACACCATTGCAATCTCGCTGGGACATAACGACCCGAGGACACACTATACTATCCACGGAGAATTGGAACTGAGTTGTCTTTGACTTGTTGACCTTGGTCAATAATATCTGACTGCTTTTGCACCAATCAGTGTGCGTAGATCATCATCATATTTGTCAATAATCTGTGACTGGGTGTCTGTGTGTTTTTAGAGAGAACTTGTGTGTAGTTGTAGTATGATCTTCAGAACACACTTGTTAATTTGATTATTGTTTGTGTAGGTTGTAAGCAGATAAGAGAAACTGAAGATGAGGAGAGAAAATAAAGATGAAGACCCGAAGTTTCTGGGATGAACTTTGAGTAACTAAAATCATGTGGCAACTTAGGTGTCTTCATAGGGAAAGAAAAAGTAGCAGGGTTATTTAATGCATCGAATGTACATGTACAATGTGGCTGCATGTTCGTCAAGAGGCTGGGTTGCAAATAACGTGAAATGGGTTACAAATAACGGTGCTACAGTGGACGCTATAGTTGAGTTATGGTGCTACAGTGGACGCTACAGTAGCATAACGGAACAGGGCAGAAACAATGATTGTCAATGTATTATTTGGATGACCATTGGGATGTTTACATGTGCCCCACTAAGAAATTGTAACCAATAAGAAATAGCCAACAAACACCAACTCCCATTTGAATTATTTTTCATGTAACGGGATTTTTAGGAACAAAGCAACCTCTTGGCTTTTAGTATATTTATAATAATTGAGATCCTCTCATATTCAAATTGAACATGGGAGGTCATTTTGAGTATTTTGTGATTGAAAAGAAAAGTGAGATCTCTATTGTATAACACTAGGTGAGTACCTGTGCATAGTAACAGAAATTTCTAGCAGTAGAATATGCGATATTATAGTAAGTGTTTCATGTAACATTCAAAATAAAACGTGAAAATATCAAAATGTAACCGCAAAATGATTGTAACATATAATAATTCAACTGAAGCAAAAATTCTTAAGATGTATCAAAGAACATATAAAATATGTAGGGAAACTGACAATAAAACATTACATCAATTATGAGATAACTAACAATGCACGTTACTTGGTGTAAAACTTTTGATACATGACATTTGAGGTGTTGAATCCTTCTTTACCGAACTCTTTGATTGATTTCACTAATACCTTTGTAGTTATTATCTATTAGGGCATGGGTTTTGACCCATTTAATAATAATAATAATAATAATAATAATAATAATAATAATAATAATAATAATAATAATAATAATAATAATAATAATAATAATAATAATAATAATAATAATAATAATAATAATAATAATACGGTTCTCACGCTTCTACTAGGGGCGATTATACAGTTCTCTTCTTCAACATGGGGGATCGCCTTGATCTCACGCTTGGTTATACATCATTGTTCAACATCATCAGTTGAATCATGATCTGTGTCTGCGGTTTATGGGATCTGTAGGGTTTGTTTTCTTATTGTTTCTTTTTATTTGTTTCTCCGGTTAGTTTCTAGGGTTTCTTTTAAGTTCTGCTGTTGTGTGGGTTCTCCATACGGTTCTGCTGTTGGGTGACGACTACTATAATTGTCTTTAGGCATCGGTGGGTTTGTGTTTGGCGGGGTTAGTCTTTAAACAGTTGAAAGGTTGTTTTGAGGTCTGATTCAGTGTGCACATTGTTGCTGGTTTCTCCATACAGTTTTAGGTTTGTTCTCAGTGGTACCCGCTTTTCAGTCTTAGGGTTGGTTTTGCGTGAGCATTTTTGCTGCCCTAGGGTTTGTTTTGCGTGTGCAGTTTGGTTTACTGCTGCTGTTTGGTTCCTCCTTGCTGTTTTAGGTTGTTTTCTGTACATATCCGGTTGTAGGTTGTTACTGCTATAGTGTCACGCAGGTTGCTACAGGGTTACACAATGTGCTACAGTGTTTCTACAGTGGTGCTACAGTGTTTCTATAGTGTGCTACAGTGTTTTACAGGTTTGGTTTCAAGGGGTTGTGCTTTGTTCGTTTTGTTGCTATGCCCGTGGCAAAATTTCATTGCCCCTTCGTGGGCCTCAATGGATGTCGAGATGGTGGTGGAAACGGGCTAACTAAAACTTATTTGATCACTCATCTTCGCGATCGGCACTTTAATGGTGAGGCTCAACTTATTACTAAGCATTCTCTTTTAACAGATTTGGCTATTTTCGAAAGGGCTGAGACTACTCTTAAGCGTATGGGGATGTGGTTGTGTGGTGTTTGTTTTAAAACGCATACCTTCCGGGCAAAGTGTCATCATGGTACGGGATCTGATTTTGTGTCTCCTCTGGATTGTGGTGATGGTGTTGTTCGGTTTGTATTATATGATCTCACCAAACCACAGGTTCCCTCTCATGTTGATGTTGTTGAGGATTTGGTTTTGGACGAGCTTGGTGGTTTCGATTTACCTCTTCTTGATTCCTTATTCTCTAAGGGGCTGCAAACTGTCAAATCCATCCCTCCTAAACGTCGTTTAGAGTTCTCTCGTGTTTTGAAAGGAGCCCTTGACAAGGTAATCTGCGCTCCTGATGACATTTCTTGTTGGGTTGGTTTGTTAGTCTTGCCTCTTTGTCTCCTTAAAACCTTCTACCCGAGGAGTAATCAAGAATGTAGGTCGGCCAATAAGCGCCAACGCCAGGAAGAATATATTGTTAATGCTATTCGGGCGTGGGGTACCCCTAGTGGTTGTATACAGATTGTGCGTCAAGTTTTAGCTGAACCCTCACCTGTTTGGTCTAATATTGATGATGACAGTTCGGATTTGGGTGACCGCAATGTCAAGCAATGTAAGAGGAAAATTTGTGATGGTCATTATACTGCTGCGGTCAGAGTTCTTTCGTCCTCTGGTATTGCACCTTACGATGTTTCTACTCTTGAGGATTTAAAAGCTAAGCACCCTTTCCAGTCTGCTCCTCTTTTGCCTGATATACCCATTGATCATCATCACCTTACTGCATCTACTGCTACGGTTCTTGACATGATTAAGAGTTTCCCTCGTGGTACTTCTTGTGGGCGAGATGGTTTGCGTGCTCAACACCTTTTGGATTGTTTAAATGGTGCGGCTATGGCTATTTCTGATGAATTGATCGCATCTATCACCCAAGTGGTGAACCTTTTCCTTGCTGGTAAATGCCCGAGGGAGTTGGGTAAGTACATTGCTAGTGCTCCTCTCACACCCTTAGTCAAACCAGGTGGGGGTATCCGTCCTATTGCTGTTGGGACTGTTTGGAGGCGGTTAGTTTCCAAGGTTTGTGCGTCCATGATTGGCCATTCTTCAGACGGTTATTTAGATGATTTACAATTTGGTGTTGGGGTATCGGGAGGAGGGGAGGCTATTCTTCATGCAGTGAATTGTTTGGTTAAGGATCGTGGGGGTGATGTTGGTCTTTCTATGTTGTTGATTGATTTTAAAAATGCTTTCAACATGGTGGATCGGGCTGTTAAGTTGCATGAGGTTCGGCTTCATTTTCCGGCTATTTCACAGTGGGTGGAATTCTGTTACTCTAGCCCCGCCAGATTATATTATGGTGAGCATACTCTTTGGTCTCATCAAGGTGTGCAACAAGGTGATCCGCTTGGGCCTCTTCTTTTTGCCTTAGTGTTACATCCCGTGGCATGTAAGATTAGAGACTCTTTTAACCTTTTTTTTCAAGCATGGTATCTGGATGATGGTACTGTTATTGGAGATACTTTGGTTGTGGGTAAGGTTTTAGAGCTGATTATGATGGATGGACCTAGTCGTGGCTTACACCTCAACGTTGATAAAACTGAGGTCTTTTGGCCAAAGGAAGACCCTAGAAGCAGATATGCGGGTGCGTTCCCTCCCAATATTTCTCGCCCCGTTCGTGGTGTTAAATTATTGGGTGGGCCTGTTAGTGTTGATTTTGAGTTTGGTAGTAAGCTGGTTTTGAAAAGGGTAGCTAAAACCATTGATCTTATGGATGCTGTAGCTAAACTTAACTACCCTCAATGTGAGTTGTTGCTACTCCGTGCATGTGCAGGTATTTCCAAGTTGTATTTTTCTATGCGCACATGTTCCCCCAGGGTCTTTGAGTGTGCTCAGGTTTCTTTCGATGCTGCACTTCGTTCTTCATTGGAACGTATTGTCACTGCCTCTGGGCCTGGTTTTGGTGATTGGCAGTGGAGACTTGCTACCCTTCCGTTTGCCTTTGGGGGGGCTTGGTGTTTATTCTGCAGGAGATGTCTTGAAATATGCTTTTCTTGCGTCTAGACTTCAATCTGCTAGCTTACAGACTAAGCTTCTCCATAGTTCTGGTATTGTAACTGCTGGTCCCTCCTTTGATGATGCTTTATGTACTTTTAATATGGATATGGATTTTGACCTTTTGAGTAACCTAAGCGAGGTCGTTGCCCCCAAACTCATGAAGAAATTGGCAGATATATATTTCGGTCGGGTTACCCAAACTGTTGAATCTACATTCCATCTTTCTCCTCGACAAATGGCGCTATGGAGCTCTCTAAAGGAGGATCATACTTCAGATTGGCTTAGGGTGGTTCCTATATCTGGATTGGGTCAAACTATGAATGCCCGGACATACCGTTGTGTGTTGTATTATCGGCTGGGTGTTCCTCTTTTCACTGTTCAGGTACCGTGTTCAGCTTGTTCTCGTGTTTTTACTGGAGATATTTATGGGGATCACGCGGTTTCTTGTGCGGGTATTGTTGGCATTAAACATCGGCATAATATTGTGCGTGATGTTCTTGTTGATATATGCTCTCGGTCCGGAATTTCAGCTCGTAAGGAGGTGGATATTGGGCTTTATGGTGATACGGATAGATCTTTGCGCCCGGCTGATATATTACTTTACACTTGGGATGGTGGGCTTGATGTTTGTGTTGATCTTACGGGGTTGTCACCTTTGACGCAATCTGGTATGATTGATTTTAGGCCAGGTCATGCGGTTATTGAAGCTGCACATCGTAAACGTATCAAATATGTGGCCAAATGTGTGGATATCAGATATGGGTTCCTCCCCTTCTCTTTCTCCTCTTTTGGAGAACTTGAGAAAGATGCAGTAACTCTTCTTAAGCGTATTTGACGTTTTGCTACGACTCAAGACATTGGAGCGCGGGCTGCCTTTCATATTTTTAATAGGATTGGTTTCGCTATTGCTAGAGGTGTGGGGGCCCAGTTGGTTTCTCGGCTCCCCACCAATTTCTTGTAAAAATCTTATTTATTATTAATAAAAGTGATCATTGATGATAAAAAAATAAATAAATAAATAAATAAAAAATAATAATAATAATAATAATAATAATAATAATAATAATAATAATAATAATAATAATAATAATAATAATAATAATAATAATAATAATAATAATAATAAAGTTTGAGGCATGATATTTGTGCCATGCATGGGATATATGGCTTTCCCTATAATAATAATAATAATAATAATAATAATAATAATAATAAGGATATGCTATTAGAATGGAAAGAATTACGTCCTGCAGATGTGCTATTATTCAACTGGCTCCAAGGTTAGGACGTATGTCTGGATGTGACCGGGGTCTCTCCGTTTGCTGGGACTGGGGTGACGTCATGGGCCCCTGGGGCTGCTTTGAGTAATGTTGTGGAAAAGAAAAGGAAGAAGTATGCGTCCAAGTATGAAGACAATGGATACAAGTTCGTTCCTTTCGCCTTTTCTACGTTTGGGGAACTTGATGTGGAAGCTTTGAATACACTTTCTCGTATCAAGACTATTGCCAGCAGCCACTCTAATAACCCTAAGAGTGGTGTTTTTAGTTTTTATCGAGTTAGTTTCTGTATTCAAAAAGGAGTGGGAGCACAGATTGTGTCGAGACTCCCCTCCAATTTTGTGTAATTTCCATGTTTTTAATGAAAAATCACTTTATTAAAAAAAATGATAAGGTTGTGTTTATAATAATAATAATAATAATAATAATAATAATAATAATAATAATAATAATAATAATAACAATAACAATAACAATAATAATAATAATAATAATAATAATAATAATAATAATAATAATAATAATAATAATAATAATAATAATAATAATAATAATAATAATAATAATAATAATAATAATAATAGTATCTCGGCTCCCCACTAATTTCTTGTAAATCCTATTATTTTCTAATAAAGTGATGTTTTATTAAAAAAACAAAAATAGTAATAGAAACGGTTCTCTCTCTTTTGTAGGGGCGATTGTTTTGACGATCGTTCTTGTGGGATGCATGGTTGATGATCGTTTCTTTATGGGATCATCTTGATCTCGTTAAATTGTTCTTCGTTCAACACCCTCTGTTGCAAAATTGCAGGTTTTATTACTTAGGGTTTCGTTTTTTATCACAAGTTTTTTTTAGGGTTTTCGTTTCTATCCTTCCTTTAGGGCTTCGTTTTGAAACCATCTCTGGTTCCTAGGTTTGCTGTTGTGGTTTGATCTTCAAAAACATTAGTGGATCCTCGTAACCCCTGGTTTGTGGTACCCCTGGATTGTAGTAGTTATTTGTGGTTCCTAGTCTGATACAGTACGTTGTTGGCTGTTGTATTTGGTTTGTCATGGTGGTTTGTTAAGGCTGTTTTGGTTATCATTACATCGCTCGGGATACAGATTTCTGGGGTTAAATACAGTACGTGGCCTGCTGTTGTAGTGGGTTTGTCGTGGTGGTTTATGGTTGTTTGGTTACCATAGCATCGCTTGATACAAATCACTAGGCTGGTCATTTGCATCGCTTGGAATACATCTGCTACGCTACAGTACTGTTTTGCATTGCTTGGTCATTTGCATCGCTTGGAATACATCTGCTACGCTACAGTACTGCTACAACTACAGGGTTTCTGCTACGTTTTTGCTGCTGTTCTTGTTGTGTTGGTTTATATGGTTTATTTCCTATGCCTATTGTGAGATTTCACTGCCCCTTCGCGGGTCTTAGTGGGTGTCGTGATGGGGTGGAAATGGGCTTACTAAGACTTATTTGATCACACATCTTCGTGATCGACACTTCAATGGGGAGGCGCAAGCTATCACTAGACATTCTCTTGTGTCGGATTTGGTCATTTTTGAAAGGGCGGAGGTTACTCTTAAGCGTATGGGATTGTGGTTATGTGGTGGTTGTTTCAAAATGCATACTTTCCGGGCTAAGTGTCGACATGGTGAGGGGTCTGATTTTGTGTCACCTCCTGATTGTGGTGATGGTGTGGTTCGGTTCGTGTTGCATGATCTCACCAAACCTCATGCCCTTTCTCATGTTGCTCCTGTTGAGGATTTGGTTTCTGATGAGTTTGGTGGTTTTGATTTACATCTCCTTGATACTCTACTTTCTAAGGGGTTGCGTACTGTCAAATCCATTCCTCCTAAATGTCGTTTGGGGTTTTCTCGGGTTTTGAAAGGAGCCCTTGATAAGGTGGTTTGTTCGCCTGATGACATTTCTTGTTGGGTTGGTTTGTTAGTCTTGCCTCTTTGTTTGCTTAAAACCTTTTGCCCGAGGAGTAATCAAGAGTGTAGGTCTGTTACTAAACGTCAATGACAGGAAGAGTATATTGTTAATGCCATTTCATCTTGGGGCACACCTGGTGGTAGTTTACAAGTTGTGCGTGAGGTTTTAGCCGAAACCCCCCCCCCCCCCTTTGTGGTCTAATATTGATGAGGAAAACCTGGACTTGGGTGACCGTAATATCAAGCAGTGTAAGAGGAAGATTTATGATGGCCATTATACTGCTGCTGTTAGAGTTCTTTCTTCTTCGGGTATTGCGGCTTATGATGATACTACTCTCGCGGATCTAAAAGCTAAGCACCCTTTTCAATCTGCCCCCCTTTTACCAGATATACCTATTGATCATCATCACCTTTTGACATCCCCTGCTATGGTTCTTGATATGATTAAGAGTTTCCCTCGTGGTACTTCTTGTGGAAGGGATGGTTTACGTACTCAACACCTTTTGGATTGTTTAAACGGTGCTGCTGTTGCCATCTCTGATGAGTTAGTCGCTTCTATCACCCAGGTGGTGAACCTTTTTCTTGAGGGTAAATGCCCAAGGGAGTTGGGAGAGTATGTTGCTAGTGCTCCTCTCACGCCTTTGGTTAAACCAGGAGGGGGGATCCGTCCTATCGTTGTTGGGACTGTTTGGAGGCGTTTAGTCTCCAAGGTTTGTGCTTCTGTGATTGGCCATTCTTTGGATGGTTATTTTGACGGTTTGCAATTTGGTGTGGGTGTTTCGGGGGGTGGGGAGGCAATCCTTCATGCTGTGAATCGGTTGATTGAAGACCGTGGGGGTGATGTGGGTTTATCTATGTTGTTGGTGGACTTTAAAAACTCTTTCAATATGGTGGATCGTGCGTTTATGTTACGAGAAGGTTGCCTTCGTGTTCTGGCTATTTCACGTTGGGTGGAATTCTGTTACTCCATTCCTGCTAGATTATATTATGGTGAGCATACTTTATGGTCGCACCAAGGGGTGCAACAGGGTGATCCGCTTGGGCCTCTTCTTTTTGCTTTAGTGTTACATCCCTTGGTATGTAAGATTCGAGACTCATTCACTCTTTCTCTTCAAGCTTGGTATCTTGATGATGGTACTATTATTGGGGATACTTTGGTTGTGGGGAAGGTTTTGGAGTTGATTATGATGGATGGACCTAGTTGTGGTTTACACCTCAATGTTGATAAAACTGAGGTCTTTTGGCCGAAGGAAGACCCAAGGAGCAGGTATGTTGGTGTTTTTCCCCCTAATATTTCTCGACCTTCGCATGGTGTTAAATTATTAGGGGGGCCCGCCAGTGTGGATTTTGAGTTTAGTAGTAAGCTTGTTATGAAAAGGGTTGCTAAAACTATTGAGCTTATGGATGCTGTTGCAAAGCTTAATGATCCTCAGTGTGAGTTGTTGCTACTGCGTGCATGTGCCGGTATTTCCAAGTTGTATTTTTCTGTGCGCACATGTCCTCCTCGGGTATTTGAGAGTGCTCAGGTTTCTTTTGATGCAGCACTTCGCTCTTCTTTGGAACGTATTGTCACTGCTTCTGGACCTGGGTTCGGTGATTGGCAATGGAGACTCGCCACCCTACCTTTTGCTCTCGGGGGACTTGGTGTGTATTCTGCAGGTGATGTCTTGAACTATGCCTTCCTTGCTTCTAGACTTCAATATGTCAGCTTACAGACTAAGTTTCTTCGTAGTTCTAGTATTGCGTCTACTGGTCCCTCTTTTGATGATGCATTGTGTACTTTTAATGTGAATATGGATATTGACCTTATGAGTAACCCTAGTGAGATCGCTGCCCCCAAACTTATGAAGAAATTGGCAGATATACATTTCGCACGTGTTGCCCAAACGGTTGAATCCACTTTCCATTTATCCTCTAGACAGATGGCTTTGTGGAACTCATTAAAAGAGGATTATACGTCAGATTGGCTTAGGGTGGCACCGATATCCGGATTGGGACAGACTATGAATGCCAGGACTTACCGATGTGTTTTGTGTTACCGGTTGGGTGTTCTTCTTTTTACTGTCCAGATGCCATGTTCAGCTTGTTCTAAGGTTTTTCCTGGAGATATTTTTGGAGATCATGCTGTATCGTGCGCAGGCTTAGTTGGTATTAAACATCGGCACAATGTTGTGCGTGATGTTCTTGTTGATATATGTTCTCGGTCTGGAGTTTCAGTTCGTAAGGAGGTGGATATTGGGCTTTGTGGAGAGAGGGACAAAACCTTACGTCCGACCGATACGTTACTTTACTCTTGGGATGATGGCCTTGATGTTTGTGTTGATCTTACAGGATCGTCACCTTTGACGCGTTCGTGTATGGTTGATTTTATACCCGGTCGGGCAGTTATTGAAGCCGCACAACGTAAACGTGTCAAGTATGCAGCTAAATGCGGTGATATCGGATATGGGTTCCTCCCCTTTTCATTCTCTTCTTTTGGAGAACTTGAAAAGGATGCAGTGACCTTATTAAAGTGCATTAGACGATTCTCTATGACCCAAGACATTGGAGCACGTGTTGCTCCACATTTTTTAGTAGGATTAGTTTTGCTGTAGCTAGATGTGTGGGGGCTCAGTTGGTATCTCGGCTCCCCACTAATTTCTTGTAAAATCCTATTTGTTTTTCAATAAAGTGATGATTATAATAAATAAATAAATAATAATAATAATAATAATAATAATAATAATAATAATAATAATAATAATAATAATAATAATAATAATAATAATAATAATAATAATAATAATAATAATAATAATAATAATAATAATAATAATAATAATAAACTTAACAAAAATATATACACTGTTGTATAATGCCTTTCGACCAAATTATTTCAGGAAACTTTGTATAATATCTTTGAAATTAATGTGTCGGAACAATCAACGATTAGAGCACCAATCAATCAACCATCATTATAGCAATATTCGGAAACAGAATTATATTTAATGCGCAAGAACAAGAACAAAAAAAATGAACTCTAGAAATTTTTCAAAATTTTGCTCAACATATTACTCCCTCAAATTCTTAAAATTTTAAATTTATCGAAAATACTCTATTTTTTAGGGGGGGGGGGGGGGTAATAGAAAGATGTTCCAAAAGTTCATGTCAAAAGAAACAGATACGGAATTAAAACCGTTTCTCCCCATTAGCTTTCTGATAGAACAATGATTTTAATCAAATGATATCAAAAAAGGAGAAGTTTAAATATACGCAACATACTTTCTCAAAAGGAACAAAATACGCAACATACTAAATCTATTACTTGTATCACTGGTTGGCTTCAAACGGTCAACATAAATCAACCACGGGTGTGGTCAAATAGGTCAAACAACTCAGAGGCAATCTCCGAGGGAGTACAGTGTTTCCCCGGGTCGTTATGTCCCAGCGAGGTGTGCAATGGTATTTGAAATGGATTTGTGATTGGGTGAATTTTGGACCGAAAGGGGTTATAGGGATTTGAAAGATTATGCTAAGGAAATACAAGTGAAAACAACTTAAATAATCTAAACTAACCAAAACGTAAAGCAACGTTACCCTAGAACGTATTTAAACCTAAAAACGTACGTTTAAGTTAAAAATAAACGCGAGTGCGCAAAATAAAAAGTGAATTTTATGCTACACAAATCCTACGGTCTTGCAAATAATTTTCCTACGAACTAGATGACAAAAGAAAATTTTAGAAAAAAGAAAATTAAAATTTCAATAAAAATTCCATTTATTATGATTTAATTACTATTAAACACTAATTAAATTCTAATAAATATTAAAATTAAACTGAAAATTCTGAAATTTTTTTGGAAATTACTACAAGTTAATGTTAACCTAGGAAAAATATAAAAAAGGTGGGTACAATACAAAATAAGCAGAAAATAAGCTAATAAGTTATAATAAGCTAAAAGAACTAATACTAGTATAAAAACAAGTGGGGAAAATATAAACACTAAGATACCACTAGTCCAGATGGTGCATGGCTTTGGTTTGGTGTGTCAGTGTGAACCAGTAACCAAGGTTTGAATCCCACACACACCCCTTTTTACAAATTATTTTATTTTTTATTTTTCTCTTTACCAAACAACTAAACACTGATAAATAACAACTTTTTTAAAAAGACAACTTTTGTGAAACACAAATATAAGCTGTTTGAGAGCTTATGATTACCACAGGACATCAAAAATAAGCTAAAAAGAAATTTAGAACTGAAAAAGCTAATAATAAGCTGTAAACTAAAAGTAAAGGTGCAAAATGCTAATACTCAATAAGATAAGCTAGAAATGAACTAGGAATCACAAAGGAACACACTGAATAAGCTTTCAATACGCTAAAATGAGCAATTCCAACACTGAGTATCAAACAGGTCTATGGACTAAATTGTAGGCCTGAATAAGCTAAGGGCATAAGCTCCATGGCCTAACATAAGCCTGGAGTCAATGAGCTAGCTTGATGGGCTTCTCAAAAACCAAAGAGATCAAGAACAGTCCCAATGATAAGCTCAATGTGAGCTTGTGAAACAGGCTCACTGAACACTGGTTAGTCAGTGTTCTTGACTCAGTTAAGGCCTATTTTATTGAAGGCTCAATTAGGCACTCAAATAAGCTGAAAAGAACAAATGAAGCTCAAATACAATAAGCTAGTACTACTAGCTTCTCATAGAATCATTTATCATACAATGAGCTCAACCAAGCAACAAGAAATCAACAAGTGAAAAGTGGCTATTGACCCTGCCCACCTTGGTGCAGGGCATAAATTGGCTAAACAGGCCAATAAAAGCTACAAATAAGCTGAAGAAAAAAAATCCTAAAAATATAACAAAATTACTCCAAGCAACACAAGCTACCAAAGATTATAATCCCAAAATTACAGATACACAAGACAAATATCTATGTTACTGAATTTGGTATATTAGGCTAAAATGGAATTATTTCAAGTAAAGTTAACAAGTTTTATACCTAACAATGTGATTTGGACTCCTAAAAACCTAACAGCTAAACAGTGAGCTAATTTAGAGGTTATCTTTGACTTTTATCACATGCACACTGAGTTTTAAGGTTTAAGTATTCTAAATGACCCTAAAGTGACATGTCTCAACTAAAATCAACAACAAATTCAACCTATAGCATAGTTATATCAGCAAATCCAAACATCCCTTAACAAGCTAACTGTTTTTATATTAGGTATGTAAATGATTATTTAGAGCCAAACTACAGATGCAATCTACTTCTATAAGCTAAATAAAAGTTGTAAAAGCTAAGATTATGCAGAGATAGGCAATGTAATAAGCTACAACAGATACTACTAATTATGACTAAATATTGAGAAATGAGCAAATAATGGAACTAGTAAATGAAGTAGACCAAATAAATAGCTAATCAACTAATCTATACTAAGTAAGCAAATAATACTCAGAATAAGCACTGGTCAAACAGTAAATAAGCATTTGCTCTAAAATGAAATATGGAGAACTTACAACTAAAATCATAGCTGAACAAAGGAGTTATTTGAACAAAACCTATCTTTGGATAGGCCTCAACTACACCTGGAAACATGAATCAAGCATCTACATACCCAAATTCATCATCATAAGTCCCTGTTTGACTTTTGTTGACCTTTTTTGAGCTTTTGAACTTAGCACCTTTGATGTGGAACCAAATGGCTAAAAAAGACTCATCCTAAGCTATGAGACAGCTTATATGAGCTTGAGGAGCTATCACAACAGCTTTTTACTAGAATTTGGACAAAATAACAATTTAACAGGGAAACTTGACTTTCATTAAGCTTTTAAAATCTGATAACAAAGTGAATACGAATACAATTAAACTTTTAAATGACTAGGAGCAGGAAACTAACTAACTTTGAATAACAAAATTACATTAATAAAACTACATACTAATTTCTTACTAAACTACTCTAACTACCTCCCCATCTCTGCTCATTCTTCCTCCTTTTGTAGTGTCCCTTTAGGGTTTTTGAGACCCAAAAGTGCTTTCCCACTTTAGTCTTGAGCCTTTGGATGAGTAATTTCAATCCTGGCCGTTGGTTATGTTTTGGCGGGAAAACAGGTTTGGTAGATTAGTGGGGGTTGGTGAGGTAATTAATGAGGGGGAGGGTTTAAGGGACAAGTTGGTGAGTGTAGGGTATGGAGTGTGGGAGATAGAGGTGATGATGGGGTTTGGTGTTGCAGGCTTTGCATGTCACGGGGGGGGGGGGGGGGAGGAGGAGAGGGTGAGGTGGAGGGGTTTGACCGGTTTGTTGACCTGGGGTGTTTATTAAACCAGGGTTGTGTTTTTATTATTGTGTTTTGGGCTTGGAGGGTATTGGGCTAGAAAGGTGGGCTGGGGTAAGGGGTAATAAAGTTGGGGTTTGTTTGTTGGGTTAAAGATAACAAAGGGGTCCGTTTGGTAGTTGAGTGAAAAACAACAAGGATCAACATTGCAATTTGGCTGAAAATGAGGGGTGAGATTTGCCAACTGTTCAAAATTAAACCAAGGGTACGTTTTGCCATATCCCAATTATCCAATGGTCATAAGTGTAAATTTTCCAATTTGAAATTTTCGGGGACTTGTTTTGCCAATTTTCAAAGTTGAGGGGCCGTTTTTGAAAATTTGTGAAAACTTTACTCCAAGGACCGTTTGTGATAAATTGTGATTTCCCAAGGACCAATATTGACTTTTCTTCCAAAATTTTCCACCAGGGACCAAATCTGCCAATATCTGAAACTCCAGGGACTAAACTTGTAAATTCTCAAAACTTTTTACCCAAGGATTATTTTTGATAACTTTTAACTTTTAAAGGACTTGGGTTGACTTATCTTTCAAAGTAAATGCTCGGGGACCAATGTTGACAAGTTTTGAAAGTTGGAGGACTGAAACTGCCAACTGTGCAAACTTTGTTCATTTTTCATCTGTTTTTAATTATTTTGCATCTAAAAACATATAAAACACAATTTTGGGATATTTTTGGTATTTTGATGCATTTTTGAGTGCTTTTAAATGTTTTGCAGCTCAGATTTGACCAAGAATGATGAGTATTTGAGCACTCATCAATCGCTAAGATACTTTCAAATTTTGCACAATATATGCAATGTTGACCCATTTTTTACCTGTTTGACTAGTTTGCGCCTGTTTTCACCGGTCATCCTTTAACGTTTTTCCAGTTATAAAAGTTACAATAATGGTCCTTGTGGTTTGGGATGACTTTCACCTTTAGTCTCTTGACTTTTTCTTCACTTTTTCGTCCGTGTTTACACGTGTAAAGTTTGTTTTTGCACGTTTTCGTACGTTTTTACACGTTTTCGTCCGTGAATACTCCGTCCATCACCACCAAAAAATTTCCAAAAAAATATTTAAAAAAATAGAAAAAAAAGGTTTTCGAAAAAAAAATCGAAAAAATGTTTTTGAATTTTAAAATTCCAAAAAACATATTTTTGATAAAAAAAAATTCGAAAGAATTTTCTATTTTTTTTTTTTTTTTTGAATTTTTCTAAAAAATATTTTTATTCAAATATTTTTCTAAAAAAATTTTATTCGAAAGAAATTTTTATTCAAAATTTTTTAAAAAAAAGTTTAGAATTTTTTTTTCTAAAAAAATATTTTATTTTTCGAATATTTTAAGAATTTTTTTTCAATAATTATTTTTTGAATTTTTTTTTCAAAAAAAAAGAATTAGAAAATAAAATTTTGAAAAGAAAGTTGTAAAAAAAATTCAATTTTTTTTGAAAAAAAATGGAAAAAAAATCGAAACAATTTTATTTTTAAAAGATTTTCGAAAAGAATTTTATTTTATTGAAAAAAATTGGAAAAAAAAAGGTTTTGTAAAAATGGACCAAAGGTGAAAATCAACCCAAACCACAAGGACCATTATTGTAACTTTCATAACTAAAAAAAGTTAAACGATGACCGGTGAAAACAGACGCAAACCATGGGGGCCAATAATGTATGTTTTATTAAGTATTAACCTGCAAACCGGTCAAACAGGTAAAAAATCGGTCAACATTGCGTATATTGTGCAAAATTTGAAAGTAACTTAGCGATACAAGTAATAGATTTAGTATGTTACGTATTTCGTTCCTTTTGAGAAAGTATGTTGCGTATCTTTAGACTTCTCCTTATCAAAATATCATGGATATGCTATTTTTTAGAGGGAGAAATGTGATTAAAATGTGATCAAGATTGTCTTATCTTGAAATGGCTCTACTCAAAGTCTGTTTGAAAATGTGTGATTACTCTTAATAGACTTGTACATAGACGGGTAATAACTTCAATTTGGTTCAGAGAGCTAGTTGTCACTTAAAACATGATAATGGACGCCTTTAATTAACCACATAAGCGTGTCCCTCGAGGTCTAGTTTGTTTAGAGTCTATCCCCAAGTGATTTTGATTACTCTTCTCCGTGTGCAAACTTTTTGATTGAAAAATCTATGCACATCTGTAAGCGTAGTTGTTCTCAAAATGAAAAACATTCAAGTTGTTAACAAAGCTATTTGATTATTCAAACACTTTGATTGATTATAAAGGGTTTTATGGCTTCAATCTATACAAAACCAGCCAAACCTACAATAATGTTCGAGGAGATATAAGGTAGTTAAGGTTAAGTATGATCCCATGGTCCAACCAGAACCGGATGGACCTACCCAGGGACATTCCATAGTAGAAATAGAAAGTCCTTAGGTCATGGTGGAGTATGAGAAAAGGAATAATGCTATCATTGTAAGAGTTGTCACTGGAACAACACAACAAGGTGATAATAATGGCGACATGATATGCATTGAAATGAAAAGGAAAAGTTATGAAAGGATTAAAAGAAATGAAACCCCTCCATATACTTAGGGTAGAAACTGGGTCAATACATATGCTATCGATTATCACAAAGATGATACTAGTATTAAAGACAAGCATCATGGACCCAGTGATGCAATACATAACCCTTCCCTAGCTACTTAAGTTTATGTTAAAGATATTTCATTTCTCATGGAGATAAACACGTAATCTATCGGCCTCTCACTTCGAGATGTGTTGATATTGAAAAGGTGACAGTCTACTTCAGCCTCCGATCAATAAAACCAAAGCACACTAATCGAGTCTGGAGCCAAACAAGATCAAATATAAAATCTCTATAGGACACATGCCAATACACATTTGTTGTTCACCAATAAGAACACAAGTTGTACGGGAGTTGTTAGCATTAAAAATTATATTAAAAAGTGATGGTCATTCTCATTTATTGTAACGTTGTAATGTGTCGTAGTTTTTGTTATTAGAATAGTCAATGGGCCTTGGTCTTGGTAAGCTAATATGTCATGTGTTATGTAATGTAAGCCTTTATATGTAAATGGAAGCCAAGCCCAAGACCAAGCCCATGGAAAGCCTCTTAAGGCATCATGTTAAGAACTATATAAACACCTCAAAGCTCATTTGAGGTGTGTGCTTGTGTGTGTATTGTGTGTGTTTTTCTTTGAATAAAAGTTCCATATTTCATCTCTTGTCTCTCATATATACACGACATATACATAACATCAAGTCACCATCTTTCCTTCTTCTAGTGCTTATATTTGTGATAAAGTTGATAGATTTAAGGTCCTGCAAGTGGTATCAATCGCCTAACAATGATTTAGGAGTGTTTTTATCAAGTTTTTTGTTAAAAAGTTACACTTTTCATTCATTTGTGTACTTTTTCTTCAAAAAGTTTTTATTTTTTACAAGTTTTGGTGTTAAAGTTGTTGTTTTTATTGAAGTTTTAGTGATTCTAAGTGTTTTGGGAAAGATTTGATCAATTGAAACATGTGAAAAAAGTGGTTTTGGTTGAAAAAATCGGATTTTTCACGTTTTCTGGTCATCTTACGCGTAACTTGGGTGAATAGTACGATTTCTTAGCTGTCTACAGTACTGTTTACGCATAAGATTATGTCAAAACCCCTTTCCTACGCTTAAGTTTAGTCAAAACCCTTTTCTTATGCGTAAGATTATTCAAAACCCTTTCCTACGCTTAAGTTTCACAGCTGACAACCAAACTTCAAACGACTATAACTTTTGAACCGTAACTCCGTTTTCGACGAATTTGCTGTCAAAACGACCGTGAGACCGAGAAGAAGGACACGTTGAATTAATTTATTCATTCAACCCAAGTTTCGAGGCCTAAAAACGCTCCGGGAAGAAGTTATTGAGGTTTTAAGGTTTTAGATCAAATTTTTCACCATCCAAACTTGCATCAACTTACACTAAACACAACTCCTACTTCGTTGAATTGATCCAAGAATCAACTTTATCAATCTACACTTCATCAATGGCATCTCAGCAAGATATTCATGCAGCCGGTGCAGAAAAACGACCTCCAATGCTTGAAAAAGGTGGATATCTCCCATGGACAAGCCGCATGCTTCGTTACATCAAAACAAAGCCTGATGGTAAATTAATGGTCAACTCCATTACAAATGGTCCATTCAAGCCACGACAAGTTCAAATTGAAGGTAATCCAAATACAACACCTCCTACTCAACCATTCGTGCGTGAACAAACAGAAGCAGCTTACACAGAGGAAGACAAGAAGCAGATCGCTGCTGATGATATGGCAATGCATTTAATCCAACTTGGATTACCACGGGAGATCTTTGCTGCGGTCGACAGCTGTGAAACTGCTTATGCTATGTGGGAACGTGTTAGAAGGATATGTCATGGAACAGAGATTGGACAACAAGACGTTGAGAACAAACTTCTTACTGAATGGGAGAACTTTACATCCACTAAAGGTGAATAGATTGAATCTTACTACACAAGGTTTTGCACTTTGATGAATGAGTTAATCAGAAACAAGTTGACACCTCGAACAATTGCAACAAACATCAAATTCATCAATAACCTTCCAGAAGAATGGGGTCGTTACGTTACAATTGTCAATCAAACAAATGACTTACATAAGGTGAATTATGATCAACTCTATGACTTTTTGAAGCAAAACCAAGCTGAGGCTAATGAAGTAAGGAAAGAAAGATTGGCAAAGAATCATGATCCTCTTGCATTAATTGCTACTACACCAACACCGCTACCAGTGAACACACAACAATCAGCATCATCTTTCACTCACAACTACTTGCAACCATCATACATTCAACAACCAACACCGGTCTACCAACAACAGTTGTTATTCCACAACAGCATTACCTACAATTCGAAGACCCAGAATTCACTGAAAATGATGAAGCTTCTGCAGCATTGACCCAAGCGTTTGCTTTTCTGTCAAAAGCATTCCAAGGACGCTATTCTACACCAACAAACAACAACCAAAGGATTTCATCGAATACTCGCAACAGGCAGATCGCTCAGCCGAGTTTCAATATGGGCAACGGAGGCCAAATGGTTGGAGTTTATGGGAATCAGCAAGGATATGCTACTGGAATTAACATGGGGAATCAGAATATGCTGAATGCAGGGAATCAGTATGGTCAGAATGCAGGGAATTAGATGGGTCAGTTTGTTGGAAATCAGAGGGGTCAGAATGTTGGTAATCAGGCAATGGGTAATCAAAATAGAAATGTTGCAGCTCCAGTAGTTGGGAATTTTGGAAATGTGAATCAGGGTAATCCGGTAAAGTGTTTCAACTGTCAGGGTGTAGGTCATATGGCAAGGAACTGTCCTACTAAGCCGAACAAGAAAGACACAGCGTACTTGCAGAAAGCACTACTGTTGGCACAAAAGAATGAGGCAGGATTTCAGTTGAACGCAGAGGAGAATGACTTTATGGCTCTTATGGATGACATGGAAGATAGAGAAGATATTGATGCGAACTGCATATTCATGGCGAATCTTCAGGAAGCTAAGTATGACACGGATTCTGACACACTTCCTGTTTATGACACCAATGCACCATCTGAGGTATCAAAATTCAACACATGTCACAATAATGATATACTTGATATATCTCCTCATGAGGAACAACATTCTGAGAAGCTAGCACCCACTTATGATACATACCTGGACACGCCAAGTAGTAGCAATACTCTTTCAGCAACTCCAGATGTGAATCATAATGGAGGCTTCGTTTCACAACATGCTGGGAATGATGAGGAAACACGTGCTTTATTTGAATCATTATTGAATAATTGTCGTATTGAAATTGAGAATGTGAAAAAGGTCAATCGCGATGTTAAGGCCGCGAATGTTAAATTGACTGCTGAGCTTGAGAGTTACAAAGAAAACGTTAAAGCTTTTGAATTTCATAACAAAAGATTGTCTGAATTAGAAACTGGTTATCAAAATTCCGTTTCAAGGGAAAAACAATTGCAACTCAAGTTTGATACACTTGATGTTAATTCTTTCAAAAAGATAAAATCTTTAAACGCGGAAATTTCTGATTTACAAAACCAACTTTCTAACCAAAAAACAGCTTATACCAATCTTGAAAAAGAAAGGGATGAGTTGAAAAAGGACTTTGCAAAGAAAGAAGACAAACTTTTGGAAGAAATCGTAGAGTCAGAACACATGATTGCACATTTAGAAGAATTAGTGGTTAAGTCGGGTCAGTCAAGTCAAACAATGAAAATGATTTCAAATCAAACTAATCCGATTTACCATACGAAACATAAAATGGCTCTTGGTAACAACACCCCCAGTAATCTCAAGAAAGCTCAGCAAGAACAAAATGTTTTGTATAATGGTAATGTGATTTACACCAAACATGATCCTCCCGTCGTTCGGGATTCTGTGCAAACGATAGAACATGTCGAAGAGAGCATAAACAAAATGAAACAAAAGGATTTGAAACCCATTGATTACAACAAATTGAACAAACTTTCGGGAATTACTTTTGTTCCACAAAAAGAACCATCTGTGTTTTCCATAAAACGACCATTCTCAAAAATGTTTTCTAAGAAAGTAATTGCTTCCAAATCTCTTTCAAAAATAGAACAAATGTCTTCTAACAACACTTTTAATACAAGTGAGGCTAGAGACATTCTGGATGACGTTAAAAAGAGAATTCAAGAACTTCAAAATATTGTTTCTTCTACAACTACAATCAATATTAACAACTGGCATTCCAGTTTTCATATTGAGCAGAAAAAAGTTTTTGAAAACAAAATTACTATCCCACTGAATAACATCAGTGCGAGGGTAATCCATTTTGAACAAGCTTTCTTAAAAGAAACGGCCGACTTTGTCAAGGACCACAAATCCCTGGTAAACGAAGCTAATGATACTCGTGAAAACATGAATGTTTTAGAAAACCTAAATGATTCTCTCTTCGAAGCTGTTATGACCACTGACATTATGTCTATCATTTTACAAACATATTCTGTTCAAGACGATGAACGACTAAGAGCTGAGACCTCCGCAATTGTTTCAAAATATGAAAATGCTCTTATAAAGCTTGAAAAAGAAAATGTGTCATATTTTAAACAACTTGATCGAAAAAAGGAAGAATGCAAGTATGACAAATTGTCGTATGAACGTGCCTTAAAGAACATGAAAGAGCAAAATGATCTTTTGAGGGCTCAGCTTGAAAGTCAAAAAGGAAAGGGTAAGGAAACCAAGTTTGCAAAACCATTGACTTCGGAGAAACCAAATGTTTCAAACACAGTTCAAAAACCAAAAATGTCAATTTCACGGTTTGCTCCAAAAGTCGATGAGAAAAAGGATTTGACAAAACCAGTCACTCCAACACCCTTGCCCAAGAAAAGTGAAAATGATAAGATTGTTGATAAAGGAAAAGCGGTTGTCGAAACTCCTAAAGTGTTAGCACCTGGCCTTTTTAGGATTAGTCCCACTAGTGCGTCTGCCTCAACATCTAAGACAAATGATAAGTGCATAAAGGCTAATTCTAAAGAATCTATGGATGTTAAAAAGGACAACAATATAAATCCTAATGTGTGTGCCTTACCTTCTACAGGATTAGAAAGCACCTCTAGGAGCAGCAGACTAAATCCTAGGAGCAATACAAGGAACAATAGAGTCTCGCCTGTCTCTAAGAGTAGTAGCAAGAATAAAGTTGAAGATGTAGACGAACACCCTAGGAATTTATCGCTTTGTAATAAGAGACATGTTTCATCTGAATGTAATGTCGAAAGTACTGTTTCTAATGCATGTAATGACTCTGTTTGTTTAATATGCAAGAAATGTTTAATTAATGATGTTCATGATGAATGTGTTTCTAAGAATGTGAATGTTACGCCTGAACAGAAGAATGTTCCAAAAAGACCTAGTGCTAGATCCAGATCTATAGAAAGATTAGTTGCACGATTTAGGTCTACCACTATTAGTCGAATGCCTAAGAACTACCTTAAGTTTTGTATGTGGATTCCAACGGGTAGAGAGTTCACTCTTCAGAACGGCAAATTAGAAATAGCTCAAGCTAAACAAGTAGCAACTGTCTATGAGTGTGATTCTGCTTTTACTCCTAACCCCTTGGAATCAAATTCAAAACGGTTTCCAAATACAAACTCTTCTGTTCGTGGCAGGTTATCGAAATATGTCTTTGGATCGTCGTCTCGGGTTGCTCCAAGCACATGACTGGGAATTTAAAGCTACTGATCAATTTCGTCTGGAAATTCATGGGAACTGTACGCTTTGGAAATGATCATGTAGCAACTATTCAGGGTTATGGAGATCTACAATTTGGGAATTTCTTAATCACTCGAGTTTACTACGTCGAAGGGTTGGGACACAACTTGTTTTCAGTTGGGCAGTTTTGTGATGCAGATTTAGAAGTTGCATTTAGGAGAAACACGGTTTTTACAAGAAATTTGGTTGGTGATGATCTCTTAACTGGTAATCGTGGTACAAACTTGTATGCTATCGACATCAACCAAATGGCTTCTACATCACCAATTTGTCTTATGACAAGGGCAACCGGAACTAAGTCCTGGCTGTGGCATAGACGTTTATCTCATCTCAATTTCGACACCATCAACAAGTTAGCCAAAGACAACATCGTCACCGGACTTCCTAAGTTCAAATACACCAAGGAACACCTATGTCCATCATGCGAACAAGGAAAAAGTAAAAGAGCATCATATAAACCCAAAACCGTACCTAGTTCGGATGCAAGGTTACATATGTTGCACATGGACTTATGTGGCCCAATGAGAGTTGAAAGCATTAATGGGAAGAAGTATATTCTCGTTATTGTTGATGATTATTCAAGATATACTTGGGTAAAGTTTTTGAGATCAAAAGACGAAGCACCAGGCATCATCATCACCTTTCTGAAGCGTATTCAAGTTCTACTTCAAGCTCCAGTAAAGGATTATAAGAACAGACAATGGCACAGAATTTACAAACCAGGAGTTAAGAACTTACCTTGAAGATGTTGGAATCACACATCAAACATCAGTTGTTAGAACTCCAAAGCAAAATGGGGTAGTTGAAAGAATAAATAGAACTCTTGTGGAAGCTGCTCGCACAATGCTTATTTTTTCTAGTGCACCACTATTCTTATGGGCTGATGCTGTAGCCACTGCTTGCTTTACTCAAAACCGATCCCTAGTCCATCCAAGATTCAATAAAACCCCCTATGAGCTAGTGAACAACCGTAAACCTGACATCTCTTACCTTCACGTGTTTGGCACTTTGTGCTACCCGACGAATGACAGAGAAGATCTAGGGAAGTTAAAAGCTAAGGGTGATATTGGAATCTTCATTGGATATTCAGAAAACTCGAGGGCATTCAGGGTGTATAATAGAAGAACGAAAAGGATAATGGAGACGATGAATGTGAAGTTTGACGAGATTTCACAAATGGCTTCTGAGAGACTCGCTCTAGAACCCGCGCTTAATCCGATGGCTTCTAATCAAAACGGATTAGGACCCGCACCAAACTAGCAGACTTCTGGACACATCAGTTCAGGACTCATACCTCAAGGAGCTCAGTCAACAAACACAGATAAACCTTCAGAACAAGAACTGGAAAATTTCTTCGAGTTAATGTTTGATGAATATTATGGTGGAACTTCGACAAATGCATCTCATTAACATTCCGCTGCACCCGCTCAAAATCATCAACCACCATCATCACAAGATGCATCTACCACAATCGAAGCTGAAGCACCAACTACATCAACATCATTTACATCTACTCAAGCAACTCCAGTACTTGACACTGATATACCAAGAGTTGATGAGCAAAACCAAAACACAAATTTTCAAGAAGAACCAACAAATAATTCAAACGATGTTACGTTAGAAGAAGAAGAAGAAGTATTTGAAAACCCGTTTGCAACAGACTCTGCTGAATCTTCTTCAAGGTTACAAGAACCATCTAACACACATTCGTTACACCCAAGGTACCCTTCTACGTTTCAATGGACAAAAGACCATCCAATAGAACACGTTATTGGTGAACCTTCAAAGCCAGTTCAGACAAGGAGACAACTTGCCACTGATCTCGAATTGTGCATTTACATTTGCTCAATCAGCCTCAAAGAACCAAAGAACATTTGGGAAGCAATGGCAGAATACCCATGGATTGAAGCGATGCAGGAGGAAATTCTTCAATACGATTTACATGACAGTTGGGAACTTGTTGAACGACCACTTGATATACGTGTTCTTGATCTCAAGTGGTTATGGAAGAACAAACTGGATGAGGAAATGACTGTTATTCGCAACAAAGCTTGTCTCGTGGCTAAAGGTTATCCACAAGAAGAAGGGATAGATTTCGAGGAATCATTCGCGCCTGTAGCTAGACTTGAAGCAGTCCAGATTTTCTTAGCTTATGCAGCTCACAAAAACATCACAGTCTATCAGATGGATATTAAGACTGTTTTCTTAAATGGAACTCTGAAAGAAGAAGTGTATGTGAGTCAGCCAGAGGGATTCATCGACAAAGATCATCCAGACTACATCTACAAGCTTATCACTTCTACCATCTTCCCTTTATATACTAGGGAGATACACTGTTAGTAGTTACGAGACAATAGTAACTTGCAAACTAGAAGCAAACTGGAAGTAAGGTGCACGTGCCTTTGTGTGGCTAGGGTTGCCTTACTGTGCTGACAACTATTTGTACATGCAAGTTGCTTTTCCTTCCATCGACGAGTTCTTATCTTCCCAAGGGTTTTCCCGCTTTGCTAACTCAAATTACTCCCACCCAAGTGTGTCTGAGAACTTCAGCCAGATCCTTTTTCATATTTAGTGAATATCTTTCAAATGAGTTAAGCATACACTAAATATATCTGATCAGTGTTAACTAGTCAGGCTGCATGGTTCTTTAGGATGGTTTTAAGTTGATAACTCTTTTAGAGTCCTAGAGATATTTGTCAGTCCCCCAAGCCTCTAGTTGTTTGTAACTCCTTGTACTTTGCTAGGTGACTCCGCATCAGGTTACAAAGTATTTATTCAGTTTTGGTATTCGACTTCTCCGAAGCTTGACTATGTTTATCAAGAAGTTTACAACATATCTGAGTCGTTATGCTCTGACATGTGAAGACACTAAGTGAGTCCCTTTGTTAGAACCGCTATTCTTTACAAGAGTGGTTGAATATATATCAAGTGGTCTGACTATAAATTTTCTGAGTTTGCTCGCTGAGGTGTATACCTTTGCGAGTATTTTGATAGTTGATTGTGATCAGTTGTGTTGATCCTTGTCAAGGAGTAAACTTGCTCATGGTTTACAGTTTGACTTTATGAGAGAGTGAACTGGTTCTCTTATTTTATTAGCTAGTGACTTAGGCTATTTTTTATGCTTCAAATAATTTGAGGGATAATTTGGTCAAATATTGACTCAATAGGCACTTTGAGCTGGAAACCCTACCAATGAGATTCCTTTCACGAATTGAATCCTGATGACGTAGGTCTATACTTGGATTTATGCAATGTATTGATGTTTTTTCCTAAACGGGATTCGGAGGCTGATTCGCCCGACCAATGTGAACGGAATCAAGACATTTATCAGTAAAACAGTCGTAGTGGAACAACTCTAAGAAAATGTCCATGATAATTGATTGGCCTACCATCATTATTATCTACCTTACTGTGCAGGTACTGATGAAGGCAACCGTTCCTGATCAACCATAAGAAAGATAAAGAACTACATCAAATTCAAGAAAGTCAATAACAAATCAAGATGAAGGAAGAAATGATGAAAGATATATGAGTAAAGATCAAAGTTTAAAGACCAAGTGGTATGAGTATGTCGAAGAAGACAAAAGAACAAACACTTGAAGATGTTGATCGTAGGCAAGATAGGAAAGAGACTTTTACCAAAGATCACAAAGGCATGAAAGGAACAAAGAAGAAATCAGGTCTATTACAACACAAGGTTCATGCTTAAGTATCAAGAACTGAAGATTCTAAAGACTCAAGAGCCAAGAAACAAAGAAAGAGTATTTGATAAATGACTACCCCTTATATCGATCTTTGTAACATTATATTAATATGTAATAGACTAGTTTATGGGTAAATGGGTTTGTAGAAGTAAGAATAGTCCATGTAATAGTCCATTATCCAAGCCCGGCCCATCAAGTCTTTTGTGGTAGACTATATGAACGACTTATGTAGGAGGTGTTGTGGGTGAACTCATTTCAATACAAGAACATTTCACCTAGTTCTCCTCCCTTTCTCTAGAATTACATTACATCTCTTTCTCTCAATAGAACTTTTCTCTTTAGTTCTTCATACTATGTAGGAGGTGTTGTGGGTGAACTCATTTCAATACAAGAACATTTCACCTAGTTCTCCTCCCTTTCTCTAGAATTACATTACATCTCTTTCTCTCAATAGAACTTTTCTCTTTAGTTCTTCATACTAAACTATTAATGAATCCACATTACTGTGAATGATTCAACTATGTTAGAGACCTAACATAAACTAATTAAATAAGTATAATTTCCAACATGGGTTCTTATGTTGTTTTGAGAAATGCAACATCCACATAATGTTCAAAAAACGAGTTTCACACATACCAAATCCGAACACTAAAAAACTTGTTTATCTGCTTATTTTTAGTCATAAGTAAATCCAAAAACTCTATTCAGAGGTACGTATTTTTAGTCAGCATATAAGCACTTATTTTTTTTTTAGCAAAAGTAGAAAAAAACAAAAATCACAAAATACCCTCTTAGGGGTGTTTGCTTACGCTTATTTATAGGCTTATTAGCTTATCAGTTTTCGCCTTATATTTCATAAGCTCATTCTTTTTGCCTTATTTTTGATGATTGTGAGTTCATATAAGTTTGTTATGACATAATAAACCTATATAAGCCTATAAATATCAATATAAACTAGAAAATAAGGCTTCATAAGCCAAAAATAGAAAAGCTCGTAACCACATAAATCCCGTAAATAAGCTCAAACAAGCCAAGTTTTTAATTTTTTATTACGCATCGTAAAAATGTGCTGAACACAAGCCTATATAATATACTACGAGCTGAGCTCGAACTTAAAACATAAGGCTCGAATCGAGCTGAGCTCGATCGAGCTCGAGCTTTAAAAATGCAAATTAATAAATTGACTTGGTGATTTGACTGTGCCATTCGTTTCCCAAATCTTTGTCTAATCCATGGCTGCTGCCGCCATTAACATCTCAGCTTCATCACCCTCTCATCTTCTCCACATTCCAAAAAAATTCACAACAAAGACCCCACATTTTCAACTATCTAAACCCAACAACAACAACAACGAAAACAACATCCCTGTTTTACTACAACAATCAGTTCAAACCAACAACATCCATCTAGCAACTGCAACACATGCCCAAATACTCAAACACCCAAACACCCCCACAAACACATACTTTTTCAACACACTTATTACATCTTATTTCAAATTGGGTTTATCTTCTTATGCTTTCAGGGTTTTTCAAAATGTGCAGAACCCAGATGTTGTTACTTTTACTTCCATGGTTTCATGGCTTGCAAAGTGTTGCAATGAGTATGAAGGTGTTGAGATTTTTTTTGAGATGATGAGGTGTGGTATTGATCCAAATGAGTACAGTTTTGTTGCTGTTTTGACTGCTTGTGGTCGGGTTTTCGATATTGATTTGGGGCCTGAAATTCATGGTTTGGTTGTCAAAATGGGGTTTCAGGATGATGTTTTTGTTATGAATGCTTTGATGGGGTTTTATGGGAAATGCGGGTGTTTGGATTTGGTTGTTAAGGTGTTTGATGAAATGTCCGTGAGAGATGTTTCGTCTTGGAATACAGTGTTGTCGTGTTTGGTGAAAGGGTTTATGTTTGGAGAAGCGCTGGAGTTGTTTAGGGAGATGATATGGACGGATGGGGTTGGGATTGATCATTTTACTGTTTCGGCTGTTTTGAGTGCTTGTAGTGAACATGGTGCGGTTATGGAAGGGCGTGAAGTTCATGCTCGTGCGATTAAGTTTGGGTTGGAAAGGAATTTGAGTGTTGGTAATGCGCTAATTGGATTTTATAGTAAATACGGGAATGTGAAGAATGTCGTGAGTTTGTTTGATAGAATGGTGGTTAAAGACGTAATAACATGGACTCAAATGATATCTTTTTACATGGAGTCGGGACTTGTTGATATGGCGGAGGAGGTTTTTAATAAAATGCCCGAGAGGAATTGTGTCTCGTATAATACTCTCTTATCAGGTTTTTGTCAAAATGGGGACGGGGTACGAGCTTTACGTATGTTTTGCAGAATGTTGGAAGAAGGTGTTGAGTTGGATGAATACTCATTGGCTATTATTATGAACGCTTGCGGGTTGCATGAGGATAAAAGTGCTAGTGAACAGATACATGGCTTTGTTCTAAAGTTTGGGTTTGGGTCAAACGACCGTGTTGAATCTGCATTGCTTGATATGTGCACAAAGTGTGGAAGAATGACTGATGCAGAAGAAATGTTTAACAACGACTTAATAAACCAAAACAGTTCGATTATCTGGACATCAATGATTTGTGGGTATGCTAGAAACGGAAATCCATACGAAGCACTATCTTTATTCTTTAAAGGTCAATCTGAAAATACCATGATCATTGATGAAATGGTATTAACTACAGTCCTGGGTCTATGTGCGACACTAGGGTTTGATAAAATTGGTGAACAAATACATTCTAGTGCTTTAAGATCAGGTATGCTGTATGATATTAAAGTAGAAAATGCATTAATTGGAATGTATAGCAAGTGTGGCAACATGGCGGCTGCGATTAAGGTTTTTGATAACATGAAAAGACCCGATATTGTGTCTTGGAACAGTTTGATGTCTGGATATATTTTCAACAAGCAAGGAGATAAGGCCTTGGATCTATGGGCAGAGATGAAGATGACAAACACAAAGCCAGATTCGATCACAACCTTATTGATAGTCTCGGCCTACACACACACAACCTCAAATATGGTTAACGAGTGTTATAGATTTTTTCAATCCATGAAGACCGCTTACAACATTGAACCCACTTCAGAGCATTATGTTTCATTGGTTAATGTTTTTGGTCACTGGGGTTTACTTAAAGAGGCTGAAGACATTATAAAAAAAATGCCATTTGAGCCAAACACTTTCATATGGAGAGCTTTGCTTGATAATTGTCAAACGCCTATAAATACAGACATAGGTAAAAGGGCTGCAAAGGAAATCCTTTCTAAGAAGCCAAATGATCCATCTACATATATACTTGTATCTAATTTATATTCAGCATCCGGGAGATGGCAGTGCTCTGAAACGATACGGGAAGAGATGAGAGAAAAGGGTATCCAAAAACGTCCTGGAAAAAGTTGGATTATTCATGAAAACAAGGTTCATTCATTTTATGCAAGAGATAAATCGCATACCCATTCCAAAGACATATACAGTGCTTTAGATATATTAGTCTTAAAATGCTTGAAAGCTGGATATGTACCGGATACTAGTTTTGTGCTTCATGAAGTGGAGGAGCATCAGAAAAGGGATTTCTTATATTACCATAGTGCAAAACTAGCGGTCACTTATGGTCTTTTAATGACTAAAGGAACGCCTGTACGGGTTATGAAAAATATCCTTCTTTGTGGGGATTGCCATACTTTCTTTAAGTATGCTTCAGCTGTTACCAAGAGGGAGATTCATATCAGGGATGCTTCAGGATTCCATTGTTTTGTCAATGGTGAGTGTACATGACTACATGTAAAGGCAATTGATACAAATAAACATACATGTGTTTTGTTGTGAAATAGTTGTAAAATGATTTAAAAACTCAAGAAGCTGAAAATTTGTGTATATTTACGTTTTATCTATGCGTTCGGCTGGGATACCTATGGAAACAATGGAGTTGTGTCTAATATTACTAGTTTGGAAGAGGCAATTTTGTGCTTGATAGTAGAGTCAGGGATATGGTAAATTGGCAGGTCGCGGGTTGGGTTGATCGCTAAAACTCTGCCCAGAATTTTACATTTTTTATGTGTAACTAGTAGGATATCTGCTCGATGCGGCAACGAGTATGACTATATTTTGCGACGAATGGTTGTTTGGTTATACGTTTTTTTTAACAATAAGGGTGCGTTTGGTATCCCACTATGGGAATGAGACTATGACTATGAAAGTGATTAAAGGTGTTTGTTTACGACGAGAGAGCCCCACCACTATGGTAATGAATGAGATAAATGCTCTATACTCCATATACCTCAAAAGGGTAAGGTATAGATCTTTCATACCGAGGGACCCACCACTACTATCAAAATCATTCCTATTTTGATTGATGGAGACATATCAAATGCATCAACTCTACGAATGAATGAAAATTTAAATTAAAATTACTTTAAGCAATAACAATGCAATCTATTTCATATCCAAATAAATAAAATGTCTGAACTAAAGAAAGGAACATAAGTAGCATTTTTTAAACATAAGTTAAAACAGACGACTAGACGTCATTACAAAATGAAATGTAAGTTGGCATAAACACAAATATGCCAACTTAGTGTTGCAAGCTATGGAAACTTCATGTATATCGTCAAGCAACACAACAAACTCGAGACCAAGAGTGTTATCTAACCAATTGATAGTCCACACTAACACTACACCAACTCTATGCTAGGCTTAGATTACCTTCACACCAGAAACAGTAGATGATCAGATAAAAATCATAAACAAACAATGTGTGTGTTAGGGTTCAACCGCCGAAAACCAGGAGGATGGGAAGAGAGCATTTTAGGATTTTGTATTAAATCTAATTCTTAATTAGGTTTATATATATAGCAAATTTAGTTCTTATCTAATAAGGAATTAAATATCTTTTAAACTTTTAAAAGATATTTTTTCTAATTCTTTTGACATGTTTCGTCGATCGTGAGGCCCACCAAAGGCTTCACATGGTGTGGTCTAATCCAACTTAATTAATGTCTATATACTAATTATCTTAATGAATCCCCTATTGCAAATTAAGCCCATTCTTTCAAAAAAGACATTTTATTAGACAAAACTAAGGAACATACAAATCATTACTCGCAAGCGAGATAATTTCATGAGGAAATGCACTATCCCAATTAAATTTAGAAGCAGAAGAAAATGCGTAAGAAGCAGCCCAGTGGGCTACTTTATTTTATTCACGCAATTAAGCCTATTCAGATCTCACGGTTTTCAAAAGTTGAATATATATATATATATATATATATATATATATATATATATATATATATATATATATATATATATATATATATATATATATATATACAAATCTAGACAGATTTTAAAAGATCAAACAACACAACAACCCATAAACGTCATCTCAAATTTCAAGGCACCAACGTGGCTTATAAATCAACTTCAAGTATATAAGTAACACTTTAAAATTAATTAAAGCTTTGAGAGTGTAAGAGCGTATTTGTTAAAAGTAACAGCGAGTTATGAGTAGTAGTTGTGAACGCTAGTTATAGTTCACCGCTTCTTAGATAAGCAATGGACAAAATGAGCATTTCTAAAAAATAGCAAAGTTCACTGTTCTTATGCCAAAAGACTACTAAAAAATGAACTCAAAAAAAAAAAAAAAAAAAAAAAAAAAAAAACTGCTCACCGCTCCATATCTTCGTGAGGGCTTGAATTAAAATTTAATTGAAAGTTTGAGAGTGTAAATGAAATATTGTAAGGAAAATGTTTGATGGGCCTAATAAAGGGACCTAATCATGGACCTAATGCTTAAAATACTTGTACAGTAGGACCTAATGCTTAAAATACTTGTAGAGTAGGACTGTACAAGTATTTTAAGCATTAGGTCCATGATTAGGTCCCTTTATTAGGACCTAATGTTTGACTGTACAAGTATTTTAAGCATTAGGTCCATGATTAGGTATCAAGGTTCATATTGTAAAGTATTGTTTTACAAGTCGTTAATTAACAATTTAACACGTACAAAATCTTGTGAGATTTAAATCTCTTCTTCTTCATTCCTTTTCAACCGTTTCACAAAACCTCCCCATTCATTCACAAAGGTACGTTATTGTTATATAAATTCAATTAGCAGCACATTTTTAGATAATTCTAATCTCATTAATCTAATTCTTTATAGGTTTATTTGAGTTATTATAAAAAAGATTCAGCATTCCGCCACAATGGTAATTATTTCAATTTTCGTACTCGTTAAATTGAATTCTTGAATCACATTATGATTTCTCTAACTTATTTGTTTTTGTTTAATTAATTAATAAATAAATAGGTTGTTTTAGCAGCCTCGATTGTCAGTAAATCTGGAAAAGGTCAGATCTTCATTTTCTTTATTTTTTTCACATATCCTTGTAATCTGCATTGTGTTGTGGATATAATCATGTTCCTTATAAATGCTGTAATAAGAAGAATCATTTTCTAGGCAACTTTTAGTTCCGTTTCGTTTGCTTATTAAGGGGGTGTTTGTTTCGGCTTATATAGCTGGCTTATGCCTTATTTGGTTTTCGGCTTATGTTTTATAAGCTAACTTTTTGTGGCTTATTTTGAGATTTTCTGTCTTATATAAGCTTTATTATGATTTGATAAATATATAAGCTGGAAAGTTTCAAAATAAACCACAAAAAGTAGAGAACGCATTCATATGATGTGTTTAGTTGGACGGCTATATATGCCAAAACAAACACCCCGTAACATGTTAGTAGAGAACTTTTATGGTGTGTTTAGTTGGACGGAGTTTTTATTTATACAAAAGAGGTGAAAATTTAGAAAACGCATTCATATGATGTCTTATTTTATATAAGTCGCTTGTATGATGTCATCTTAGTGTATTGTAAACATATTTTGCTAACTTAATGTTGCCATATAACCTTTCTGCCAGCCCTTGTTTCAAGGCCGTTTGTTGAAATGTCTCGGATCAGAATTGAAGGGCTTCTTGCAGCGTTTCCTAAGCTGATTGGAAGTGGGAAACAGCATACATATGTTGAGACTGAAAATGTGCGCTATGTGTACCAGCCAATGGAGGGTATATTTCTGGTGCTTGTGACAAACAAGCAAAGTAATATTCTTGAAGATCTTGATACACTCAGGCTTCTCTCTAAAGTCGTATCCTTTCTGACACATGTTATTCAATTTTTTGATTATACATAGCGGATATCCAAAATCTTAGCATCCTTTATAAATCTACAGAAGGGTTGTGTCATGTGTCTGTGTGTCTGTGTGTATGCTGTATATACAAGTTTACTGTTGGATCTTGAATATAATAATAATACGTAGTATGGAATTACAATAGTCACGCAAAATTTAACTTAAAAAAATGGGTTTACCTGGAAAATGTTTATTGTTATCTACACACTGACTGTGGAACTTATATGACTGAAAACTATTAAGAAAAGCTTTGCTTCTGGTTTTGTTTTATAATGATTAGAAATTTGTGTCATGTTGCTCAATGCCATTACTTTGTTCCAGAACTGTGTAAAATGGACTATTTAATTTCTAGCATATCCAAAACTGTTTCTTAATGATATGAAGATCTACATGTTTTTAAGTGAGCTAATTTGAATCCCACTAATTTTTTTGTATGGTAATAAGGTAGAACCGCTTTAGTCGATTCATTTCATGTTCTTTCTTTTCACTTCACAATATACTGTCCTATTTTTCTGCCAAAGAGATTCCTACAAATTGATTCCTTAACTAGGATAGGTCCCTGAGTTTTCAGACTCGTTAGACGAAGAAGGCATTTGTAAGAATGCTTTTGAGCTGATTTTTGCTTTTGATGAAGTCATTTCTCTTGGGCACAAGGAGAATGTCACTGTTGCCCAAGTCAGGCAATACTGTGAGATGGACAGTCACGAGGAGCGATTGCACAAAGAGTTAAAACAAAGCAAGATTAATGATGCCAGGGATGAAATGAATCGTAAAGTTAATGAGATTGAGCTGAAAAAGGTGAAGTTATCACTATTCAAAATAAACTACATACCTCTCTAATCAATAATTATATACTTTCATTGCCCTTCCGCTTTTATGTCTGATGCAACAAGTTTGTGTCATTTCTGCAGTCAGAGAGGGCAAAGCTGGAAAAAGGTGGCTATTCATCTTTACAATCAATGGGCTCAATGGGATCAATGGGTAGAATGGATAATGGGTTTAGCAACGATATGGGCATATCAAGTGGTAAAACCTTTGGAAGCGGTTATGGTTCTGGAATAACCTCTGACGTGGACTCCTCAAGCAAGCCTAAAGGTTGGTGGACATGTTTCATATATATATATATATATATATATATATATATATATATATATAAATATGGTTCATCATATATATATATATATATATATATATATATATAAATATGGTTCATCTACTGTTGTGCTAATTTTTAGCCAGAAATGAAGTAGGTCAAATGACTTAAACAGGTAAAAAGTTGCCTAAAAGGCAATCAAATGCTTGTACTGTTCTAAATTGTTTTATATAAAAGAAATTAGATCATTCTTTAATCGTCAACAATAAGAAGGTAAGTGAGTCAACCGTCCTGGTCCGTCATGAACTTGTCATCTATATTTCAAAAATTTAAGACTAAGATGGTATCCTTTTATTTATAGCATATAATATTTTTGACCTATACATTTAACCAACTAGTAAGTTCTATTGATTGTTGTTATTGGTTTTCTCGCAGGTCGTCCATCTGTAGCCGTTACTACTCCAGCTAAAGGCATGGGCATGAAGCTAGGCAAATCACAAAAGGCAAACCAGTTCCTGGAATCACTGAAAGCTGAAGGTGAAATGATCGTCGAGGATGTAAGACCAAGTGCTAATTTAAGCAAAGCCGCTGGTCCCTCGCCTATGGATCCTGTTACTTTGACAGCTGAAGAGAAGCTTAATGTGACACTTAAGAGAGATGGTGGTCTCAGCAACTTCGATGTGCAGGGAACTTTGTCTCTTCAAATACTTAACCAGGATGATGGGTTTATCCAAGTTCAGGTTCTCATTCTATTACTTTCTTTCATCCTCTTTAGTCACATATCTTTTATGATCAATTACCATTTCAATTCTGCATCCCAGTATATGTGTTTATGTAGTGCAAACGTAAATAAGGGTCTAGAAAGTGTAATGTAATGTAGTGTAATTTTGTGGGAGGTATCGTTCTTCTTTACCCAAAAAAACAGTGTAATGTTGTGCCTATGTAGTTTGTGGTTTCTCTTAACATGTGGGTGTGTGTTAAAATGTGAAAAGGTAGGGACCCTAGTTTACTAACTGGCCATTTCATCTTAACATGTGTACCATGAAAATTATATTGGCTTCTATGATTGCACTTGGGATTATGTTAACTCTAGGCATTAAGTCCAAAGCGGAAGAGTCACACCATTTTTTTAGTTTTAAGCATAAAGCTTAACCCTTAAAGCTGTTTTTATCGTGGCCTCTGTAAGACACGTTTCTTATGATGTGATGTGCAGATTGAGAGTGCAGGTAATCCTGAGATTAAATTCAAGACACATCCAAACATCAACAAAGACCTTTTCTCCAATGAAAATATTCTGGGATCAAAAGATCCTGACAGGCCATTTCCTGCTGGTCAGTCTGGTGACGGTCTTGGTCTCCTCAAGTGGAGAATGCAAAGTAAAGATGAGTCAGCTGTGCCATTGACTAGTAAGTTTCTTATGTTTCTGTTTCTATGCTGGATGATGGTCTCATTTACTAGAGGTGGCAAGATGGGCTGGTCGGTCTGGTTGTATATCGGTTAAATATGGATTTTTGGTTGAAGTTGAACATATTATAGTATGTTTATATCGGTTTTGATTGGGTTGATCCCAGTGGCGGAACTTAGACATCTTTATCGGATGGGCCAAAATGTAGATTAGGTTGTATGCATTATCTATAAATAAGGAAACTTTTGGCCCGTTATCGCTTTTAGCTATTTTCATATACAAGTTTGAGAAATACAGTCCCGAAATATTCTAAATGGGATGAAAGCTACCTCTAAGTTTTATTTGCCCGTCTATAGTGGATGCTGTTTCTGTCAACTCTAATCTGTTTCAAACTTCATCTTCTGCCAGTTAACTGCTGGCCCTCGGTTTCTGGAAATGAGACTTACGTGAGCATTGAATATGAAGCTTCATCAATGTTTGACTTGCAAAATGTGGTTATTTCGGTTCCTCTTCCAGCTCTTAGAGATGCACCAAATGTAAAGCAGATTGATGGCGAATGGAGGTGAAATCCTAGCTTACGTTGTAATAATTGTCTGGCTACCCATTACCTTAAAATTGATTGACAAAGATACACACACATAAGTGTATGCACACTCACCATAATGTGTATGTATGTAGATACATGCATACCTAAAATGCCATTTCTGATGATTAAAGTTATACAAAACAGTACTCGTTCATTCATTTGTGTTTGAGATTTTATTTGTTCCCCCATGCAGGTTTGATTCTAGAAATTCAATACTGGAGTGGTCTATACTTCTCATTGATAACTCTAACCGCAGGCAAGTGCCCAATCATTTTTATGTATATTTCCTTTTAGTTCTCTGAATTACGAGTTTGCTAAACTTGTAATGTTTTGATGGAACAATTTTTAGTGGCTCGATGGAGTTTGTTGTTCCTCCTGCCGATACATCGGCATTCTTCCCCATTTCTGTACGCTTCTCGGCAACAAGTACATTCAGTGACATGAAGGTATGCATTCTATCCCCACAATCCCTTCCAGTTATGGTTTAATACTTAATATTTGTAATGCTAACCACCTACTCTACATGGGTTGCATCTATCTACAACTTGAATCAACCTGAAGCATTGACTTAGGGAAGTTGAATCATGTGTGAAAAAGTATCATTTAGTGCGTGTTTGGATGTGTGTTTTGAAAGTGACTGTTATTTTGGATGATGAAACTCAGATTATCAGCAGTAAATCAGGATATGGTATTTTGGATGTGCTTCTCTAGCTTGAATTGATAGTAATAACCTCAAAAGATGTTGAGTATATAGCAAATTATGATAATTTTGAAAAGTTATATATAAAATGAGGGTACAATATAGGTGTAATAATGCTAGTATACTAGTGTAAACTTATTATTTTTCTACGTTACCCAAAAATTAAGAGACATTATTTCTAATCGAACTCTCAGTAATCTGATGATAGTTTTCAGACTGCACATTCGAGCACCCCCATGAAGCTTTCACACGGGGTTTCGTTGCTTACAAATTGTGCAACAACAACTTACAGTTTTTATAATACAATTGATTATAAGGTCTTGCTCCAACCTTTTATTTGGCTTACCATTTGAGTAGTGGGAAGTGACAAGATTGGGATTGTGAGCCTTATCATTTTGCCTTGAGAAGAAACAAAGATGTGATTATGGTTCATTTACTTGAAGTAAGGTTAAATGAATACGGGACCTATATTGGGTAGTGATGGAAATTGTGCAGACTAATTCAGTGATACCAGATCATATTCCTGGTATTGTACATAATTCTTCATCTGAAACACTAAGAATGTAAAGGACTAAGCTTGATTCAGACGTACGATGGAAAGTATGTATTTTTAAGTAACGTGATAAAACTTCCTTAGTATTTGCGGTTGCTTTCTATCAATAAGGTGACTGTAGGTGTCGTTTCTCTAAATATACTGAATACCCATTTTGGTTTGGGATTTGGCGTAGGGTCATGGCAAAGGATAAGTTATGGTCATCAGATGCCACAGTTTTCTTAGTTCTTTCACTAGATTGAGGTCTCTACCCTTTTGTCACGGTTTTACTCCTTGAAGATTCAATTGATAATTCCCTAGGTATCCCACTGTAAACGTAATGGAACTTACTTTATTCTGAGATGTTTCTGCCATTGTTTTGGCATAAGGTCAAAATGGGTCGGGATGGGTTGGACCAGCCCATTAATAAATTTATCTATATTTGATTTAGTTATGTAGGTAATCAGTGTATTAGGTATGATTACATAAATTATATTACTAAAGTAATTCATAAGGTAAGCAAATAAGCATGAGGCGACTTCTGACGTATTTGCTCCACTTTTAGCTTTGTTTCTTATATTTTACCTATCTAATCCATCATCAATAGTTTAGAACCTGAATTGACACCCGTTTTCATGTAAATGGGTTGACGTTGACACATGTGCTTGACATAATCTCCAGAAACACTTGCATGGACTAACCAAATTATAAATCCTTTGCAGGTTGCAAGTATTGTCCCGCTAAAAGGTGGACCTCCTCCCAGGTATTCTCAAAGGACACAATTGGTAACCGAGAGTTACCAAGTTGTTTGATCCAAGTTATCATAGTTCATTATGAATCTGGCTGTCGTAAGCATTTTTTTCACACACATTTGTGTACTCGAATTCTGAATGTAGTCATACACGTTTTGTTTGTCTTATAATCATCATATAAATAGTGTTCAATTTTTAATTATAATTGCTGAATATAGGATGGCACTGGTGCATATCATTTTTCTCAGCCTTTCTCATTTTACCCTTACGTTGTAATTTGAACATGGTTGTTACAAATTATTAATTCATTTTTTTCAGGAGAAAAGTCCAAAATACATCCATGTGGTTTGACATTTGCTCGCTTTACATCCTTTTTCTTTTTTTGACTCAAAAATCATCCCTATGGTATTAAAGTTGGCACAAAACCATCCTTCCGTTAGTAATATCAGTTAATGAGGACTAACGACGCAAATTATTTTCCGTTATCTCCTAACAAGAGTTAAAATATTTGCATCGTTAGTCCTTATTGAGTTAAAATATTTGCATCGTTAGTCCTCATTGAGTTAAAATATTTGCATCGTTAACATCGCCACCACCCACCACCGTCACCACCACCTACCACCACCACCGCCACCCACCTGCACACACCACCGCCACCCACCTGCACACACCACCGCCACCACCACCATTACCCACCCACCTCCACCCACCACTACCACCACCCACCACCGCCACCACCACTACCCACCACCGCCACCCACCAACGCCACCACCACCCACCGCCGCCACCACCACTACCCACTACCGCCACCCATCACCACCCACCAACGCCACCACCACCCACCACCGCCACCACCACTACCCACCACCGCCACCCACCACCGCCACCCACCAACGCCACCACCGCCACCATCTCCACCCACCAATGCCACCACCACCCACCACCACCCGCCGTCGCCACCAACACCACCGCCGCCATCGCCACAACCACCCACCAGCCATTGCCACCTCCAACCATCACCCACCCACCGCCGCCGCCCACTACCACCACCCACCACCGCTGGTGGGTGGTGGTGGGTGGCGGTGGTGGCGGTGGTGGGCGGTGGTGGTGGTGTGTGGTGGTGGCGGCGATGGGTGGTGGTGGGTGGAGGTGGTGGGTGGAGGTGGGTGGTGGTGGGTGGTGGTGGCGGTGGTGGGTGGTGGCGATGGTGACGATGCAAATATTTTAACTCAATGAGGACTAACGATGCAAATATTTTAACTCTATAGTCAATGAGGACTAACGATGCAAATATTTTAACTCAATGAGGACTAACGATGCAAATATTTTAACTCTTGTTAGGAGATAACGGAAAATAATTTGTATCATTAGTCCTCATTAACTGATATTAATAACGGAGAGATGGTTTTGTGCCAACTTTAATACCACAGGGATGATTTTTGAGTCAAAAAAAGAAAAAGGATGTAAAGCGAGTAAATGTCAAACCACAGGGATGTATTTTGGACTTTTCTCTTTTTTTAGTAGATATTTTTGCTATAATTTCATGTGATCTATGTTTATGTTTCAGTTTTTTTTTTGGTTCAAAGTTGGCAATAATCTTTTACATTGAGAAAAATTCCCCGTTTACAAGGGTTGCGTTATTTCACTGTAATATTTAGTGGCACCGCATCGCAACATTTAGTGGCAGGAAGAAATATTCAAAGACAAGGGTCGTGTTATTTCATTGCATGATTTCTGTTTCGCTCGAGGTTTTTGTTTTTACATTATAGATTGGAAAAGTGCAAATGAAATTCAGTAAAAAGAAGATAAAAAGAAAATGTCATAGGTACAAATAATCTTATCACTCGATGACTATTTTATAAAATGTTTTGGTGCAAGACTTGTACTTGATGCAAGTTGTTGCCTATTTCTTTCTTTTAATGGATTTTCTTACCCTGATTTATGTCCGGAATGGTGGAATTGTCGGCTTATATTGTTTAGTTTTACGTATACCACTTCTGTTTGCTTTTTCAAGCTGTTGTGATGTTCAAGATCAGAATGTCACTTGGACCACTCTAATAAAGTCTTGTGATGTACATTTCCACCTTTCAATCAGGGTTTATCCCACCTCACCCACATGCATGCCGTGGTTTGGTACTCTTAAAGACTAAGTTTTTTTTTTTTTTTTTTTTTTTTTTTTTAATTCAAACAGTAACGAGATCATGTAAAAAAATTCAAAAAATGTTTAAGATTTTATAAGTTACGAGACATACTTTCATGAAAAGTTGCAAGAATTTTTCAAATGTTACTTGTCTGTACAAAAACATTTTCAAATTTGTTCCGAAACATCAAAAACAAAAGTTTTCTAATGTCATGGGCTAATCTTCAGACTTGTTTCACAGTTCAAAATGTTACTACGTATGAAATTGTTCCGAGCTCATTTTCAATAAGATCACAAAGTTGTTTTTAATATCAAAATCATTTGGATATGTGATCACTTTCAAAGAGATCATGAGTTTCATGCTTACCAGATCATAGTTTTGACAAAAATACACCGTTGGTATCTGAGCTTTCCACAAAGCATCGCCATACACCCTACCTTTCTAAAAACGTCGTGGGGCGTCCAAAACATGAGAAATTTAGGCCGAATGCGTCCTTTGACCAATTTTGTCTCGGTCAACGCTCATATTTTGGTATATTCCTAAGTGTATAATAGGAAAAATACATTTATCACCACACTATGGTTAAATCAACCATGACATATGATAGTTTAGGGAGCAACTAAGAACTATGCTTCCCAACTTGAGCCTATCTTTTCTGATACGCTAATTATTATTCGCGCAATAACCAATTAACCCACAAACCAAACACATTTATGTTGATATAAATAATACTTAAAAAGGTTATTAATATCTCTCAATAAACTTATGCTTTGATAATCACAAAACTTAAATCAAATTAAGTCAAGATTAAGAAGTAAACAAGTATTTGGTAACAAATATTTACTTCTACATCTAATATCACTTAAGGTATGCATAAACTAAGCATCTTATACATTACATGATCAAAGGAAATTTTGTCTTAAGACATAACATATTTTAAAATGATATAAACATTTTAAATATATTTGTAAATCACTTTTGGTAATGCTATATTAAACCACAAAAATATGATTTCAAATTTCCAACAAAAAAGGGCAAATTTTATCCAAAAAAACTTTTCAAACGTTCAGGAGGGCGGCCCCCTTAATTTTACTAGGCGGCCCCCTTAATGATTAAGGGGACCGGCCTATAATTAAGGGGATCCGGCACGCTCCCGAACAGTAAAATTTGGCCCTATAAATATTGGATCATTTTACACATTTTCCTCACCTTTTTGCACTATAAACTTTCTGATCCAACCTTCCTCTCTAGATCTAAAATCCTTTGATCATATAATTCATAAGTCTTTGTTTCCAAGTGATCCAAAGCTTCATCCATTCAAGTGCAAGAAGAAGAACACTCTTCTACATCCATCTAATTGTAGTAGTGTTGTGAATAGCTAGATTCATATTATAGTTGTGGTAGATATTTGTAAAAGTGTTGTGTAAATTTGTTGTGTGTAGAAAATAGGTGTGTTGTAAGGTAGTTTAGTAGTTGTGAATTAGTTGTGCATAGAAGAAGGTGTAAAGTTGTGAAGGTGTGAAGAAGGTGTGAAGCCTTGAACAAGTCGTGAAGTTGTGAAGAAGGAGTAAAGTCTTCAAGAAGTCGTGAGATTGGTTCTAGCTACGATTAGAACTCGACATTTAGCTTAGTGTCGTTAACTCGTGTAAGCCAAGGTGTGTAAGGTTTCTCCACCATAAGAAGTTTGTTGACATAGTAAAGAAAACTCTCGAGTGTGGTACTCGGGGAGTGGAGTAGGGCAAGGAAGGTGTCCTTGTAGCCGAACCACTATAAATTCGCGTGTTGTGGTTTGATCTTTCTAACTCTATCTTTTGTTCATTACATTTCTATACTTTCATTATTACATTAGAATTGCTTATATTTGTTGTCATTTGAATTCACTTGATATCGAATCGAAAGTTTTTAATAAGCTACAAAATATTTTGGTAATAAACTTTTAAAAGGACGTAAAACTATTCAACCCCCCCTTCTAGTTTTCCACAATTGGTATCAGGAGCCACGTCTAGCAAGATCTTTAAAATATATTGTATTTTAAAACTTGTAACGATCTATGGAATCTGAAAAATATTTAGAAGGGCAATCTATGCAAAGACCACCACTATTTGAAAGTGATGGATTTTTATATTGGAAAAATCGATTCGAAACTTATGTGAGGTCAAAAGATCTAGATCTTTGGCATGTTATTACTAATGGTGATTTTTTACCTATTCAAAATAACCCGGAAACTAAGAAAGATGAAATTGTACCTTTTGAAAAACAAAATGATGATTTAAAAAGAAAACTTGCTAAAAATAATGAAGCAAAAATGGTTATTTATAATGCGCTACCACGTAAAGAGTACGAAAAGATCTTTATGTGTGAAACCGCAAAAGAAATTTGGAACTCTTTACTAATAACTCACCAAGGTAATAGTCAAGTCAAAGATAATAAGATAGATCTACTTGTTCAACAATATGAGCAATTCACGATTCTGGAAGAGGAATCAATTGATAATGCTTTTGCTAGATTTAACACTATCATCACAAGTTTAAAAGCACTTGATGAGAATTTTTCTAGTAAGAATTTTGTTAGGAAGTTTCTTAGGGCTCTTCACCCAAAATGGCGAGCTAAAGTGACGGCTATTGAAGAATCGAAGAATTTGTCAACATTGCAACTTGATGAATTAATTGGAAATCTAAAAGTTTACGAAGTCATCATTAAGAAGGACTCCGAAATGGTCAAAGAAAAACGAGAGCAAAGCAAGTCAATCGCCTTGAAAGCTAGAAAGGAATCTAGTATCGAAGATAGCTCATCTTCCGAAAGTGATGACGAAGAATACGCCATGGCCGTAAGAGATTTCAAGAAATTCTTCAAAAGGCGAGGAAGATTCGTAAGACAACCGTATGATGAAAAGAAAACATTTCAAAAGAGTAAAGATGACAAGAACAACAAGATTGAAAGAAAGTGTTTCAAGTGTGGTGATCCAAATCACCTCATCGGAAAATGTCCAATGATGACAAGAGATCAAAATCAAAGAGCTTTTGTTGGAGGTGCTTGGAGTGATAGTAACGAAGATGAGAAAGAAACGACAAAAGAAGAAAAGTGTCTTATGGTGAATACATCAAATGAGGTACGTTCCGAAACCGAATATTTTGGTGATGAAAGTTTATCATTAGATGAAAAAGATCTAGATAATGAATATAATAGGCTATGAAAATTAGGACAACTAGTAATGGCTAAAAACAAATCACTAAAATACATAAATAATCAATTGGAAAATGAAGTACTTGAACTAAAAATTAAAATACATCAACTTGAAAAAGGTAAAGAAATTTTTGAAGAATGCAAGTCATGTCAAATGCTTAAAGATGAAAACGAAATACTTAGGGAAGAAATTCGGAAACTTAATAAATTTGAAAATAGTAGTCACTCTCTTAATAAAATAATAAGTAGTCAAAGAACATCCGGAGATAAAACCGGTTTAGGATTTAACTCAAATGAAGCTTCAACAAGTGAGATTAAAAATGTCAAATTCGAAAATGAACCTAACGAGCAAAAATCTCTAAAATCTAATCCTAAGTATATACTTATTAATGATAGAAAAATACCTCTTGCCAACAATGAAGAAGTAAAAGCTTTTTATAAATCATCTTTGAAAAACGAGGTAGGATCATCTAAATCTAAGACAAGATCCAAAACACCACCACCTAGAAAATCAAATAATCCTAATCCTAGGTCTAAAACACATCAACCAAGAAGAAACCAAAATAGGCAAAACTATAATAACAATAGTAATCAAATGTGGAACTACCAACAAAGCTACAATCCTTGGGGTATACTACCACCTTTCATGCATCCTAGTCAAATGTTAAACATGTTTGGACCAAACAACTTTGGACCAAAGAGACAATGGGGATCGAATGGCTAGATGAACATTCCTTGAGGCAATCTTGAAGTTTCTCTCAACATAGACTTTTTCAAAGTCTATATATCATCTTGATGATTTTGAAGATTTTTTTTGAAGACCACCGGGTACGTCATTCCTTCATAACTCATTGTCATGCTTAGATAAATATGCTTTAGTTGATCATATTGTTTGCATAGATATAGCTTGCCTTTTTCTCTCTACTTGTTTCGATCATATATGTATACTTATTTACATATATATATATACTCCTATATATATATATATATATATATATATATATATATATATATATATATATATATATATATATATATATATATATATACATATATATATAATTGCTTGCACATAACCTAGATACGTCATTAGTTGACTTTCTAGAACTCCAGAAAATCGTTCTTTATCGAACCCTTTCCTTCCCCCCTCGCGTTATTCTAGTAAGTCCTCTTCTAGGAGACTCATGATGATGAAGGGATATGAGTCAAGTGGACTTTTATAATGCAAGAACGCCTTCGCACGTGAACACTATGGATGAAACAAACTCCTCTCGCCGACTATATCCTATCTCCGCTACTATCTTTCAAACCTCACCCATCAACCCATCTTTCACTCACATTTATACTTATATATATATATATATATATATATATATATATATATATATATATATATATATATATATATATATACACTTATTCACATATTCCCGAACACACCTCAAACCCTTCATCAACTTAACACTTTGATCATTTTATCCAAAATTGTCAAATGTATATTTTAATTATCAAAACGGTAATTAAAAATTGTTAAGAATTTTATCATCGTGCCAATGAACATTTACGTATTTTTGATATATTATAAATCTAATTATATACGTATAAATATTTTTGTTCCAGAAACTAATTCCGCGAAATTTGGAAAATTTCAAAGGCGGCCCCCTTAATAATTAAGGGGACCGGCTTGTTATCGAGGGCGGTCCCCTTAATGTTTAAGGGGACCGGCCATCTGACACTTCCAAATCCGTTTTTTCTTCTTAATTCCATTCCCAAACACTCCATTCACTCATTTGTTCCTCCCCACTACTACTGAGTACGAACCAAAACACCCAAAAACTTCAAAATCCTCCATCATATCACCAATCCGGGGTTGTTTTGCAAGGGGCAAACATCAACCAAACATATAACATCTTTTGTAAGTTTTCCAACATGCATTTCATCACATTTCATTCGATTTGGTGTATAATCAATTATCATGCATCTTATTAAAACTTATTTTAATTCGAATTTAAGTGCAATAGAAGCTAGAAATTGAACTATCAAATGCTTCCCATAGGATTAGAATGATGTATTGCAACTCAAAATTAGTATAACATATTATTTTGTCAAAATCATTAATCGCCCATAAACCCTTGTTAAATTTTATTTTTCAAGAGGCACATTGTTGATATAACTCTCAAAAACCACTTAAAACTTACTACATTACATTATTTTAACGTCCTAAACAATCAAAACATACTTTTCAATTTATTAGAAAATGGTTCATGAAGACAACATGGGCGTTTGGTTCATGAACAAACTATAACTATATGTAGTTATTTGAAACTTAAAACTTTTTCATAAAACTTGTTAATACTACTAAGATCAATAGACGTCATCAAGATATATAATCAATATATATATTGATGTTTTAGGATGTCTTTATCTAGTTAAGGGAGCGTTTGGTTTATCTCGAAAATTATATTTTTGAAAACTAAAAAAATCGCTTTTTAATCTTTTAAACAAGTTCATGTTGTGTCAAACTCTTACGAAATGGAAGATATATAATCTAATATATATCTAGCCTTATTTCGAAATGAATTATGATATCATACTCTTTGATATTATATATTCTAAACGAGTTTAAAATCAAAATAAAATGAACATTATGAAACTACTTCATTGAATATTTTTTTTGTGTCGAAGTAGAATTTCGTTCCACATATATTGCATAAAATTATATATATATATATATATATATATATATATATATATATATATATATATATATATATAACATATGCATGATAGTTATTTTTATATTAATTCCATTTTTATTGTTATATTGTTTAGGTGAAAATGCCTAAGACCACGGTTGGTGATGTATCCAAAACCAAACAATACATTTCAAATGTCTCTTCTACTCCCGGCATGTCTCCTTCAGTTACGTGTTTCTATCGTCCTATTGAAAATAGAAATATTCACGAAGGACGAATTGTCGATCCATCTTTCTATGAAAATGATCAAACCGAACGAATGTTCACCAATATTCGTTTCGAATGTCTTCTCCAAATCAACGAACCAATTATTCCTCGTTTTGTCCTCGATTTCTATAGCCAAGTGACGGTGCAAACCGATCCCTATGGCAATATCCTCATTTCCTTCATGATTCAAAATCAATTCATCACTCTCAATCTTGTTCAATTCGGTCAAATTCTTCGAATCCCATACAACGGCCAAGCCGTTTTCTCAAATGAATGGGATCTTTCCTCTCTTGAAAGAAATCATCCTCAGGATGGCCCCTACTATTTTGAGATTCCTGGTCCTGAAGACATTTGTCGAATGCTCGAACTAGAACGTCGTATGACTAGTCGAGTAATCAAGTCGAAGAATGTCGATATTCATGCCAATCAAATCCTCCTCAAAGAGCTAAGCCAAGATATGAAGAAGTGGGAAGAACTCATTCGAGAGAATGCGTTCGGTACTGGTGGTCACCGTGATCATGTCACGGCAAGCATTGCCCACATGCTTTATTGTGTTATTGCTGAAGAGCAATACAATTTGGCTTATCTTTTCATTCATCGAATCATGTCCGCTAAAAACACCCCAAATGCCAATCTTCCTTATGTTATGTTTCTCACACGACTTTATTGTTATGTGATGGAACATTACCCTCATCTTCAAAGAGATTACTATGTTCAAATCCTTCCTACCTTGAACCAACTCACTCTTGTTCGTACTCGCCGTCCTCGTAGTGACAAAGGAAAATCTCGTGTTCGTTTGTACTCTAGGCCTCGTGGTTCTACATCTCATCGTGATGACGATGATGATGAGGAAGAAGACACCTCACGTGTTAGTACTCCATCCCCCACGACCTTTGTTGAGGATCTTTCCGATCTTGATGATACCGAGTATCAAATTCCTCTTCCTCATGAACGTACCGATGAGCTTCTCTTCACTCGTCAAACGTCTATCATCAATCGTTAACAACAAATGCATGAAGAACTTTGAGGGGGTTTCAAATCCGTTGGGAAGATATTTAGGAAGATGCTTGGAAAGAAAAAGAAGTAGAAGATATTGATGTATTGCTACTTGTTATTACTTGGTTCTATTTGATATTTGTCCGATTTATTCGGAAATACTTGTGTTGTTTATTGTCATCTCTTGAATGATGTTTAGATTTTAATTGTTATCATGCTACTATTTTAATGTTATGCCATGCTTATTTTCAAAATGGATTATAATATGTTTCTTTGCATGAAATTTGGTTATATATATATATATATATATATATATATATATATATATATATATATATATATATATATATATATATATATATATATATATATATATCATCATTCCTAGAGTATATACTTCTAATAGAGCTTGCTGGAAAAACACACTTGAAAAATCACCAAATTTTGCAAATTTTGGGTTTCTGGTCGTCTGGGAAAACACCAGATGGGCGGCCCCATTAATTCCCTAGGCGGTCCCCTTAATTATTAAGGGGGCCGACATACAATTAAGGGGACCGGCCATCTGGAACTGGATTCACTGTTTTCTTTTGCATCTTGTGAACCCTTTCTCTAGTTTCAGCTACCATTTCTCATTTTAACCCAACTGATTTTAGAATCTTATTAAACCATTTCAAATACATACCTAAATCAACCATTTCCATACTATAAATTCCCTCCAAAATCACCATTCTTCATCTCATCATTCACCATCTTAATCATCATGACTCCACCAAGCACCTCACACTCCAAAACCTCCAAGAAACAAAAACTTGTGGTCATCCCCCCAAAACAACTCTTCATTGACTTAACAAATGAAGACAGCAAAACACCATCACCTCCACCTAAATGTTCATCCCCATGTGCACCCAATGCACCATCTAAAACACCTTCCACTCATGGAACTTCCTCATCCTCCATACCCTCAACCTCATCAATCAATGACTACATCAACTCACACTTGTCACCACAAGTGTCATCACCACCTCCTACACAAGAACCCATGTCCACCCATCTCACCATCTCACTTTCACCAATAACACCACTTGATGCTCATCTCTCATCTCCACCAATTACACCACCATTCTTTGCCAATCCCGTGCCTTGGAGGCTACTTGAATCCCATGGAGATACTTGTCTTTGTTGCATCCACAACCGCACGGTCATCTTTGGCCTTAGAGATGAAATTCAATATATGTTTTCATATATTGAACATTTGCTTACCAACCCACCACCACCACCAACTCCACCATCCTCTCCAATAATTCCTCCACCACAATTCTCACCCATTCCTTCACCATCACTATCATGCTCTCCTAATTAAGCATCTCATATGCTTAATAAATAAAGCCTCTACCACCCTTTTGCTTGCAAGCTCTATGAAGACCATGTACTTTTTGCATGATGATGTATTTTCCTAGTTGCTTATTTGTGAACTAGCTTTTCTACTTGTAATTCAAATTGCTACTTGTATGTTTGTGCCTTGACACAACCACTTATTTAATATGAATGCTTTCTTTTCAAACATGCTTTATTTTTTTTATTACCTTATACATGTTTGCATGCATATACTTGTGCTTCTAATATTTTTTTTTTTGCAAAGCATTCCATAGCTCGTTCTCTTGGTGCCCCCAAACGAGGGGGAGTACACATCAAGGGGGAGTTTCTACCCGTCAATTTTTCACGCTTAAAAATTGTCGGCTTAACCTTTTTGATTCTACAAAAAAGGGGAGAAGTAAATATAAACTCACTAAAATACTTGTTTAAAAATTAATTTTTGAGTTAATGAGTTTAAGTTTTGTAATCATCAAAAAGGGGGAGATTGTTGATATAAATAATACTTAAAAAGGTTATTAATATCTCTCAATAAACCTATGTTTTGATAATCACAAAACTTAAATCAAATTAAGTCAAGATTAAGAAGTAAACAAGTATTTGGTAACAAATATTTACTTCTACATCTAATATCACTTAAGGTATGCATAAACTAAGCATCTTATACATTACATGATCAAAGGAAATTTTGTCTTAAGACATAACATATTTTAAAATGATATAAACATTTTAAATATATTTGTAAATCACTTTTGGTAATGCTATATTAAACCACAAAAATATGATTTCAAATTTCCAACCAAAAAGGGCAAATTTTATCCAGAAAAACTTTTCAAACGTTCAGGAGGGCGGCCCCCTTAATTTTACTAGGCGGCCCCCTTAATGATTAGGGGGACCGGCCTATAATTAAGGGGACTGGCACGCTCCCGAACAGTAAAATTTGGCCCTATAAATACTGGATCATTTTACACATTTTCCTCACCTTTTTGCACTATAAACTTTCTGATCCAACCTTCCTCTCTAGATCTAAAATCCTTTGATCATATAATTCATAAGTCTTTGTTTCCAAGTGATCCAAAGCTTCATCCATTCAAGTGCAAGAAGAAGAACACTCCTCTACATCCATCTAATTGTAGTAGTGTTGTGAATAGCTAGATTCATATTATAGTTGTGGTAGATATTTGTAAAAGTGTTGTGTAAATTTGTTGTGTGTAGAAAATAGGTGTGTTGTAAGGTAGTTTAGTAGTTGTGAATTAGTTGTGCATAGAAGAAGGTGTGAAGTTGTGAAGGTGTGAAGAAGGTGTGAAGCCTTGAACAAGTCGTGAAGTTGTGAAGAAGGAGTGAAGCCTTCAAGAAGTTGTGAGATTGGTTCTAGCTACGATTAGAACTCGACATTTAGCTTAGTGTCGTTAACTCGTGTAAGCCAAGGTGTGTAAGGTTTCTCCACCATAAGGAGTTTGTTGACATAGTGAAGAAAACTCTCGAGTGTGGTACTCGGGGAGTGGAGTAGGGCAAGGAAGGTGTCCTTGTAGCCGAACCACTATAAATTCGCGTGTTGTGGTTTGATCTTTCTAACTCTATCTTTTGTTCATTACATTTCTATACTTTCATTATTACATTAGAATTGCTTATATTTGTTGTCATTTGAATTCACTTGAGATCGAATCGAAAGTTTTTAATAAGCTACAAAATATTTTGGTAATAAACTTTTAAAAGGACGTAAAACTATTCAACCCCCCTTCTAGTTTTCCACAATTTACACACCATAATAACACAAACCCTTATCCAGACCATCACCGGTAAATCAAAAACAAAAACCAGACACCCTTTTCCAGAAGTCAAAGACCCAACTAAAATTCCAACATTACAATGTTTTTTTGGAGACAATGCGATCACTGATATGGCAGATTATATCAGCAACATGCCAGATAACGTGACCACTAATATTATGTACCGATTGCCGCTAAAAGATGCGGTGCGGTAGTTTAGCCAGAAGCTGGAGGTTTAAGTGGACTTTACTTATGGATGTCATAGTTGATGAGGATTTGTTTTACTATTTAACAAATACCTTTGATGGGAGGCATATTACTAGGCTTTTACTTCAGCTTAATGGGCCAGTAAGAAGGTTTGTGTTCTCCGTAGAGCCCAAAATGCTATTTGGACAAGACGACTTCAATTATGAAGACATTCATGAGTAGCTTTTGTTTTTTGCTCGGGTCGGAGTTGAGGAGGTCACAATTCGAAACTGGTATGGTGAGCCAGTTACTTTGCCAACCCAACTTTACTATCGTCAGGAGTTGAAATTTCTCGAACTTTATTGTTGCACTTTTCCCACTATGACAAGTTTTAGGGGTTTTCCAAAGCTACTCAACTTAGAATTGTGTAATGTCAATATTCATAGTGATAAAGTTTGGGACTTAGTTGCTGGTTGTCCCTTGCTTGAGTATCTAAAAATGGATCATTGTAGTACAAACGAAATGAGACTATGGGATATTGCAATTAATACGAATTTGAAGACGTTAAATTTGTCATTTGGTATTTGGAACCATCCTATGACAATAACAACTTTCAATATCTTTCAGTTGTCAAATGTTCCTAAACTTGAGACCCTTACCATGGATTTTCAAGACTGCAATGTAAGATCTATTTCATTTTTTCACTTCAACTTACATAATGTTAAAGTAATTTCCAACATTCATGCAATGTTAGCTTTGAAACTAAGGAAATTCGTCCTTTTGTAGTTGTTGGAAGAAGGTACCTCCTGGATGAATGTCCGTGTGGCCTTTCTATCCCTCAAGTCTCTTGAGATATACGAGGCCGATTTTGGGAATAATGCAATGTTTTCATTGATCGTTCAAATGATTTGTGGGTCTTCGATTATGCAAAGGCTAGAAACCAAGGTAAGTGGAATGCATATGTATGAAAGAAATCATATTAAATTCCAGTTGTTGTACATATGAATAGTCTCTCATTTTGCATGCTTTATACACGCTTACTTATGTTCCGTTGGAGATTGATTCATTTGATGTAACCATCAATAGAATGACCACATGGCAGCTTCAAACTGTGGTGTTTCGTTCTTTCCCTAAAACAGAGAATGAAATAGCCATAATAAGGTTCATACTTGCATGTTCCCCCTTACTGAAGAAAATTTATATTCATGACTGCAATTTGACTCCTGATGAGAATGAAAACATCAAGTTGAACTGGGATTTGGCAAGGAGGCTGTTGAAACTCCATCGAGCTTCCCCCACAGCCGGGGTAGATTTCTTTTACTGATTCTAGTTTATGTATGGGTTGAATACCCTAAGACAACTATTTTCGTATAAGTATTTTGCTATTTACTTTCAACGTTGTGAATATGCCTGTGATTCGAATGTTTACTTTTTATACTGCCTATGTTGCTCACCAAATGCAATGGCACATTTGACTTTAGGAAGTCAAACGTGCAAATGGTAAAGGTTATTTGGCATTTTCAATTTTTACAAACAAAAGTCAAAATTGCCATTCCATTAAACATTATTAAACAAGCCAAATGTGGTCACACATATTGTTACACAATACGTATGTCTTGTGATTGGATATGCAAAGGCACGAAATAAACCATACTTTATTTGATTTATGTATTCATTTTGTGTCTTTATGTTTAGTGTTTTTAGTAATGAATATATTGTTTTTGACTTTCATATGGGTCGGTAAGGATTTAATGGGGTGTCATTAATTTTATTCAAATTACACCATAGGTCCCTAAGCTTGTAAACTCAATGTAGCATGTTGTGAACACGCCGTTACATTTTGGACGGGAATTGTACTTAAGTTGACGAAAATGTAGACAACCTTAGGGACCAACTATGAAATAAAATTTGTTATTAAATCCCTTCACCGTCTCTTCACTGAGACGGTATTAACTTTAGCGCGTAACCTAATAAACCCATCAATAAGCTTTTCCTCATACATTTCCCTATGGAAGAAGATTTCCCAATGTTGAATGAACTCATGGAAGTGGCCGATTCACCACGATTACATGATCGTATGAGCCTCTGGTTTGGTCAAGAGGCTGTTGAAGCAGGTTTTTTTAAAAATCTTATTCGTGCCGCTATTGATCATCTGAAGAGGATGATATCAAAGCGTATGGAGCTGATTAAGGAGAATGAAACTTTGGGACCGCGTGGTGTGACGCTTGACAGTTTGGAGGCGTTAAGCAAAACCCAAGCCATTGAAATCGACCTACTTGCATGTTTGATCAAGATGTATGGTGAAGCTGATGCTAATATTCGTATGCAGGAAGGTTTTGTTCAGAAAATGGCTGAAAATAATTAGTGTAATGGGGTCTTAATTTAGGGTATTTCCAGGGGTAGGTTAATGGGGTCTTTTGGGTTCTTGTTTTAGGATTTTAATGTTCTTGTAGGCTAATTGCCACTATTAAGTATATATAATTCTATGTTTTCTCGTTTAATCTTCTTGTATTATTCTATTTTGTATATTGTTCTTATGACAAAAAACAAACACCCATTTATGTCAGCAATTCCAAAGACAGTGGTTTGGGGCCAAAATGCAAAGGCTTTTGATCCTTAAATGTTATTGTATGGACAATGGTGGATTTATTATCAAAAACTTGTATGATGTTAATGTTGACAGTGGGAGGGAACAAGCGAATATAACAAACCAAACACCCCTTTTATGTACTGTTTGTTACGGCAAAAACCAAACACCCCATAATATGATGAAAACCAAACACAGTTGATATAAATTTCGTAACAGCAAAATCAAACACCCCCTTTATTGACAATTTTTCATTGTTTATGGCCCGTAATGACTTCCATGAGTCAAACCTATTTATTTAATGTCACAAATTGTAACCTCTATCGGTTTGACTTCCCTAAGTCAAAACTATTTATCTAATGCATAACCAAAGAAAATAACACAAAAGGTAAAAGGGTTGCCAAGTAAAGTTTATAGTTGGTCACTAAAATATCACTCTTGGTTGATGAACTAGAGTGTAGTACAAACTTGGTACCTAAAGTCATATGTCATGGTTGATTTAACCATAGTGTGGTGATAAATATATTTTGCATATTATATCATTGGGAATATACCAAAATATGAGCGTTGATCGAGACAAAACTGGTCAAGGGACGCATTCAGCCTAGATTTCCCATGTTTTGGATGCCCAACGACGTTCTTAGAAATGTAGGGTGCATGGCGATGCTTTGTGAAAAGTTCAGGGACCAACGGTGTATTTTTGTCTTAAGTTTTATTACGAAATTAGACTAGGATTGCATTACTATATTGCCTTTAGTGTATATTAAGATGCATATGTTTAATCTATGCACTTAGAGTTATCTACGATTGTCTCTTGTGTATTGATTTAATAACTTTCAAGTGATTGACATTTCACTATCTCAAAAAGATTTGTGATGAATTGACAAGTTTGAATTTAAAATATCGCGAGGTTGTCAAAGCCTAGATATTTATTTATTTATTTACTTATTATTATTATTATTATTATTATTATTATTATTATTATTATTATCATCATCACTTTATTGAAAAACAAATAGGATTTTACAAGAAATTAGTGGGGAGCCGAGATACCAACTGAGCCCCCACACCTCTAGCTACAGCAAAACCAATCCTACTAAAAATATGTGGAGCAGCGCGTGCTCCAATGTCTTGAGTCATAGAGAATCGTCTAATGCGCTTTAATAAGGTTACTGCATCCTTTTCAAGTTCTCCAAAAGAAGAGAATGAAAAGGGGAGGAACCCATATCCGATATCAGCTCATTTAGCTGCATACTTGACACGTTTGCGTTGTGCAACTTCAATAACCGCCCGACCGGGCATAAAATCAACATACACGAACGCGTCAAAGGTGACGATTAATTCAAATCTCTTTTATCTTTTAGCGATAAATTTACTCTCTTAAGTTTTTTTAGCACTTTGATAAGATGATTGATTCTGTGTGGGGATGACTAGTCTATGATAGGGGTGATCACGGTCCAAAAACCGGACCGGACCGGACCGAAGACCGAGTTAAGAAAAAACCATAGACCGAGACCGGACTGAATGTGGTCGGTCCGGTCGGTCTTTCGGTTGGTCCGGTCCAAATAGGCTAAATGTCCGGTTTGTAAGCCGGACCGGTCCGGACCGAGACTGAAATAATGAAAAACCCGGATCAAGACCGGACCGTTGGTCTTTCGGTCGGTCCGGTCAAGTTTTTATAAAGAATAAACATTTATCAAATATTTACCATTTACTAAATAGTAGACATCAACAAAAAATGACAAAAATATATGATTCATGTGATTTACTTATGGTTAGAAACATAGTTTATAGTAATAAAGGTCCCTATTGTTTACTCTTTATTACTTAAACAGTCCCTAAGTTAAATTTTGGGACTGTTTGTGTAACAAAAATTTACAAAAACATCCTTCCAATTTAGGTGTATTGCTAAAAAAGCCCTTAAATTTGCGAATAAAAAATGTCTTTCTTGTTACACAAGATTACAGAAATGATCCATAAGTTAAATCTAGGGACTGTTTGTGTAACGGAAATTTGTGATTATAGACACTCCTTACGTTAAATATGGGAATTGTTTGTGTGACGAAAAATTACATGAATAGTCCTTGTAGTTACCTACCGATTTTTGAAACAATCTGTAAGTTTTATCTTGTGGATATTATCTTCACTTTAATTTCACATTCGAAACTAAATGAAATGCGCATCTAAATGCATATACATACATATAATTCAAGTCAATTTATCTTAAATATTTGATTATAGTAATTTCTTAGAGCACGAGGAATGGTAACGGGGCAACGCCGTTATGTCTGATGTGGAGGATTTTCAACGTCGTTATGGCGCTAAGACCAATTCCACGGGGTGTGCGTTAGACACGTGTTTCCATTTACGTTAACGTGGTAACTCGCGTTGTGGCATTTACATGTGGTTTTCAAAACATGCCCCTCACTTCTTGCAAAAGAATAACTTGTGTGTATTGGTTTGTGTTTGTGGAATTCTGTTTATGTGTGTGTTTTGGTGTGTGCGCACGCTCGCGCAGAGAAGAGGAAGAAGATGAGATTTTTTATTTTTATTTTTATTATTTTTTGCTGTAAAGTGTAAAAGATGGTATGGCCGGCATGGGCTGGAATATTGGCTCAAAACTTTGTAATTTTTTTTGTATATATATATATATATATATATATATATATATATATATATATATATATATATATATATATATATATATATATATTAAATAAAAATGTTATTTGTATATTAATTTGTTGAATGAAATATTAGTTAGGGTTTATTTAATCAATAAAATTGTTGGGGGTAGAATTTGTAATTTTTAAAAAGATGGTTCCCAAAATGTGGTGTTATAATTACGTGTTTTTTGGTGTTATGTTATTTGATATTGAAATGATGTGGCGCTGACGTGGTTGGTAAAATAGTGTTAAAGGGTGTTAACACTCTTTGTGCTCTTATCAATCATGTTATAAGTTTTATTTTCAATTAATGAACCTATAACCTTATTAGTCCGTGTTTAGTAATCTTTTATATAATAAAACAAAACCCTTATTGGTAATTTTTCATTTAAAAATATGAATTCATACCTTATTTAGTAATAATTGTATTTAAAAAAAAAAAGATTATTTTCTTATTAGGTAAGATTTTATATTTATCCATAATACAAGTAGAAGATAAATACAAAAAATATACTACCTCCGTCCCAAAATACAAGTCAAGTTTGACTTTTTGTATCGAACTTTGACCATAAATATTTTTGTTTGTATTATATATCACTTGATGAAAAGTATATCAAATGAAAATACATATAAAACACTATCCATCTATATATTTTACATCAAGTATTATATAATACAACAAAAAATATTTAAGGTCAAAGTTCAATTAAAAAAGTAAAACTGGACTTATATTTTGGGACGAAGGGAGTAGATAAGATGCAATTAACACAATTAGAAGATAAATACAAAAAATATAGATAAGATGCAATTAATAATATGATTAAAATTTTTAAATAATTATCTTTAATAATAAAAAACTATAATTAAAAATCATAAATAAAAATATATGATTTCAAAAAAAATTTAAAAACCCGCGCGTGCACGGGTGTTATAACTAGTTAGTTAATTAAAAAGGATTGTCTAACCAATGCCCTAAAGGCATTGGTTAAGAAGGCATGGACAATCATAAACAGGCTCAGGGGCCCACACATAAAGTACACTTTTAAAATTAACAAATATTTTTTTAGTCCTTTTTTGTGGTCCATACCCTCCTTAGAGCATGGGTTAGACAATCCTTATTTTTTTAATTAAAAAAATTAACAAATATTTTTTTAATTAAAATACTTGATAGATGAGTTTGTAAAAGTTGTTTCACGAAATTAAATGCAAATTTTTTAGAAAAAGTAAATTAGTTTTGGAAAACGTCACACTAGCGACTAGTCAAGTCGAAAGGATAAAAACGAAACAAAAACAAAACAAATATCAATGCAAAGCAGACTATTTCCTACACGTATACATGCAAAACTCTTACAACACTCTGTCTGACTTCACACACACAAAAAACACCTTCAAAAACACACACTCACATAAATCTTCATCTTTTTTGTTTTCACAGTATTGTAAATGAATTTGAACATAGTTTTCTAAAATAAAATCTGGGTTTTATATAGAAAGATGGGACCATGGAGAAATTCATCATCTGGGAAAATCTTATGGTTATGTATAATGCCACTAATGATTGTTTTAGCGTTTATGGTTTTAAAGAAATCCAACTGGGGTATAGGGTATCCTAATAACTATTCTTGGGGTTCACCTATAAATGATTCTGCTGCACAAGAACCTGTTTCATCGGTGGACCGGCGGTGGAGGACGGTTGATAGTGGTGGTCAGGTGGCGGAGGTGCCATCAACACCACCACCGCCAGTTGTTCTTGAGGAAGATATGGACATGCAACAACCTGTAAGTACTTTTTATTCAACTTTTCTTATTTAGGAATGATTGACTTTGCTTTCAGTTTGCATGCAATAATAAGTTCTTGATTCTGTTTTCTATCTTTATTTTTTATTAGGTATTTATTTTCATTTGTGGACTTTATTTTATATTGTTGGTGTTCTGAATTTTATAGATAAGATGATGATTTATTGATTTTGCATGTCAATAACACCTAAAAATTATGTGAAAGCTGTATTATACTAAAAAATATTACTAACAAATATCTAATTTTAAATATCCCTCATATCTTTTTCTCCTTGGCTGTAAGAGGATACACAATTTTACTTTATGACCGCTGGCTTGGCACTATGTGTGTTTGACTGTTATTGTGCTTATTTAAGCAATAAAGTTGTTTTTATTTGTTTTGCAATTATGCTGGCATATATTGTAACGTCCAGTTGATAACCGAGGTTAATCAACCAAGTTTGTCATTTTGCAAAAGTCTGAATTTTTGGCCTAAAGATTTGATAAAAATAGTGATATATAGTTCTAAATTTAGTTTATGGATCATTTTGGTGACTTAAATCTATAGAAGATTTGCTCTCTAACCGGCACATGTGGCACTACACATCAATAATATATGCAAGATACGCGTGTTGCGAGATCTGCAATATGATACACTAGTAATGCATTTTTCTGTCAAAATTTGCGTTGATAACAACAGCAATAGAGCAATAGTTAGGGAGAAAATCGTGTTTATTGTCCTCTTGACCTCCTTTCTATCCTTTAAGTTAGGATCAACTTTTTGACTTTAGATAACTATTTGTATTTATAACCTAAAAATAGTAAACATTATCTTAAAATAAGGGTCTAATTCTGGATAGTAAAATGCGCACATGTAAATGGCAACCAAAAATATCAAATTATATATATGGACAAAATTGATAAAAATTTGAGCTATTAATTAGGATTCAGTTCATTTGTTGACGTCGTGCTTGTTAAACATTGATCAAGAATTAATGTATTGGAAAAAATTAATGTTTCATCCAAATAAACATGCTTGATATTTGAAATTTGGAAGTGTACAACCTAACATATTGTGGCTAAGCTACGTAGGTACACACACATACGCCAAAACTATCGCCGTGTCTCAGAAGAATGAACATAATGACACAAAAAATCAAATATTATCGATCCCTAAATAAATGAACTGTTCGCAAATTATTTACATGAATAACCATCAACGATGGTTAGTTTTTATGATGTAATTTATTGTATAGACACATTCCTTTCCATGTATGCACACACTTTTGCAAATAAAACAACATTTACATTATTTGTTACAATTTTAGGTAACTTGAAAAGTTATTTTTGTTGGAGAATAATATTTTAAATGTCATCATCTTTGTCTTACTTGATTTCTTTCAATTGTGGTTATTAGTACCTTCCTAGAATTTTTAAAGTTAAAACTTTGACTTATTATTCCATAGTTTGATTGGGACACTTTGAGATAATGGTATATTTGGCTTTGACGGGTTTCCTTAATTTTCATATTTCAAATATTTGAATTCAAGTTTGATATCTTAAATTTTACAAATTGTGGCATGTCATGATATGTCTATAATAGTATGACTTAATAATTCTTTCAGGCCTCAATAATGTAATGTTTTAGTAAGCTCCACAATGTGAGCAAAATATGCACAATGAAGATTAAACAATTATTGACGATATGGCAAAATCCCAGTATAGTGGTATATTTGGCTTTGATTCGTTTCCTTATATGTCATTTCAAATATACGAATTCAAGTTCGATATCTAAAATTTATTATGGCATGTCATGACATGTCTTTATTAATATGACCTAATAATTCTTCCAGGCCACGATAGTGTACGGTTTTAGTAAGCTCTACATGGTCAACACAATATGCATATTGGAAAATAAACGGTTATTGGCTATATGGCAAAACCTGAATATCAAAATCTCCAGATTAGGGATGTAACTTAAACAATAAACACATAAGAAAGGTATTTACAGAATTACTTATTTGTTCCTACCTGCGTAAGCTACAAGTAATTTTTGTCTCCACGGAATCACCTTCTTGATATTCTCGTGATGCTTCAATCGATCGTCTAAGGGTTTATGGTGAGAATCACCTTTTTTGGTTGCGTCACGTATCGACCAAACTAAGGCTAGATCCTATGCAGCATTAGAACACAGATTGACCTTGGGTCGATTAGGGTTCGAATCCCTTTAGGATGCATTGGTATTTTTAGGATTGGACTTTGATGTATAGATAAATATAACCCCTAAATATTCGACCATAAGATATATTCTTTGCTTTCCTTGTTGTGAATTACTTATAGAATTTTTCAATAATAAGCTTCCCATTAAAACTTTTGTTAATTCTTTGTTAATTCTGGTGCCTATACGCATTTCTTGCAAGTGTAAGGACCAGTCTTTTCTGTTATAAACACTTGGTCCATCCTTTGTAATAAGGGTATAAATACTCAATGTATTACATTTTTTATGGTAATACTTTTGTATTCATGTAATGAGGAAACCCATGAGAAAACCTGATCTCTCTCTCCCTCCGTCCCTCCCTCCCTCCATCCCTCTCTCTCTCAACAAATGACCCTCCCTCCTTCCCTCTCTCTCTCAACAAATGATTGTAGTTAACGAATGGAAGCAAAAATTTGTACCTTAATGATAATAATCTTAATACCAAAGAATAAAACTTGACTTTCAAAACACATGATATTTGAAAGCACTTCAGAATATGAGAAAGGTTTTTCATATTCTTGAGAGGCCATTTTCCAATAATAAGAGCATTGTCCGCAAATTGGAGATTAGAAATATCTACCATAATATAACCAACTATCATTCCTGGAATATATATTTCGATTCATCGTATTCTATGGTGACATTTAGAGATGGGGACTGTCTCAAGTTGGGGAAGTGTGAGTTATTGGATTTGATCCAATGGCTCAAATCAAAAGAAGTTCTTTTGATTTAAGCCATTGGATCAAATCTAATGGCTCACAAATGCTCAACTTGAGTCAAGTAATAGGAGAGGATCCTCACCCGACATTTAGAGCCTAAACCGCGATGATGAAAATGGAGATATAGGGTCACCTTGACGTAAGCTTTTTTGGATTTTAAACTCTGGTTTTGGATCCATTGTGGATAAACTTCAATTATAATCTTGTTGTTAGGTTATTTGATAGTATTGTTTAAGAAGCTTATGGTTGGTGTTTGTTAAAGCATATAAGTTATGTGTTACATGGGTTCCTCGGGGTTGAATTGGGTTCTCTTAGATATGGTGTATTTGATAAGGTTAACTAAAAGGTTTATAACATCTTAAAGAGATAATAATGCTGATAAATTTATCTGAATTGGCACAATGCTTACAAAAGTAGGTGTGGATGTGCTGTGATATGGATGTGCCCACTTTCCTTGTGTCATTTGCTTAATGCATTGGCCAGTCAACTTAAAGGATAAATAATTAGTAAATTTATGCATATATCTAACAAATAAATTCTTATCAAAAGTGGAAAACACTTCTTAGGTTGTAAATTTGCACTATGTTAAACTATATGTTCATTAACTTTTTTCCACCTCATGAGCAAATTTTAGGTAACATGCAAAACAGTAAATCAATTCTATGTCCAAAGTTTATTACTAGGAAACAATAAGCTCAAAGTGGGAACCTATTACAATAGAAAAATATTGGAGAGTATAAACATCCACTGATACATATATAATGTTCATTTGGCAGGTTACCCCTGTGAAGTATCGCAACTTTACTACAACTATGAATGGCTCAGATCTTTTTCTTCTGAAAAATAGAAACCATGATCAACCTACAATTACGAAAGTTCCAAGGAACATTTCTGGATTAGATAAACTTGAATCCAGCCTTGTGCAAGCTCGAGCTGCAATCAGAGAGGGACAAAGTGGCGACCAAATCAATGATCCTGACTACACGCCATATGGTCCCATATATTGGAACTCCACCCTCTTCCACAGGTATGCACTCATCTTTACATTTTTCATATCATATCAGGCAAAGGTAAGCTGGGTTTAAACCCATCACATTTTAGATATTTTACTATTCAGGGATAGATAAATAACAAGAAATATAGAAGCAGTGTTGCAAAAATCGGCCGAGTCGGCCTTGGAATCGGCGATTAATCGCTGAACGGCCTTGGACCTTGGAGCGATTTACAAGGTAATCGGCCGATTAATCGGCCTTGGACCTTGGAATCGGCAATTAATCACCCAAAAATCGCTACACGGCCCTCGACCGCCTCGGGACTGATTCACGATTTTTGCAACATTGTATAGAAGTGAGGTTGGACCTCACGAGCCTATAGTATTTAACATATTGTAACCTGACAAATAATATTTACGTACTTTCTCTATTATTGAACCTGTATTTAAAATGCATAGTGGTAACTTTTTTCTTTCGTTTTTAGGAGTTATTTGGAAATGGAAAAAAGATTCCAAGTGTATGTATATGAAGAAGGAGAACCACCACTATTTCATGATGGTCCTTGCAAGAGCATTTATGCTATGGAAGGTAACTTTATTTACTATATGGAAACAGCCAAGTTTCGAACACGAGATCCCGAAAGAGCACACATCTTTTTCCTTCCGATGAGTTCTACAATGATGGTCCGTTTTATAGTGGACCGCAAATCTCGAGACCATTGGGGTCCGTTGAAGCGAACACTCAAAGATTATATCGATCTTGTTGCATCAAAATACCCTTATTGGAACCGGAGTCTTGGCGGTGATCACTTCATTGTTGCTTGCCATGATTGGGTACGTATTTAATATAAGGTAGTAGATGTAGCAAAAGCAAAGGTCACTTGTGATGGATAAAGGCTGAAAATGGTACAATCTGATATATATATATATATATATATATATATATATATATATATATATATATATATATATATAAAAGCCAAAACATGTTATGTTTGCCTGTAGTACTTTTTTTTGTCCAAATAATTTAAATCCATATATACATACTATACGTGGGTCGAAATGATGAGCATATTAAAATATTTTAGAAGGTACTCAGGCATATAGAAGACCCTTTGGGTGAGCGTTAAGGTATCTTTGACTCATGCTCCAATTTTACTCATTTTCTTTTGACATCAACTTTTCTATTTTGTGCTTTTGGCCGGTTCTAGATAAAACATAATACGAAATGACTCATTCATACATAATACGAAATGATCCATTCATAGGTAAATAAGTCAAAATTTCCACCTTGGAACTATTCTCATGTGTTTCTTTACTTGCAGGGGCCTGAGCTTTCAAAGGCTATTCCAAATCTTTTCACAAACTCAATTCGGGCACTATGCAATGCAAATACCTCAGAAGGATTCAAGCCATCTAAAGACGTTTCCATCCCGGAGATCTTGCTTCATGATGGAACAATGCGTGGTGCAACTGGTGGGCCATCCCCAAGGCAACGTCGTGTTCTGGCCTTCTTTGCTGGTGGGGTTCATGGGCCAATAAGACCCATTCTCTTGGAGCATTGGGAGAACAAGGACCCTGATGTACAAGTTCATAAGTACCTTCCCAAGGGTGTTTCGTATATTGACATGCTAAGGCAAAGCAAGTATTGCATTTCTCCAAGTGGCTATGAAGTGGCTAGCCCAAGAATGGTTGAAGCTCTATACACAGGCTGCGTTCCAGTACTCATTAAAGATCATTATGTTGCACCATTTAGTGACATCTTGAACTGGAAATCATTTGCTGTCATAATTCAGGTTGAGGACATTCCTAATCTCAAGAAAATCTTGATGGGGATTTCGACTAGCCAGTACCTGCGAATGCAAAGAAGGGGCAAACAGGTAAAAAGACATTTCGAGGTTAATTTCCCACCAAAGAGGTATGACGTTTTTCATATGATACTACACTCGGTTTGGCTTCGGAGGCTCAATGCCCTTATCCATGATAGCAATTGAGTTGGAATCCTTTTTTGTTGTTTTAGGTTTGTAGCCTTGTATCTTAAGAACATGCTTTAGCACATAATTTAATGGAAGTAAAATGTTGTAAATGCTCTTACAAGATGAGAAATGCTTTTATGTTCAGTTTGGATCCAGCAAACCAGTAAGCTGTGGTAGAAAGCAAAGAATGTTCAAACCTTTCTGCAACAAGAAAATGTTATTTCACAAACAACTCTTCATGACCACCACAATGAGCTACTATAAAAGTTACTAATGCATTCTCGAGTTCTATTTTCAAAAGAAGAAAAAGGAAAGTGGGTAGAAAATAAAATAAATTCGTTAAAGAAGAAATTTGGCTAAATTTTTCTCCCATACGTTTTCCCTAAAAGTAGCCGTGGCCATTTCCCGGTTCGGGCAAAAACCGGAACCGGTTACAATCCGGTCCGGTTCAAGAGTCAAAGTCAAAGAACCGGATCCGGTTCCAATCCGGTTCGGTTCTTTTCGGATCCGGAGGGTAAAAATCCGGGACCGGTATACCCGGTTCCGGTTCGGTTCCAAATCCGGTTACTATGCAAGATCCGGTCAAACCGGTTCCAAAGAACCGGTCGACATATATGTTAACAGTAAGGTTGCAAAATTTTGGTTTCCAGGTTTTTTTTTTTTTTTTTTTTTTTTTTTTTTTTTTTCGTTCACGTTTTCCACACAATAAACTTAATAAACTTCGACTTTTATTAAAAAAAACTAATAAACGTTACACATAAAGTACTTGAATCACAAATTAATACATTTTGACTATTTATTCAAATTCAGTTTCATCTTCATTTGCATCTTCATCTTGAACGGCGGACCTTGCGGCGCTTGTAGCTTCATCGTAAGCGATTTCTTCTTCGCTAAGATTGATTACATAACCTTTTTCCACCTCGACCTCTTGTAATTGTTTTTCGTAGTCCATCGGTTCTTCAAGTATTGAAACGTCTTGTATACGTTCATTCCCATCTAAATAATCCTTCAAGCAAATACACATCTCCAACGATAAAGGTGTGAGTCTTGTTCTTCTTACCGACAATACCCTTCCACTATTAGAAAAAGCAGATTCCGAAGCAACGGTTGAAGCTTGTACGCTTAGTAAATCCCGGGCCATTGCGGCTAGAACGGGAAATTGAGATTCCCTTTGTTTCCACCAATTCAAAAGTAAACTATCAAATTTCTTGAACTCTTCGGCCGTGATAGTGTTTAACCAATCGGTTCCCGTATATCTCCCATATTCGTTGCTCGATAAATTCTCACTCCTAGCCCGTTTACCGCTTTCTTGTCTTAAATTTGAAAATAAGTCCAAATCCGGATCCACGGTTGAAGCCGAAGACCACATACTTGGCACCGAACTCGTTCCCACATTTGTTGCACCATATTTCTCAAAATAAACATCATATAAACGTTTGAAATTTTGTTTAAATGATTCTTGTGCATTTGTTACATAAAAAGGGTCTATTTGGTTCAAATCCAAGTCGTTACCAATCTTTTCGATAAGATATTCCACCCCGCTAAGGTTAAAACATGGGTTTAATGCGGCGGCACAAGTAATTACCGGTGGAATTTCTTGAAAATATTTTTTAAGTTTTTGTTTCATCGGTATAACCATATTCGCAAAAAGTGGACCATCATATTCGTATGATTCTAATTTTTTACACATCAAATAAATTTGGTTGAGGACCGAATGACTCGTGGGATAATAAACACCCGATAACAAAGTTGTTGCGGTTTTAAAAATTTTGAGTAACTCGGTTATTTTTTGAATAAGACTCCAATTTTCAACCGAAAATGGTACCATATTTTCCCCACGCCTTTGTCTAGCACAAAGGTCATCATGAAAATGTTGTAACGTGTGTTTTTGGCGTAAAGCACAAACAAACATGTTGTAAGTCGAATTCCATCTTGTAGGAACGTCCCAATTTGGTGATAAAAAAATGGAATTCGATTCATGACACAATTTTATATACTCCAAATATCTTGTCGGTTCATTTTGAAAAATATCTGTAACATTTTCCTAAAAGATTCTCTTAAATTAAATATTTTTTCGGTCGCTAGCCGCTTTGCACAACCAAGTTAATGATGTATGCAACACATCGACTATGATAAAAAATGCCATCAACAATCGGTCGGTATTTTAGTTTTAGTAATCATACCGCATTTGTATTATTAGAAGCGTTATCGAATGATATTGAAAAAACCTTGTCTTCTATTTTAAACGTTTTCATAACATCTCTCAACATTAAACTTAAATTTTCACCCATGTGCGGATTTGGAAATATTTCAAAACCAGTAGTACGTTTCATCATTTGCCATGTATCGGGGTCAATCCAATGTGCGGTAACACAAATGTACAAACCCGGCAAACCATGACCCGCCGACCAAACATCGGTTGTTAAGTTTACACTAGTTTTTAAAGCATCAAAACCAATTATTAATTCCTTTTTAACCTCTACCCAAGATTTAATACAACCACGTTTAAGAGTTTGACGACTTATATGAGTGTAGCGTGGTTGAAGCCTTTTTTGAATCAACCTCGTTAACCGAGGGTTGTCGAAGTGGTTGAACGGCAAACCCTCTTGAATCACAAAGTGAGTTAAATCTTGACGAAGCGCCCTCTCGTCATATACAAAAATACTCCCATCTTGTCCCATAACACTTTGTCCCGGTCCCGAAACGCCTTTTGTTGCTTTTCAATGATTATTCGTGTGCTTCTTCAACGTAGAGTTCCCATCGGAATTGATAAAAGTGTTACAAGCTTTACAACTAGCCTTTTTTGAATTATCCGAAAACTTAACCAAGTCGAAATGACACCAAATTTCTTGATTTCGGGTTGTTTTTTCAATCCCAACTTCAAACGGTTGGTTTGTAGAGCCTTGAGCTTGAGAAGCGGTATTGTTTGATGATGTTGGTTGAGATTGAGAAGCTTGGTTTCTTCTAGACATTTTTGATCAAGTTTGTGAGCAATTTTTGAGTGTTTTTAGTGTGTTTGATTGTTGTGATTCAACCAAAATCATTAGGAATGTTTAGGAGGTCAAAATGGAGTGTTTTTATGGTTGTTACCGTTAGAAAACGGGCAAAAAAAGGCTCCAACGTCCATATTTGCAGGCTGCTGATGCTACTGTCTTTTTTTGCTTGTGACCGTTGGATCCGGTTCGGAACCGGTTCCCAAGAACCGGATCTCAAACCGTTTGAAATTGTTCGGATAGGAACCGGATCTAGCAGCAGAAACTTGGAACCGGATAGGAACCACCGGATTTTCTAGGAACCGGACCGGTTCTTGAAGGAACCGGTGTTAACCGGATTCGGATTCGGATTTTTTTTCGGTTCCCGGAACCGGGTAGGATGGCCACGGCTACCTAAAAGTAAGATGATTTGAAAAGAATTTATATTAAAAAAAACTTATAATAAATACAGTTACTTAAATAACCTAATATGAAATGTAACTTTTATATAACACAAAACCATTATCTATTAATAACTCGGAAACTCTTTTCTACCCATTTTGTTTCTTCTCTTATTTTCTTTCATTTCAAAATTCTTCGAAAACAAAGTGTAAAGGAAATTGTGCAATTTGTCTATAATCTTCTAATTAAAAGTTGTTCCACATTGTATCATAAAAAAGCTTGCATCTATAAAGTAGTCAATCTTGTTGGCAAAAATGAACAGGGTTGCTTAAAACATCTAGTATGTTTTCTGACCATGCTTCTCCCCATTCATGCAAATATGCAATACCAATGGTTTTTACAACCCACTCTGGTTTTATTGTTGACATTAACGCATATATTATCGATGTATGATAGGAAGAAATAAGGTCTCACATTTCGCACAATATGAGCAGCATATATACCAACGGCAATAAATCATTGTCTAACAGAAAACAAATTATGGGATTGTTGTGATGAAAAGCTACGATGCGTATTTTAAGGCATAGGTTGATAGGACCATATATAAGAAACAGCTTTCAGTTATGTTTTAACTAAAATATGCCATCTCTGCCAACATTTTAATAGCATAACCGTCAAAAGGATTCACATCGACGTTCAGTATGATCAGTTTAAACTTCAAATTAGTTAATAGTTCTCAAGAAATGAACGTGAGACGGGAAGTTTGGAAACAAAACACTGTTTTCCTTATTATCTAGCACATCAGATGGATAGAACATTATCTAATACTAGCCATGATGAGCCAACAATGCCCACGACCAAAACCAAGTTCATTAAAATACTAACAAGATACAAGTACTATACTAGTCAAGTAGTCATGACTCATGAGCTAGCCATGCTCATGACCAAAAACAAGTTCATTTAGCAAAACCAACAAGATACATGTACCCGACACTACACTGAACACAAAAAGCAAGAACTATATCCATATGCACCGTCTACTCCGTAAGTATTTCATATTTTAACATAAACGAAAACCACCCCTGAAGACCACAGATTACACTAGTCTTCACTTCTTTTCACGAGTCAGCTGCACACGATGCACACCTTCTATAGCTCCACCCACATCTTCATCCATAGGACCAACATCATTAAAAGCCTGTCCACTCATTTGATCAGCCTTCCTTAGCGCCTCAGCTGTCCTACTCATAGGATCCACAGCAGTCACAGTTGTCTTCTTCAATATCACCTCATCTCTACCTCCACTGCACAATTCAAATATTCCAGCTTCAACTACTTCACTAAAGCATTTAATAAGAGAAAAAACAAATACCATACCTAGTTGTATCCATCCCAGTGCCCCTAGCCTCATAACCTTGATCTTTCAAATGCATAGTCTCCATCTTCCTCCTTGCATCTTCCTCGGCCTCATCCAATGTCCCCTACATACATACAATAACAAAACACAAAATTCTGGTCACTCGGATATCGAAAATCGACACAGAAACGAATTCGCTAGGAGCTACAAATACCTTTCTGAAGTCACCAGTCTCCTCTTTCTTGCCAGAGAAGAAGTCCATAGCTTTATCCTTCAGTTCAGTCAACTTACTGACAGCACCTTCATTCCCTTCTTTCGTTTTATCCATGGTGTAGTCTTTGGTGGCAGTGGCCTTCTCAGGAGTATAGTCCTTGGCTTCCTTCGCCTTTTCAACAGTGTAATCTTTTGCTTCCTTCGCCTTTTGAGCCGTGGCATCAGCAGTTTCTTTGGTTTTCTGAGCAGCCTTGTCTTTGTACTCGCCCATTTTCTCCATTGTCGTGTCTTTCGCTTCCTTGGTCTTTTGAGCAGCTGCATCCGCTGTTTCTTTAGTTTTCTGTGCAGCATAGTCTTTCGCTCCCTTCGCCTTTTCCACTGTCGTGTCTTTCGCCTCCTTGGTCTTTTGAGCAGCGGCATCCGCGGTTTCTTTAGTTTTCTGTGCAGCATAGTCTTTCGCTTCCTTAGTCTTTTGGGCAGCGGCATCCGCAGTTTCTTTCGTTTTCTGTGCGGTATAGTCCTTGTACTCGGCCGTTTTATCCGCAGCTTCAAATGCTTTTCGGGCAGTGTAATCCTTATACTCGCCAGCTTTAGCCATTGTGGCATCCTTCGCTTCTTTAGCCTTCTGAACCGCGGAATCTTCATATTCCGAAGCTTTACGAGATGCTTCTTGGCTATCCCTCCTCTCTCGTTCAGCAGCTTCTTGGCTCACGACTGAAGCCTTGTCATGGGCTTCGTGGGTTTTACCAATCACAGCATCTTTAGCACCACCTAGAGTTCCAGTAACCGTGTTGAATATACTTCCAATGATACCGGGACTGTTCTGATCGGTTCTCGTCTCGTGGTGCTCAACCACAACTTCACCAGTGCCACCACCAACACCTCGTTGTTGTTTGTTGATATCATGAAGCTCATCAGCAGCAGTCCTGGCAGCCTCCTCAGCCCTTACTTCCTTTACCCTAACATCCTCCCTCGCTCTAGGATCTTGTTGCGAAGCCATTTCTAAGTTAAAATTATAGAAACTCCTTGAACTTTTGTCAGAATCTTTATGTTTATATGATTATGCTAGTTTGAAAGATAATACACTGTGAGTTGTGATTTGAAGTGAATGGAATATATAGGGTGGTTAAAGAGATTAAGTTTACCGCTTTTCATGAAGGTTGTGGACACCGTGGCAGGTGTTGTGACGGTGTATATGTGTAATTGGAGATACGTGGCATGATGGTAATGCACGTGTAATTCATGCAGAAGTCTTGAATGCAGAACGACATAGACGTGGTTGATATCCGATCGATTTGCATCTCTGGTTGAGAAAACATTCTGAAAGTCGTGCTTAAAAAATACTTAAAATGTTACATTTTATCGCATCATTTTAGGATGATTAATAATGCTAACGACTATCTTTTGTTGGTCGTGAAAAAATTAACTGCAAGCTTAAAAAATGTCACATGGTTATTTTGTTAGTATTTCATATAGGTAATGTACAAAAGTTAAGGCCATTTTCATTTTAATAAATAGAGTTCTTCTTATTACTTTATTATACACGATAATGACGCTGTTATATATGCCTTCAAAACGACATTGTTTTGAGTTTTGTAAGAGAGAGAGATATATGATGATGGAGAAAATGGCACATTATATTTCACAAAATTACGAATGGCACTCACCTATCTTAACTGAGAGGGTATGGCGTTTAAATACAATTAGATGAAAGCCTTTAAATACAATGAGATGGAAGCCTTTAGGATTTGGTGTGATTTGATTATGGATTGGATTTGGACTCATGATATTACAAGGCTTAGTTTACTTATCATGTTACATATTAGCTTAACTAAGTCCATATCAGTTCTATAAGCCCACCACTTAAACTATAATAAGCTATTACAAGTATACAAGGTTCCTCGATGATAAATTACCATCACTTATTAATGCTAACAATCTCCTCATAAGGGATGATCATTTATAAATGATACGCCTTTAGTATTTGAACTTGGATTTTGAGTCTTTAGCACTAATATCTTGATCTTGAACCTTGTTTGTAATAAACTTGATAGCCTTCTTTGTACCGTTCATGCTTGTGATCTCTTGTCTTCCCTTCGACCAACATGTTCATGTGTTTTTTGTTGCGTCCACGCCGACATATGTTAGGTCTTTATACTCTGATCTTTACTTCTTATGTCTTTCCTCGTATCTTCTTATTGACTTTGAATGTGATGTATCTCATTGTCTTGATAATCTTTGTCTTGAATTTGTTGAGGATATATCATGTGAGTATGATTATGTGAAGCTTGAAGATGTTGATGTACATGATGGTGCTTTAGGAGCTGCTGCATTCATAATTACCTGTCACATAAAATGTAGATGATAATAATGTTAGGCCAATCGATCATCGTGAACCTTTTCTTAGAAAATTGTTCCACTACGATTGTTTTATTGATGAATGTATTGATTCCATTCATCTTGGTGGGGAAAAATTAGCCTCTGAATCCCCTTTAGGACATATATCAATCCATTGGATAAATCCAAGTATAGACCTACGTCATCAGGATTTGATTCGTAAAAGGAATCTTCTTGGTATGGTTTCCAGCTCTAAGTACCAGGTAATCCAAAAGAATTACACCACCTGTTGTTACATGAATTGGATGCCATCAAGAAAACTAACAATAATCTAGGTGAGCCGCTGGAGTAGACATAATACGACTGTAGACTGTTTGGAGCATAAGTTACCACCATAAACAACATCTATGCTTAATCCATAAAGGATTAACTAGGAAACCCACTATCAATGTTGTTTGATGTTGATACTAGCGGGGTTCCGTTCAATCATCTTAGAATACTAATTGATTACCATTATGAATGTTCTGACAAGATTACTAAGATCTGCGAAAGACTCTCCTACAACTTATGTTCTTATTTGTAAACAACAAGTGTATATATTTGGCATTACCGTCCTATAGATAACTTATTTTTTAATCTCGTTGGCTCTAGATATGATAAGTGAGCTTTGGTTTTTAGTGAGCCAAGGCTGGAGTAGAGTGCCACCTTTTCAATACCAACGCTCTCAAAGTGAGAGGTCGATAGATTACGTGTTTGTCTCCGTAAGAAATGAAACAATAACCTTTTGAGAGGAACTTGAATACCTGGGGAAGGGTTGTGCATTGCATCACTAGATCCATGATGTCTATCTTCATTATCAGTATCATCTTTGTGATAACCGATAGCAGATGTTTGACCCGGTATCTGCCCTAAGTGTATGGAGGGTTTTCATTTCTTTTAACTCTTTCATAACCTTTCTTTTAATTCTTCAACCCTTCAATGTGTATCATGTCGTCATTACTATCACTTTGTTGTGATTGTTCCAGTAATAACACATAACAATGATAGCATTATTCCTTTTTCTCATATTTCTCCGTTACCTAAGGACTTCTAATTTATCTATTTGCATGGAATGTCTCTGGGTAGGTCCTTCTAACTCTGGATGGACCATGGGATAATACCTAATTCAAAACTCCTTATAACACATTTTTATTTGAGAGTTGTGAACTGTGATAAGGTTAGATATAGATCGTAGCCATAAAACATTTTGAAAAATCAATTAAAGTGTTTATATGAAAATATTTTGATAACACTCTGAGATTTCTTTTTCAGAAATACTCTTACTACACATGTGCATATATATTTTGCACATAGAGAGAAGAGTTTGCACTTTTGAGATGATAGACCCTAAACAGACTAGACCTCAAGGGATACGATTATGTGGTTGATTAAAGGGATCTATTATCATGTTTTAAGTGACAATTAGCCCTCTGAACAAAGTTGAAGTTATTACCCATCTATGTGCAAGTCTATAGAGAGTTTTCTCATATATTTTAAATAAATGCTTGGGTCTATATAAAATTCGAGCCATTTTGAGAAAAAGCCGACCACATTTTAATCACATTTTCCCACTCAAAAATAGTATAACCAATGGTATCTGTTTACATATAATACGTATTGAGGGTTTGGGGTGGTCAATCATTTTGTTTCTCACGTTCGAGAAGGACCCCTGAAGGTGATCGAAGTTATGAGTTGGGATAAAGCTCACGAGTCGACTTGGTATGTTTGTGTCAATTATCCGAGAGGATAATCGACTTGGGCATAGAGTTCCAAGGGCGGACCTAGGAAGTTTTGCTTGTGGCTAGCTTGGACCATTTCGAGGGAATGGTAAAGTATTTATAGGGAGTCCTAAAGTGTTATGAGAACCCGTAAAGGCCATCTGATGGTCCATGCGGTGGCCATCGAGAGAAGAAGTGAGGAGAGCACATGATACTCGTCCTAACGGTCCTGATGAGTTTGCTAGGTGTACCGTTCTCCTGGACGAGTTTGTCAGGCGGATTTTGCCTTAGTGCTACCTCGGGAAGTATTTCCTAGGCTTTTTATCAGACTTTTGTCTCATCGGGCTTATGATTGGGCCGAGTCTAGAGTGTGTGGGTCTTAGTCAAGTAGGTTGAAGGCCCTATACGCTATCAGGTCTTCCCAATCCATTAGTGTATTTGACTGTTTTTAGGGAAATGCGATGATAGACTCAAGCTAAGTGAGGTCCCCCAGGATTCTTGGGATGATGGACACATACAAGCCAAACATTTTGACACTTTTTTTTTCGGGACCTCATCACATTTCACTATATTTTATTCAATGCCTGTTCAAGTTGGCACCATCCATCTGTATTACTGCTAATGAATTCCCCATATAATGGACTTAAAACCAATTTGCTCGTGAAATGACACCGTTTTGATGCTTCGGGAATAAAACATTCAAAAAAATCACTCGCGAATAAAATATTCAAAAAATATTTGGGCCTTATTTTAGGCTGCTAGGTTCGACAGCCCATATCCGTATTTTCATTTTTTAATAAACGCCCATTATTTGCACCTGCTTACTAGAACTTTCCTCCACATTAGACAAACAAGCGCTCATGAAACGACGTGGTTTTGTTTGTGTGAATAAAATATTATTATTTCATGAGTTGCATAATAAAATATTATTATATTTTTGGGCCGTATATTGGGCTACCATTGTTATCCATTTGTGATAATTTTCTGGAACAATCTTAGCACACACAATGATTTTATCAAAACCCATGGTTCTCTAGAAAAATCTTAACCAAGATCTAGAACTAGCCGAGGTATAATTGCAGCTGCAGGAACCCTAAGCAAACATAAAACGAAAAAGATGGTAATAGCTATTCATAATCCCTAAAATCAGTTTGGGTCTACTTTTATTTCATGGATTGTTCCAATTTACACAAGATCTCAGTTTCGTTCATCACTGGTACCAATCTTTAAAGATTTTCGTTTGTGAACTACACCATCATAGATATATAAGAAGCACAACTTTTTTTAAGTAGTCAAAAACTTTAAAGAAATAACAAAAACAACTCTATTTCAACAAAAACAATTTCAACCTACCTGATACCTTGCTTTACAAGGTCTTGAAGCCGAAACTTTATTGTTACAGGAATCGAAATATAAAGAGTCCCAACGCAACATGAGAACGGTTTAGGGTTACACAAAGCGATATAGTTGCTATTGTTTCAAACTGTCGCTTAATAAAGGAAAAGGCCCTGTAGCAACGCACGCGCTTTTCCTCGTTTGTTAAAACAAAGCACTTTTTTTCCTTTTTTTTTTTTTTTTTTTAAATCTTATAATATTGTTGGTGCTCAACTATTACAGCCCCTTTGGCATGCCAAAATGTAAGTATATTTTTTTGTAAATGAAAAATACAGCAGACAACGCCTGAAAAAGAGGGCTAACTGGCCCAACATCAAGAGCCCAGCGAAGATTTGGCAATCCATGGCGTGTAATGTATATATAGGTTTCACATCTCCTTTAGGATGCCAAAATGTAAGTATTTTTATGTAAATGAAAAATACAACACACAACGCCTGGAAAAACACGGGCTAACGGGCCCAACATCAAGAGCGCAACGGAGGATTTGGCAATCCATGTTGTGTTATGTATATATAGGTTTCACAGCCCCTTTGACATGCCAAAATGTAAGTACTTTTATGTAAAAAAAATACAGCACACAATGTCCTAAAAAAAGGGGCTAACTGGCCCAACATCAAGAGCCCAACAGAGGATTTGGCAACCCAGGGCGTGTAATGCATAATATATTATTTGACGATATTAAAGTATGGCAATAATATATTTAGAAAACTATTCATAGTATAACAAAAAGCTACAGTAACAACATTCTTCAACCTAATGAACCAACTAATATCTTAAACTACATAAATAAACTAATGACTGTTTCATGGATAAGAAGGGAGAACAGCCCAATTGGAGTAAGATGAAGTGTGCATTGTAGCCCCGTCATAGTTAAGCATATAGTTACAGTCAGCATCCATATCGGTGGTTTCAGTTGCAAGAGGGTTGTTGGAACTGTGAATAGCCGCCATCGGTGTGCTTTCAACAGTCTCTTCACCAGACATGTCTGTGTACACTGGTGTAGATACGGCTTGTCTCTTGCATCCATGTTCTTTAAGGATGGTTCTCAAGGCTAGTACCTTAAACAAGGTCCAATAACAAAAATTTTGAGTTAGAAAAGAATATTCTTAAAGGGCTAACGTTTATTAGTCTTTCATACATCAATATTATATGATATACCGTCAGTACTTAAATGTAGGAATCTCATATTTGCAAGCTTAATTGAAACACATATGTTTGGTGACTTTTAGGGAATGAGATCATGGCATGCATGCGAACGGATATGCATACCTCATCTTGAAGCTTTTGCTTCTCTCTAAAGACAGCATCAAACTCTTGTTTAAGTGTATCATACAAACGTTCGAGTTGCTTAGCCTTCCAACGAGCACGCCTGTTTTGGAACCAAACCGCTACTTGTCTTGGCTGCAGCCCTAGTTCATGTGCAAGCTTCATCTTTCTATCAGGGTCCAGTTTAATCTCCTCTTGAAAACTGTTTTCCAAAGCTTCTAATTGCTCACTACTTAACCTTTTCTTCTTATCCAGATTGTTTTCGTAGTCAAGCTGGTTTATGTCCATCATTGGTAATGATGCCTGCTGCATCATTTGATGTTTCATCTCTGCCCCTCCTATTACATTTTTTCCCAAAAGTTAGAAACACAAGAAAAAGAACATCAACAAAATAAACAAAAAATGAGCTCACAAACATTTGAAAATGGTGAAACCATATGTTTCCAAAACGAACAGCGATTCTTTTTGGTAAAACAATATTTCTTTCTAACTGAACCATCTTGTACTAAAATATATTTATTTTTTTTATAGAACTAAATGGAATTTAATGAAACTGAACAAAACTAAGTAATGTGAGAACATCTAGCTAGAATGAATTACCGGATGGGTATAGATAAGGATCATTGTTACAGTTATACAGAAAAGCAAAAGAATTTTGTGCTGGCCGAGGAATAAACGGTATAGGATTGTTGCTACTCCACTCCATTCTTAAAGTAACTTCTTTTTAATTCTCAATATCTTCCCTTCACAAACAATAATATGCTTTTAACCTAGCTAGCACAACTCTCTAATGCATATGTGTGATGGTGTAGGGATCGAGTGTAAGTTGTAGTGAATCAAATAAGTGTAATAAAGTTGTGTATTTATATGAAAATTAAAGGGTGCATACAATAGGTGAGACAAATAAACACTAGTATTACTGTTTATGGTGTGAGAATAAATGAAAAGGGTAATAAAACAAAAAGGGATTCGGAGGGTCACAATCTGGTCCCCAATGGGAGCTATGTTTCTTGAGCCTGCATGCATCAATATATGCCTTCACTTTTTATGTCTCCTATGGCTCATATACTACAGTTCTGAACTTTTATATCTTTGTCTCACTGAGATACAAACGTAAGAAAAGACTACAAGCCAACAGGTGGATTCGTAATTAATTAGATGCTGGCATATAATGAGTACTCTCAAGTAGGGGTGATCATTTCCGACCGAAAACCGAATTCCGACCGAATCCCGACACCGACCGACAAGCCCGACACCGAACCGATCATAATCGGGTCGGGACTCGGTTTGGATTTTCAGCTTATTCGGTAATCGGGTCGGGACGGGACGGGCCAAAACCGAAGAAATAACAAACGATACCGACATCCCGACCGAATCCCGATCCCGACCAAACCGATACCGACATCCCGACTGGTAATCGGTTCGGGACTCGGTTTGGATTTTCAGCTTATTCGGTAATCGGGCTTGTCGGGTCGGGTCGGGACCGGCCCGATGCTCACCCCTACTCTCAAGTACGTACACTTACACCTCTTATGTTTAGAGACAGAGATAGTGATGTATAACGAATTAAAGCAACATTTTGGTATAGGAGATTACTTTTGTTTTTGGCAAAAAGGTCACAAGTATTAAATTGACCATTAAACAAGATATATGATGAAAGAAACAACACTAGTAAAAGATAAACTCCGAAACAAATAAAACAGGTCGAGGAAATGAGGAGATCTAAATTAAAGAGTGATAGAGCAAGCAATTCATTGAAACTAATGAGCTAAATGAACCTAAAGATCAGAGCTAATATGAAAAAACATGAGCCACTTCTTGACCAACCTAAACCAGTGAGCTAAAACGCCACGAGATACCGAAAATATATAGAAAGAAAAGAGGCAAGATCGAACAAAGAGATACTTGTAATGGTTACGATTAGAGCGACTCCAACTAACCATTCCAACCCACACGACCCTAAACCTACTATAACGACCATTCAACATAATTTCCGATTCAAATATAACTCTAAGAGGTGTGGTGACATAGCCAAAATTACTCATTTGGGGCCACGGGTGGCACATCACCCAACACCTCTTCACAACTAACCCCATCCTCACTTACAACTAACCTCAACTTACTCATTTGGAGCCCACCACTAACAACTTTATTCTTTTATTCATTTCATTAAATAAACTAAATTCATTCCACAAATAATTAAAAATAACACAACATACTAATTTTATTTCATTCAAATAATTCAAATAACACAACATACTAATATTATTTCATCACATAATAAAGTTACAATACGAAATAAAAAAAAAATGATACGAAAAAAAATACAACACATACTACTAATATTAAGATTAAACATTTTATTCGGCATCGTTATCGTCGTCGTTAGGTTGAAGGAGACTTTGGTATTTCTTGGTTATCAATGCTTGTCTCCTGCGAATGATGTCGGCTCAGAAACCAAGTTAGGCTCGAGCATGAGCATCTGCATATCCTGCCACTCCAACGCCCTTTCTTCTTTCTCCAACGCCTTTTCTTCCCTCTTCCTCCGCGCTTCGTAACAAGCTGTTTGAGCGTCTTTTGCTTGCGTATACTTTTAAGATAATTGTCCCGAAAAAGTACTCGTTTGACTCCCACCGGAGCTCGCCGCACTTGACGTTTCCGTCGAATTTTGTTTTTTTCCAGCTCGTTTAGTGTTTCTTTCGGGACGAGGTCATTTGTCCGGGCTGAATACATCCTCAAGACATGTAATGTCTATTGGATACTCGGCATCCCATTTCGGGTAATTTTTCAAGATATCCCAAACATGCTCATATGTGAAACCCCTCGAACCACAGCGTTGTTCGAAGTTCGCCTTGGCATTCTTGATATGCTCGTGCTCATTTTCACCACTTCGACACTGGATATGCTTATAAATGGCGTTGAATTTTTGGCAGTCGCCGTTAAGCCTCGTCCATTTACCGGTTAGCATTTTCTTGGTACGAGGGTCCTCCAAAGTTTGCTCATTGAAGGCCTCAGTAATTCCGTTCCAAAAGAAGTCGATGTCTTTATCGTTGCCCATATTTTTGTCTTGGGAAATTGCTATCCAAGTTTCTGCAAGAAGCTTTTCTTCACCCTTGGACCATTTCCGATTCACACGAGTTTGACATGCTACTTCCAAGTCATCATCATCGGCGTCTAAATCTACAACTCTTTTTGCTTTTTGGGCCTTGGTTTTTTTGCCTCTAGCTTTGGCCGATGACCGTGCTTTCGGTACTTTAAACTGTGTCCCAGATGGTTGTGATTCGAATACTTGTTGTGGTTCGACTTGGGGTTGTGATTGATGAGTAGGAAACAAGGATGGTTGAGACGGGTTAAAAAATTGTGGTGCGAGCATTCGTTGAGAATAACTTGCGAATCCTTGTTGAAACGCAAGTTGTTGGTTAGCATACACCTCCAACGGATTGTAAGGTTGCGAACCGTATGGCGATGCAGAATGTGGGGAATTTTGCGACGAGGGAGTAGAATTTGACGATCCTCCGTATTGTCGTTGGTTTGAAATTAGGAGGTTCGTGAAATACCCTCTTTCGTTCGGGTTTTGAGACATTTTCTTGGTTTTTAGAGTTGAGATATAGAAGTGTTTATTTTGGGTTGAATTGTAGTGATAATTGTGTATGTGTTGTATGGTATTTATATAGTTTGTGAAACTTTATAACAAAGACAAAGAAGGAAAAAAAAAAAAAAAAAAAAAAGGAACGTTGCAATTAAACGGTCATATATCCGTTTGATCTCAAACCCTCCATGTTACTTTTTACTTTATGTCAGTAAACAAGCTCGTTGCCTGCACAATGAGGATGGAACTGGCGAGCTTCAACGAGCTCCACCTGGTGTGATGGCGAGCAAAAACGAGCTTCACGTCGGACGACGAGCTCACACGGCGAGACAACACCTTCAGCTCTAAGCGTTGTCTCGAGACATTAACAAATTTTGCCACCTCTTTAATTTCATAAAATCTTGTGGAATATATTAACAAATGTGCTAACTTTAAACATTTCATAACTATATAATGATTTAAAATGAGTTTTGAACCCATACAATGGTATTTTAAGCTCTATTTTTTTTATTACTATTTTTTTTTTTTTTTTTTTTTTTTTTTTCTCATTCGGAATTTCCGGTAACCATGCATGCGCCATTAAGTTTCATTACTTTAAGCAAACACTTAAATAATATTTGATATGTAGTTATACCTTTAAAAGGTTAAATAAGCTATAAGCTTACTGTATGATGTAGCACTTCACACAAGAATCTAATTAGGGTTCCACTTTCAAACCTACGTTCTTTCTGTTTATCTTTGTGAGATGCTGCCTAGCCAAAGAAATTTGGTCGATTGCTATAAGATGAGGGATACCACTGAGACACAAATCTCCAACTTAACTGATGCCATTAATTTGGTGGTCCGAGGTAAAACCCCTTCTAAATTCTTCATTCCTTTCGATGTTGTGGTTCAGACCACACTTTTGAGCTTATATGGATATTCATAAATGACTTTGTTATTCGCGGACAAATTAAAAAAATTTGGAGTGAGCTCGTCTTCAACGAGATCAGACTACTTTATTTGACATGGTTTCTGACTAAATATTGTAATTTTTGCAACTCTTGTTTCATAGCTAGCTACTTTGCCGGTTAAAAAAAGAATCATGTATAGCTAATTTGCTAGTTTTGTTTCTACTTGGGAAACATAAAAAAATCTGAAACGAAACGAATCATGTATAGCAACTTTGCTAATTTTGTTTCTATTGGGCAACATAGACAAATCTGAAACGTTTCCTATTCATGCCATCTACTTTTTAATGAATCTTTTAACGACGCAGTAAGGAAAGAATCTAGGAAGCAAGAAGTATGTGTGATAAGGCAGCAAATGGTATCCGCACAAAAGAGATCGAGCCATTAAAAAGGAATACAATACATGGATGTGGGGGACCCTTCATAATTATAAGGGTGAGTAAGTTTGCGTGGTTTGAAGTATGGACAAGATGCTTTTGTAGCACATAGAGTATACAAGACACTCTTTTCTCTTTTGTAATCCTTTGATCGAGTGGTTGATCATTTAATATCTCATGCACACGTTAGGGACCATTATTGAGTAGCATGGTTCCTGACTTATATGCATAGTATATATGAAATAGTTTATATACTGAGTAATACTAAAAGAAAACATTATTTAAAGGGTTTTTTTTTTTTTTTTTTTTTTTTTTTTTGAACCAAGTTATAGAAAAGCTTAATTTTATCGAGTGGTAAAGTGGAGCTACGTGATTGACTAATAAAAGTCAAGATTAGTTTACCATTTAATTTTTTTAGTGCAAAGGTGATCATATATTATTATTAACAACTTGACAAATTACAAATCAATTCAAATGCAAACTGGTTTGAACATTCTCAACCAGAGCAATACTGAACTCAACATACAAACTATACTATACTATGACTAAAACAGAGTCATTCTGGTCCAATGCTTCATATCACTTCCATATCACAGAAACATAGAGACATTCCCGCAACAAGCCAAGCTGCACTATAACTTGAACCATGCCAGCTTAGACTCCATGATCACCTTCAAAATTGCACTTACCATCTAGTTACATTTCCACATCACCTCCCCATCAAACCATTCAACCCGCATCCACAATGGTAAGACAAGAAGGTGTGTGGCTTCACTATGAACCCTTAACCCATCCATTGAGGGGCTCTTCCTATTCAACCTACATTTCCTTCTCTTAGAAAGGCTTCAGCTGGTAGGAAACACTCTCCCCCAATGATGACCAACCCTTACCTCCTGTGATGGTATATTGAGTGGACCAAGAAGGATCATCTTTCATTCCTCTCTATTCCACCCATCATACACCATCCTCCAAAGCCATTTACCCTTCACAAAGCAAGACCCTACTTTATGGTACATCTCACTTGACTAGACCTCCTATTTAGCCTTACAAGCTTGTCCAATTTCCTCCCAAGGCCAAATTGGAACAAGCAAGAGGTTACCATAGGTACAGTCATGCAAATGAGACTCCAAGGTACTAGGTATCTTACAATGTAATGGATTGAAATCTCACAACAATTAATCATGGAAACTATTGTTATAGCAGAAGCATATCTAACTATCCAAACATAATGTCAAAATTGATTCCATCTGATGAAACATGACCCAACCAAACCCTCACAGCCTCCAATAACATCTTCAAAAAATGTCTAATAGTCAACACTGATATCCCATACTTTGAAGATTCTATCAATAGCTACAGTTCTTTTAACTTTCAGACTCATTATCTTCCATTTAAGCTCATCTTTGATACACTGAATCACCTCATTCTCATCTCTATTACATCCTTGAAACAACCTCATATTTCTTTCTCTCCAAATATTATAAACACAAGCTGCTAACCCAATTCTACTCAACACACTTCTGATGCTATTGTTGTAGTGACTATTGTGTATGAATAAAAGGATATCTTGCCAGATGTTACTAGTATTCTCCAAGCAGATAAGATCTTTAACTTGATTCCACACTTTGTTAGCAAACTGACATTGAAAGAAAAGATGATTCACTGAGTCTTTAGTTGTTAAGCATAGAGGACATAGTAGAACTGCACCATTGTTCCATCTTTCCATTCTTTCTTGTGTTTGTAATCTGTTGTGCATAATTAACCACATAATAAAAGCATGTCTAGGTATACATTGTGAAAACCATACAGTTTTAAACCATTCCACCTTTGGAAATTCACTTCTCATACTCTTCCAGACACACCTTATTGAGAATTTAGCCTTTTTAGTATCACTAACCATCCACAAAACTTTGTCAGAATTTTGAGAAAGCACAAGAACCTTGATTACTTGAAGAATAGGGTATTTAATCAACCACATATCAGGCCAAATCCATTCACCATCATTAATCATATCTGCCACTGTTGCCTCTTTACTAAATCTAGCTTCATAAATGTCTCTACTGGTTATGAAATTAGCCAAAGGTCCATTAATGTCCCATTTATCATACCACACAGAAGTATTGTTCCCATTTCCAATTTCATACCACACATAAGGTCTCATTCTATCTTTAAGCATTAGAAATTTTTTCCAACTCCAACTATCACCTTTCTCAGCCACTGCTACCCATAAACTTTTCTGCTTTAATTTTACTCTATTAACCCATTGAACCCACAGAGTCTGTTTATTAATGATAATGTTCCAAACATGTTTCATGAGTAATGTATCATTCCACTCATCCAATGGTTTAACTCCTAATCCTCCTTGATCTTTAGGTCTGCATACAACTTTCCAGGCTATTTTAGACTTTACCTTACCATTATCTCCCTTATTCCAAAAAAAACCTTTCATAATCTTGTCAATATTTTTGATAACAGTCTTAGGTAAGAAGTACACAGAGGCCCAATAAATCTGCATTGAAGCAAGAACAGATATGATCAATTGAACTTTACCAGCATAAGAGAGCCATTTATTCTTCCAATCATAAACTTTTGCTTTAACTTTATCAACCAAAATTTTGCAATCAGCCACACTGAGACATTTAGATAATAAAGGAACTCCTAACTATCTCATTGGAAGTTTACCAATACTAAAAGGAATGATACTGATAATCTCCCTTCTCTTTCCAATGACTGTTTAATAATCTGAACATATCTCACATCACCATGACAGAAAACCATGAGATCATCTGCAAAGCATAAATGGGTCAACTTTAGCTCTTTACAACCATAATGATACCTGAAACCAGTACCTTCTTGAGTGTTTTTAGCCATTATTAGAGATAAAACTTCCATCACCAATGTAAAAAGACAAGGAGAGATAGCATCTCCTTGTCTTAAGCCTCTAGCACCTTTAAAATACCCATAAGAACTGCCATTGACACAGATAGAAAAAGTTGAAGATGTGATGCATGTCATAATCCAGTGCACCATTTTAGGATGAAAACCAAACTTCTGCAGAACAGTCTCCAAAAAGGACCAATTAACTGTATCATAAGCTTTTTGAAGATCAATCTTTAATGCACATCTTTGAGCTCCACTCTTCCTACTATATCCTCTTAACAGTTCTTGTGTAATAAGAATGTTGTCCTGAATACTCCTACCAGGAACAAAGGCACTCTGATTCATGTTGACAACTTTATCCAACCCTATTTTAATTCTCTCAGTGAGTATTTTACTTATACACTTGTAAATAACATTGCAACAGGCAATGGGTCTGAAACCTGAAACTTTGATAGGTGTATTCATTTTAGGAACAAGAGAAATGATAGTTGAGTTAATTTCCTTTAACAGCCTTCCATGTTCAAAAAAATCTTGAATGGCTTCACATACATCCTTCCCCACAACTGACCAAGCCTTCTTAAAGAAACAAGCAGTGAATCCATCTGGTCCAGGAGCTTTCACATCAGCAATATCAAACATAGCTTTCTTGATTTCATTGTCACTCACATTTCTAATCATATACTCAGCCATATCATTACTCAAAACTGTTGTGAACAACTCATCTCTATCAGCAATGTCATTAACTACTGATACATTACCAAGGAACTTTTGAAAATGTTTAACAAACTACTCAGGAACTTGGTTACCATCATATCTTATTCCATTATCATCACAAACACTCTCGATTCTATTTTTATTATGTCTACTTTTCAACACTTTATGAAAATAAGCAGTGTTCCTATCTCCATCTTTAAGCCATTCAATCTTAGTTTTTTGCATAAGAAGTTTACCTTCATCTGCCACAGCCTCTCTATACTCTTTCAAAATAGCAACACCTTCTTTTTTGACCTCAGAATTAGAAGGATCTCTGTCAATATTACTCTGCCATTCTCTAAGTTTATTTTTTAACACCACCACTTTATCAAAAACATTCCCATTCTGCCAATTAAGCTTCTTCAAAGGTTTCTTCAAATTTCTCAATTTCTTCACAACTTTAAACATTTTAACCCCCTGAACATCATTCTTCCATTCCTTATCAACAATATCCATAAAATTATCCTTATCAGCAACTAGGTTGACAAATCTAAAAGGCTTAGATTTGTTATGTAAGCCATCAGGGATTATCAGCATAGAAGGACTATGATCAGAAATCAAATAAGGAAGAAAGATAGCATGAGCTTGACCATATATGTTGATAAAATTCTCATTAACCATAATCCTATCCAGTTTCTTGAGAGTACTAGCCAGTGGGTTTTGAGGTGATTTGGTACAAGTAAATTGTAATCCAGAACTGCAAAGGTCTTCCACTTCTACAACATTAACACAATCATTGAGATCTTGCATGTCTTGAGTAACAGAAGAGCCACCAGCTGAATGTTCATTAGGAGCCATTGTAACATTAAAATCACCCAAAAGAAACCAAGGCTGCCCATTGGTTAAGTCTTTCTGACCACACAACTCCTTTCATAAGCTCCTTCTCTCTTTACCATGGTTAGCAGCATACACAATAGTATAGAAGAACTTGGTTTTCTGTTGTATAGATTCCACAATACAGAAGATGTTTTGCCAAGACATACTCAAAACATTAATATGAACATCATTACTATTCCACCCCAAAATGATTCTACGACCTTTACTACAATTTGACATATTAGAAGCCCAATTCCAATTACCAAAAATTTTGTTACATACTCTATTCACATCATTAGCCTTAGTATGAGTCTCCAGAATAGCACACATGCTAAGCCTATGATCATGAATCAATTTCTTAACTTCATCTTTTTTTATCCTTAGTCCCAATATCTCTAATATTCCAGGAAGCCATTTTAAGCTCCATTTATTCTATTTTTGTTTTTTTTCTATACAAATACAAAAAATACAACCTATTGGGGAGGCTGCAAGTAGCCATCCACACCTTCTATCTCATTCTCAGCCATACACTTACCCTCAAAAGAAGTATCTTCACAAACATCTTCCTCTTCCACATTACATTCTACAATCAATTTCCACCTATTCTTGAAATAATTCACCATACTATTAGGCCATTTGCTCTGTTCACTTGGAGTAGGTTGAAGTTTCTTATTAATAAAACACTCCACCTCCAACCTCTGTTCAACACTTAGATCCTCTCCCATGCATTCATCATAATGTCCTAAAATATCAAACTGATTACTTGTACTTGGAGTATTATTCCCCTTATAACACACACTAGAGTTATTAGTATATTTGGAAGTTTTAGGTTTGCTAGCATATTCCACACCAGTTTTCTTCCCATGAGCTTGATTTTGTTTAGGCCTATATTCAACTCTACTCTGCAAATTGTCATTCTTATTGGCCATACCTCCCTTCCCAACCTGTTGATTAGCCTTATTCATTTGATTACCTCCTCTATTGTAGGCATAATTGTTCTCCTGTCTTTTCTCCTTTTCTGCCCTTGCCTAATCCTTTTGATTCACATTATTTTCATTTTGCATTTTATTCATCTCTACTTCAGATCTAGGTCTCTTGTTACATTGATCAAAACTATGCCCAAATACACCACAATATTTACATACAGGAGGTTTCCAAGTATAATCAACCTTAACAATTTTTGTTCTTACAATACTGCCATCAGAATTCTTGTATTTAACAACAATAACATCCTTAAATTCCTTTTTAGCATCAACTTCTGATGCGTAGGGATTGCACCAGGCTTTACCTCTCGAGGGATCTCGAGAAGCTTACAACCCCCACCAGGCAGTGTACCTGATCGTTGTAGTATAGTATAGTGACAAGTACCGGGGGATTGATCGTTCAGCTAGGAATAGTGTCGCTAGGATTAGAAAACCTAAATACTAGTTCTAGAGATGAAGGATGATTATTTTTGTATTTTTATATTTTTTAGAAAGCAAGTAAATATCTCGGGTTTGAAGGATTTGGGCGGAATTAGTTGCTAGTCAACTAACCCAATACTAAAGATGCAATCAAAATAAAATACTAGAAATGAAAATAAAACTAAATTAAACTAAAGTTGTGAGCAATAAGTGGAGAAATTGTGTTTACTTAGATTTCACTACTCCCCAGATATCTTTTACACGTTAATTACTTGTTATAGTTGCGTGGATGACGGATTGTATTCCTTAATACCATTCATGGGGTGGCGTACTTAACTCCCCAATCCTATGAGTGCCTACTTCACTCCTATGTCGAGCCGGCTAAGAAGCTCCTAACATGGGATCATTAGAATTTACTCATGCATTAAATACAACCAATAAAACCTAGTACACATCGGTTCATGTTTCCTAAGACGTTCAAGCATGTTACCATTTGGAGATCTGCCAGTTTTCTTAAGCCTAACATTGAAATCATTCATCCAATACAACCATAAACAAGTAATCAACACATAATCAACATCTAGGTTTCATTAGATCTAAGCAAACACAAGATAAATCTAACCTAGCATGGTGGAATTAAGACAAGCACAAGATATAGACAATCAACACATAGACATATTGATTGAATTAGAAGAACACTTATCTCAATTACACATGTAAGGGTTCAAGGGCTGAAAACCCTTGAAAAACCTGTAAAATTCATATGTGGTTCGGCCTTAGGGTTTCTCAAAAACTTCTCCCTTTTATGAATGAAAATTAGAAAACTATATATAGAAAATTGAGTCTGACGGCGTCAAGAACAAAGGGGTGACGCCGTCATCTCGCCGCCAAAAGAATTCTCGGACTGCCTTGATCTACATCTGACGCCGTCATGTATTAAGGTTTTCCAGGCCGTCACGTATTTAACTCTTGACGCTCTTCCTCGTGACGCCTTCATTTCTGTACTGGGCCGTCATGCAATTTACTCTTGACGCCGTCAGGATGGTACTCTTGACGCCGTCACCTACTGTTCCCAGCTTGGAAAATTAAGTCTTTGGCGTTTTCTTCACTTTTATGCTCCAAAAACGTCCGAATTGCTTCCTTTTCCAGATTTCTCTCCCAAAGTACCTAAAATCACAAAAGGAACGATTTAGGGCAATATTTGATCAAATAAATTCAATTCTGGGCTTAAATGACCCCCTAAAAGTGGTTCATTTTTCGCCTCATCATATACCCTTACACTTGAGATTTGCTTGTCCTCAAGCAAATGCGCTTTTATTCTAGTCAAAATACAAGTTAGGGGTCATTTAACACTAATATAAAAGTAATTACAACAAATAATCGTTCCACTAAAGACCAATAGACAAGCACTGAGGTCATATACTAGCACCTCACAAATAGTGTTTAGATACTCACATCTCTCGGGTGTAATAAAGTATAAATTACAATATGGAAACGGAAGATATCTCTCACTACCTGTCATAGCAAAATAGATTACCATAGGCTTGGGAAAGGATCAAATCTCCACCACATGGCGTAAGCACCTAGGATAAACTATCAAAGAGGTCTTTTAAAGGGTTGTAACGTTAGGTGTAGGGATATGAAATACACGGTTTTGTTGGATATAGGCAGTCTTTACTGGTGGCGAGTTAACAATCTTGGTCAATTACATGTACAATAAAGCGTTGCTAAGCCAAGACTAGACTCGACTTAAGCTAATAAACGAAAAATAACAAAAACATAAAATGAACATAGAATAAAAAGGGATGGTAGTCCGTATGTTTTTTCTCTTTTTCTCTTTTTCTATTTTTTTTTTTTTTTTTTTTTTTTTTTTTTTTTGATTTTTCGATTTTTTTTTTTTTTTTTTTTTTGCATACATTCTTACCCTACCATCCAAAATAACACATCATAGGGAATGTAAATTCCCCTTACACTTGAATTTTTACATACTTTACAATAAACTAATCTAGTGACTCGAATTAAGAAAATCAAAACACTTGGAGTACTTTTAAGATTAACGTACATATGGGGGTAATAAATGATGTTCTTCCCCATTACTCCATAAAATAAGTACTTACCCATGAGTCTCAATCGTCCCAAAACAATATGTACAAGGATATGACTCGACTTAGCAACCATGTAATCAATTAGATAGTTAACTTAGGGTTTAACAAATAACAATAATGCATTAAAGATGAGTGCATACACGGAAGGCTAAGGCGATTTGGCGCTAAAATTGCACTAACAAGTATTTCTCATAGTTTTATTACACATCTACTATCAAACAAACAAACTCAAGCGAAAGTGTATTTGTAAGGTATCATCATTTTACCCTCCCCTTACACTTAAGATGAACGTTGTCCCCAATGTTCAAGTAAAGAATGTAAAAGTGAAATAAGTAAAAAGAATGAAATCAAATACTCCCCTGATTCGCTCGGTATGGATAATAAGGTGGCCAGGTTAGATCTTCCTCCAAGAAAATGAACAATCAAAGCTTCCCTTCCAGAATATAAATCATCTTCTTGTCATACATAACCTGTAAATCCTGAGAAAACAAACAAGACAACCTCGCATAAAATCGGCGGCAATCTACATAAGTTACTAAATCCTAGAAAACAAAATAAGATATAATGCTTGTGGAATGAAGTTTGCAGATTTCCTGGAGATTATAAAACTTAATAATTCAACAAAAACTTTAAAACTCCGTTTGAAAAACAAAACTGGTAAAATTTCCAGATTTTTACACGTGACGCCGTCAAGAGCAAGCTCATGACGCCGTCAGAAGTGACCTGCAGAAATTCTTATGTTAAGTTTCCGGAAAATTTCTGGAAAAACTTGGTCCTATTTCCTGGAAAATCCTGCAAAACTTCATTATGACTCAATACAAGCATTTGACTCTAACAAATACGAATATACATGTTCATTTAATATTGTGGAGAATCATGATCGGTTTGTTTCTTAAAAACATATTTGGGGTTTCCCCTTACACTTATCTTTTGCAAAAATACCTTTAGGTGGAGTTAAGACTAGGCTAAACAACTAAGTAAAGTATTTCCACTTTTTAGTTTAGAAACATGATCTACCAACAATAAAAATAAAGCATGCATACGGAAACAAATAACAAACAAACAAAATAAAATCACACAAAACATGGGTTGCCTCCCAAGAAGCGCTTTTCTTTATTTACGAGTCTTGTAGTTAGACTCAAGGTCATGGGTTACTACGTGACCTCATCATCAAACGTCACATCCTCATCACTAATCATTTCATTGTTATTTTCTTGATAATGTTTTACACATTGTATGTTAACAGTAAATTCCCTTCCTTCATCGTCTAATAACACAACGGCTCCCGTTTTAGAGGAATTTTTCACCGTAAACGGTCCATACCATCTAGACTTGAGTTTTCCCAGAAATAATCTCAACTGAGAATTGTACAATAGGACTTTTGTCTCCTTCTGAAAATTCTTTGGGTTTCTTAATTCTCTGGTCATGCCATCTTTTTGCTCTTTCTTTATATGTGATAGAAGATTCATAGGCTTCTAACCTAAGCTCATCAAGATCGTGTAATTGCAAGAACCTATTAGTTCCGGCAATTGTATAATCTAAGTTACATGTCTTAAGCGCCCAATAAGCCTTATGTTCTAATCCTACTGGCAAGTGACACGCCTTACCATACACCATGTGAAACGGGGTCGTTCCAATAGGTGTCTTGTAGGCGGTTCGGAATGCCCACAAGGCTTCGTCGAGTTTAAATGACCAGTCTTTTCTATTTTGACTAACCGTCTTTTCAAGTATTCTTTTAATAGCTCTATTGGTGTTTTCGACCTGGCCATTGGTTTGTGGATGATAGGCGGTGGAAAACCGATGGGATACCCCATACCTCTTCATGACCTTTTCCATTTGTGCATTGCAAAAGTGGGTCCCCCTATCACTGATGAGAGCTTTAGGAATCCCGAATCTGGCGAAAAGCTTTTTCAGGAAATGAATAACTACCCTGGCATCATTGGTCCTAAGGGCTTGTGCCTCAACCCATTTTGAAACATAATCGATGGCAACTAAAATGTATTCGTTCCCCCCTGAAGATGGAAAGGGTCCCATGAAGTCAATTCCCCAAACATCGAAGACCTCACATACTTGTATAAAATTCTGAGGCGCTTCATCCCTATGTGATATGTTCCCGGCCCGTTGACATGCATCGCATGCCTGTACCATTTCTTTGACATCATGGAAAATTGTGGGCCAATAGAATCCCGCGTCGAAAATCTTTCGGGCGGTGGTGCTTATCCCATGATGCCCTCCAGAGGGACCAGAGTGACATTCCCTCATAATCTTTACTGCCTCACTTTCCGAAACACAACGTCTTATAATTTGGTCAGGACACCTTCGGAATATAAATGGTTCATCCCAAAAGTAGTATTTTAACTGAGAAAAGAACCTTTTTCTTTCGTATCTAGTCAGGTGTTCAGGAACAATTCTGCTTGCGAGATAATTAGCAAAATCGGCGTACCAAGGCTCCGAATCAATCATTAACATGAGTTGTTTGTCAGGAAATGAATCCCTAATCTCACTTCTATCGTGTTTATCCAAGGGGGTTTTCAAGACGAGATAGATGATCTGCGGCCAGATTTTCTGCCCCCCTCTTATCACGAATCTCAACATCAAATTCTTGTAGCAATAAGATCCACCGAATTAGTCGTGGCTTAGCATCTTGCTTAGCAAAAAGATATCGAAGAGCCGAGTGATCAGTGAAAACGACTGTCTTTGAAAGGACAAGGTATTGCCGGAATTTGTCGAATGCGAACACTATGGCTAATAATTCCTTTTCGGTGGTGGAGTAATTCTCTTGAGCGGGATTCATGGTTTTGCTAGCGTAGTAAATAGGTTGGAAAAGCTTGTCACGCCGTTGGCCCAATACAGCCCCGACAGCGAAATCGCTAGCGTCACACATTATTTCAAACGGTA